>OW121803.1:6239936-6839936 GCA_933228885.1 Leistus spinibarbis | reverse complement strand
GGGATGTTTGCGAAATGAGATCCTGCAAAATCACTCCAGTTACACAACATCTCCATTCCCAACGTGCTCGAAATTTGTTAATGTAAAAGATTTTCAAATATTCATTTTTAGTTCGTCGTACGATAATACAAGACAGCTATAATGTTTAGTTGTGTGTCTGTAACATTCTCGGAACAAAAAAATGTATTAACAAAAAGAGTGTTTGTCTCGTTGCCCTGAATCCAAAAATATATATAACTTGGATGTTATTCATCCGCTCGTACGACCAAATTTGTGCCCTCTACTCCTCTGAAGGTACCGGAGCGATTCACTCCAAATTTGGTACACATATTATTTGGCACCCCATTTGAATATATATACGTATACTTCCCGAATTATACTGCCCCAAAATATGGAGCCCCTCTTAATACTGTCCTTATACAAATATTTGAAACACCCAAAAATTCTACTAATAATTCTAAGGTACTTTATGTCTACAAGATATTTGCATATTGTTAACCCAAAGGCCATAAAAATTATTAAATATTTTATTTATGAATTTTAAAATATGCACTAAATTATTTTAAGACTTTTTATACACGTGTGTGTGTCATTTGCGTATTGTGAAAACATAATATAATTGAAATATGTCTGTTTCAAGTTCAAATATGTCAAGCGATATTGAAGAGGCCGTACAAAGTGCACTGTTCCAAAAGAAATCCATAGTAAAATATGTCTGTTTGTTTGTCTAACGCGGCAGCGGAAGAACACGTAGGTCCAATATTTATGAAGAAGATAAAAAATTGCTATACTTTGTAAAATAAAGTGCTTGTCTCAGATTCCATATTATCTAAAATAACATTGCTAACTGGCAGAATTGTGTCATAAATATTTATAAATTAAAATGTTAAATTTTCTTACTTTTGTGAATATAATTAAATTTACTTTTGTGTAGATAACTAAATATAAAAGAAAGAATTGTGATCATTTTAAAAAATCTACCATGATAATTTTAATAGGTTTATTTATTTGGAGGATCCTTTACTCCATTTTGACTATTTTTTTAACGACGTCTGTTTGTGGATGTTCCTGTATGTGTCTGCGAAAGAATATTTCAACTGGAAATGCTTGTTTACTCTGTCATTCTTAAGTATTTAAATGACATCTGTGTGTGTACGTAAGTGTGTGGGTGTTTATGGTAGATTACGTTTAATACTAACTATAAGTAAGTCAAGCGATGGGCCCTCCAGATTTTTGTATGATGAAAACATAAATATAGCACATGTTACTAATATTTGCTTGGATTTATTCGTAGAACAAAAGTTGACCATATTGCATTTGTATACTTAGTAAATTCCCCCCGCTGAATTATTCAACTGGAACAAATTCCAAGATAAATATCTCCGTTTCCACTTCCACTCTATAATTTGCACCGGCCGGCGACGCAATAATTTCCTTGCTTTATGCATCATTTCCCGAATAGCGGACAAACGCAAATATTTTTCTCGATTTTTAATTGGCGCGCAGCGAACACTGCATGAATATTCAGCGCTACCAACATTGCATTACAAATGCCCAAGCACTATTCTTGTTATTTATACTTTGAACACTTTGTTAATTACGATGTTTTTTAATTGTACAGTATTTATTATTCGTGGGTTTAAGGCTGCTAAATTGGTCACCTTGATACACGATGTTTGTATTTAGGTTAAACAACAACCTCGTTTAAAATATACCCTATATTTATAGTACTTGAAAAAGGTCTTATTTAATTTATTAATAAATTTCAAAAATATGTTTACTTTGGATCGTCTGTTTTAGTACGATATCGATATCGCAAATAGTAGTCACGTTTTTGTTGAATGAAGCACAACAGCTCGACTGGAATCGGAAGTGGAACACAACTGTACATCTATCTGCACTGCCCGCCGTTTCAATACTGAATGCGTATATCTATGTTTTGAATGATTGTGTAACTTTAAAACTGATTACCATGATCTATCAATTATAGTGAACAGACGTGTTTACAATAACAAAACTTGTATAAAACAATTAATTAAAACCATTCAACCTTTAGATTACCTATAAACAGAGATTCTTAAACAATTTGCATTTATTTCTGAGAACTGCATGTACATAACATGGCATTATTTTATTAAAATTACAATATATATATATATATATATATATATATATATATATATATATATATATATATATATATATATATATATTTCTTATTGTAGGTACGGCGGCCACATTTTTGTCACAACGCAGTTAAAATTGGTTCAAGGTTTATTTATTTTCCAGCAAAATGTGTTGATACGATTCTGAACTACGCTCCAGTTTCGCTGAACAGGAAATTTATTTTTAATTTCTTACAATTTCCAAGCAAATTTCACACTTTTAGATTTTATTGAGGATACCGCACGAATGTAATGACTTATTTTCGAA
This sequence comes from Leistus spinibarbis, assembly GCA_933228885.1. Lineage (NCBI taxonomy): Eukaryota > Metazoa > Arthropoda > Insecta > Coleoptera > Carabidae > Leistus > Leistus spinibarbis. The sequence goes on along the minus strand of OW121803.1, from coordinate 6,837,503 downwards.
AAACGTTCTTCATTTATATTTCAAATATTTATCTACGACATATGCACCACTTATACGTAGTTTAATTTCCATCAACACATAAATTATACTGTAACTCATCTTATTATGGAAAAAAAACAAACTTATTTCCGTATAATGTCAAATTGCAGTATTGAGGTACATTCCGGCACTCTATTTCATTATTTTCTTATACGCACGTATATAAGGAAATATCATAAATAATTTCAAACTCGATATGTTAACAAAAAGCAAATTTGAGCCACAATTTAGTGAGGGACAAAACATCTATTTCCGTTGAAATGTCGAGTTCGTTATTATTTATGATTACACCACTTATGGTGGAATTCTGAGCCAATCTGTAGGTCTATAAATATTTAACCGCTTATAGTTTCATAATGATTACATTTTACAGAACATTTTGTAGATAAATCAGACAATGTTGTTCAGTTTATTAAGTAAAGTCAATAATTAAATTATTATTTAAATTCATAATACTGTTATAACGTTATTAATATTTTTTAGAATTTTCTATAGCATTATAGATTGACTCAGAATTCCACTATTACTTTATTACTGCATATAAAAAGGTATCTGAACAAACTTCACCTATGGTAGGTTAATATATTTGATAGTATATACAGGAACACAATATGAAATGAACATGTTGCTGTTAATTGGAAATTCCTGGAAGATATTCAACAGATGCGCGTAGGATAAAGGTTAGTTGATTGAATTCAGAATCAAACTATACCGATATTAGCACAAAAATATTTAGCACTAAACCACAACATTGTTGCTGTGATTTTAATGAACACATGTGCTCACATTTCGGTGCCATTCCTGTTTAATTATATGCGAACGGATATTGAAATGTTTGCTAGTGTTCTCGCTTTGGATCTCGGAGGAGGAGTATTGGGAAGAGATCAGAGCAACCATTTCCTTACGTAATTACACAATAAAACACCAACCAACACATTGATACATTTTTGTGTTGATCCGCACGTGCTGTACAACGAGATTAAGTGATCGATCGTGTTTGTGCATTTTGTCACGTATTTGCCACAATCATCGGTGTTTCTCTTAAATCTCATAGATACGCAAATAGTTGGATTACTACACAGAGGTATTTCTAACAAAATGTACATGAGATTCTTTTTTTTTCCTGAGTGCGATTTGCCTATTTTCACCATGTTGTCATTTGGTGTCTGTCTATCTGTGTGTGTGTGTATTTGTGTTTGTCGTCTGGGTTAGACTGTCAAAAAATTTTAAATCTATTCAAAAATACCTTATAAGAATATATTCCTGAATTCTTAGAGCGTAATTCAGTATAGAACTCAAGAATTATTTTTAATAATTTTATTGCTTCCAAGACACTTAAATTAAAATTTCAATATAGATAATATTTATAAATATTCGTAATTTCTGTCATTTGTTCTAGAATAGTTTGTATGTAGCTATTAGCTAGCATATAACATGTAAATTATGGATTGTAAATTGAACAATTATGCTAAATGGCTCGTTAAAGTAATGGGACACTGATGAAGCAAATATTATATTATGTATGCATGAATCAACAATTCTATTACGCAATCAAATATTAAACGAATTATATTTTAAAGCTACTAATTTTATTTACATATAGGGAATACTACGAATACATTTATGATAATTTATGTATATTAATATATGTAAGTAAAAATTGTATCTGTTCCATAATTACTGAATGGTTTTAAACGGCACGTGTTTCAAAATTATATTTAGTTTAATATATCAAAAATTAATAATTACGGCAATAGACTTGTTTATATGTCATTTTCTGTCCTGCAATAGTAAATATCTATTAATTTCTAACTAATTAAGACTAAAATAGATAATTTTGTAATGTAGCACCCTAGAACCATACTATATCTACAATATGGAATATTTTCTTACAACAACATTTTATTATTGTAGTTCTAAAATAATATATTCCAAAAACATATCTATATACCAATATACAGCTACAATAATAATAATTTATTGTAAGGAAATATGTCATATTGTAGATATTGTATGGTTCTAGGGTGCTACATTACAAAAGTATCTATTTTAGTCTTAATTAGTTAGAAATTAATAGATATTTATTATTGCAGGACAGAAAATGACATATAAACAAGTGTAGTGCCTTATATACCGTTGCTAGACAGAGAGTAACTAAAATTGCACCACATATAGTGTGAGAATTCTATCTAATTATCTTAGTAGATGGAATTTGTTGTCGTTTCACACAAGGGTGTCCCATCGTCTTAAACCGCAATTAAAGATAAGCCGTGGAAGCTTTTGAGCAGACACAATCGGTTGATTAATCGAGATTATATTGTAATTAGTTGTAGTGTAGTGATCCGCTGATGCACGATCGCTCTAATTAAACAAATCAAACAGGTGGCCACCGTCACCGTAAGTCCTGACTCGTATAACCAATAACCTTCCTAATAAAAGACTATACCCGATGGTCGTCGTCAGTGTAGTAGTAGTATGGAATATTGATTGATGTGTCCGTAGGGACTTGAACCCATGACCTCGCCGGTCTGCCATGTGTTAAACGTCACACGGACAAGCCCGGACAGGACAGAGACAGGATATATTTAATTAAGGAAATGGCCGCTAGGTGCGGGACATGTCAACCGGAAATAGGAAACCGATGCTAACACTCGGCCGACACGTTGCTTTCAATTATTGATGACACTGTTATATTTATGCTTTATCCATAATAATATTGATTCGAAGATTCTTATCGTACCTACCTGCATTAATTACATTATCTAAATTACATACTTTTTTCATACTTGAAACTAGTACAAGTATTAATACTAGAATCTTGTATGAACAGTCACTCGACTGTCTTATACTTAGTTTGCACTTTAAATGTAATATAGTTTTACTATGTTACAAATTATTGCTACCATTGCCATAAAAAAAATATAAATATGTGTAATCACCCAAAAAAACATACATATATAACGATTAAGGTTATTAGTTTGCCGTACAGAATGTGCAAAAGAGCTACAGTGATCGGTGATGTGTCTGTAACATGGTCGTATAAAAAAAAATAAGATCTGAGTTTTTGACTTCAGAGGAGTCTGAAGTTACAGGGTAGATTTTAATGAAATTTGATATACATATAATATCCACGCCCGTGAAGTTCCTGTCGCATTTTAAATTCAATCGTCTGTACAGTTCCGGAGTTATAGAGCCTCAAAAGTTGGAGCCCTTCTAAATACTGTCCTTCGTTAACTTTTAAAAATTTTATATATATATATATATATATATATATATAATACGCAGTAAGTCAGTAAGTGAGTCAAAAACTAATAGTTTGAGAGAGACAGTTTGATATTGGTATTAACGCATACGCTGTTGAAATTTTAGATTTGTAATATTATAAATATTACCTAAAATAGTACGAATTAATATAATTTTACAAAACTATCCTTCCCTTCCTTAATTAATTATTACGAGACTGAGTTACGTAAACAGTAACATTTTAATTGCTAGTTTGGGAAACACTGGTATATATCATTCCAAATATGTAGACACAGTTTATCAATTGTATATTGTAGGTATAAACTCGTAATTCATGTATTATTAAGAAAATTCATCATTTTGAGATTAAATACTCGATTATAATGACACTTCTATACAAAACACGTTATATTAGGTAATATATTTTGTAAATTGTCCTATCGACAATGTATAAGCTTATATTTATTATACCTATTCAATATATCAAGCTTTTAATAAAATAACTACACTTCCTGTATGCACAGTAACAAAATTAACACATTAAATTATAAATTTTGTTGATGTGAACGCTAGCATTGTTTATCGTAAAACAAACTGGATTTATTAATTGTAATTTCTAAGTTTAATTACTCATTGTTTCACTGTGAATACACCTTAATCCCGATTATTGCTTTATTAAATCATTCATCCAGTTGCATAACTTATATAAATTCGAAAATAAATTTATGTTTTTAATAGGATTTTGCTCATTGTTACGTTGCCAAGTTGCAGAAAGATTCGTCAAGTGTTGACAGATTGTCAAATATCTGACAAGTCGTTACCTATGTTACGTACTATAGGGTAACAAGCCGTCAGGCATTTGACAACCCGTCAACACTTGACAAACCATTCTGCAACTGGGCATTTACTGATTAAATTTATAATTAGAATTACGGTGTATATATTACTTCTAGTTTGCTAAATCGGTTTTTAATAAAACAAAGGAATGATAGCTACGAATAATGGCATTAGTTGATATTCGATTTACGTAATTCTTACACTAGATTTCATTATAAAATATATAATAAAACATACTACTAAATAGAGCGTTCTACACATATACACAAACGACCAAATACGTCAAAGTGTTTATATATATAATAGCAACTATCTAATAAGAAATTGGGTTAGAAATGATTCAGAATATGAAGTACATGAGCTGTAAATCATGGTGCATAATTAGTAAAATTAGGAGGTGTCATCTTTGAAATAATATGCAAACTTATAATACTTGAATGATCCAATTTAGGTAGAGACATGTAGTCAATAAACGTACATACACACACGATAATGATAAATGTTGAATGGTCTGTAACCAAAAGCATAATTCACCTGGAATGAGATGTCAGTCTGCTATCGTAAACGCCATTTTGTATTACGGTCCCTCGTCGAGTGAAGCCTATATATGTTAAGTACACAGACTTACGAACAAACTAAATAAGTAGACCCACAGGATATTGCGAAAACCATTTTCGTTGTTACTATGTGCATATTATAATTAGATATTTCGCAAAAAGATGATTATATATATATATATATATATATATATATATATATATATATATATATATATATATATATATATATATATATATATGTGTGTGTGTGTGTGTATTGTGTGAATATAAATGTCTATATGTTAACCCCTCTGTGTTTTAGTATTAATTATGTTTACATTGTTAAGCGTATATTATTTGTAGCATATAGTATATTATATGTACTTTTGATGTAGAATTCTACAATATTTTACAAGCAGTGTTTGTTGTTTCAATTCAATTCGTGTTTCAAACAGGAATTCTTCATATTTTATAAATGTAATTTTATGATTTTACTGTCTTGGACGGTTTAAAAGAAAATATTATAATTATAAGAAATTTCGAACCTAACCCTTTAAGGGAAATACACGTTTTACTCATCCCTGAATCGAAGCTGACTTCTGTGTGTGTGTGTATCAATGTGTGTGTCTGTGTTACAGTAAATTACACTGAATATAAAAATGTGGTGTTTTGAATTTTAAATTTGTAGATCCTGGAAAAAAGACCGTATTATTTTTGAAAAAGATATTTCAACCGAATGTCTTTGATTATCTTGTTACTATTTTAATCATTGAAAAAAGACTATGAGTTACAGAAAAGTTATAATAATATTAAAATGTGTTTAGATACTTTTGATTGCAAAATCACCGTGTAACATTTACGTTTCCCCCGATCTAGAGTCAAACCCGTTGATGGACATATTTAGACTTTTCAAAACAATATTTTAACCTGAATCAATTGTTTAATCTTGCTACTTTTTGTATATCTTGAATAAAACGCGAGTACAAGTCTTTATTATAAAAGTTAACAAACACCCATTTTAACTGCGAGCGGATTCAAATGGGATGCAAAAAATTTGATCCGAGAATTCTACAGACAAACGACCGAATGCTTTAGCTTTTTCGATACTTGTGAGCTAAAAAGGAACCAATACCTGAAAATTTATTTTTGTAAATTTGTAATTTACATTAAATTTACAATAGTAAATATTGAATATATTTCACAGCAATCGTTGTATAAATTTAATTAACATAAACATGCGAATTTTGATATATTAATATATATATTTACATAATCAAACATAAACATAATTAAAACATATTATTTATAATGAAAACAATGCATAAGAATTACAAATAAAGGACACTCCAGCATTTTTGATTATACGAATAAAATTAGTTTGTTTAGTTTACGTTCATTTGCTGAAAAGTATCCAAAATTGTAGTGATTTATGAAATTAATTGTCGATGTATTATCATCTACAATTGAAACTCACCAAAACTTGCCATAGCCCCTTATTATCCGGATTTGGGTTAGAGTTATAACAGAAATAGTTTTCGCCAATCCGCATTGGCTCGATTACTAGATATAATGATTTTAACCCCGATTTATGGATGGGATTGGCATGTCATGAATAAAATTTACTGCATGCATACTACTACTACTATGCATCTTATAATTAGAAATGTCTTCAGTTCTGATGGCGCTGCAATAATTTAGGAATATTTTGCGCAGAAATGAGGAATAGGTAACTAAGATTTTTTTACTATTTGTAATAAGTTACTAAAAACAAGATTAGCTCCAAGCACATGGATTCTTGGATTCAGGGCGACGAGATAAAAGACATTTTTTGATCCGAGAATGCTACAGACACACGACCAATTGCTTTATCTCTTCTGTACTTCGTACGGCAAACTAAAAATACCTTTGAAAAAGTTTAATTTAAATTTACGTTTCTTTTATTGGTTTCATAGCAATAGTAGTTTGAATTTGAAAGCAAAATAAAGCTTAATTATAAATACAGATAGTGTAATAGTACGAGAGTTGCAGGAAGGCCACTCCAGTTTAATTAAGTCGGGAAGAAAAGGAAGTGAAAATGTCTGAAAAAGTAATTCATTTGTGTTAGGCACTTAATTTTTGACAATGTAGCGTCGTGTTCCGTCAATTTCTTTTGAACAATTTAATGAAGATAAAAGAGATACTTTGCTGCGTTGGACGCAGCGAACAAATGCATTTAACACTGGGTTATGGATAGGGCAGCAGCAGGCAGCAGATCTATCTCCGTTACTTAGTTACTTAGTCGCATTCAAAGAGTTATCTTCATAATGCAATAAAAGAATAGAGTTCTAGTTCCTTTCAACGCCGCCACCACAAGTGCCGTCCGCACATAGTGGCGAAAGGTGAACAGTTTAATGAAATATAACTTGTGGAGGTTAAGATTAAAGCTATCATAAAAACATCTACAAAATACATACAAACATCAATATTTGTAATTTACTGCTAATAAATTCCGATATTGCCTATAAATATTTACTATTAAAGTCGTAAATATGGTTCAATTTGCCGATAGTACTTCACGTAAATCCGGCCAACGTTTAATAACTAAAATATTTTGGTGATTTTGCTTATTTAATAAATAAAATCATAACGTCAGATTTTTGTATATTAAAAACATACAATAGTAGTAGTAGTATAATAAATCAATGAATACATATGACTATATGGAAATTAAAAAAATAATAAAATAAGTGGTCAGTGAGTCAGTTAGAAATCAATATATTGCTAGTTAAATATTATTGTAGTATTCGTGTCATAAATAAGCAAGATTTGGTACGCGTAAAACGCACTAATGCGTAGAGCTCGCCTTTAGGTAAGATATGCGTTGCGAGCAGTGGTCTTTAATTATTATAACCTTTTGGTTAACAATTTGAAATAATGTTATTGATATAAAAAGTCTTAGAATTTGTAGTAGAATTTTTGAGTGTTTTAATTATTTTCATAAGTGCAGTATTAAGGGGAGCTCAAAATTTTGGGGCCCTATAACTCGGGAAGTATATGAACGAATGGATTTAAACTGCGAACGGATTCAAATGGGATGCCAAATAATATGTGTAGCAAATTTGGTGTGAATCGGGTCAGGTACCTTCAGAGGAGTAGAGGGCACAAATTTGGTCTTACGAGCGAGCGACGATTAACATCTTAGTATATAAGTTATATATATTTTTGGATTCAGGGCGACAAGTCAAACACTTTTTGTTAAAGTAATTTTTTGATCCGAGAATGCTACAGACACACGATCGATTGCTTTAGCTTCTTCGGTACTTCGTACGGCCAACTAAATATGTATTAGAGGTTATTACGCTAAAGTCTAGTTCATTTAGACAATACATTCATTTTGTCTACGTATACAATAGAATTGCTAATGAGCTACTTGAATAATGAAATATTTCGAATGCTATTCATTGAAAATGTTCTATAAAAAAAATAGTGATTGAACACAAGTACCAGCTTTCAGTTTCAGTTATGCTTTGTCAATGCAATATAAAAAGATTATTTAATGTTTCCTTTTACTTTTCTTATTGGTATTGTCTTGAAGAACATTCGCCACTTTTTAAAAGGGAATTTATTGGACACGGTTTCACAGACACGAAAGGATGACTTATTGTCCTAAGGGTATTCTTTTGTCTGGGGACTTGAACCCGTAAAACTGGTCACGGGTCTTACAAAGTACTGCACTGAAGCTCCAATCTCATTTTAGAATTGTTTAATTTAAATAAGATTGTTTCCCCTATAATATAAGAACAGTTCAACCGCTTTACTTATTAGCTCACATATATATCCAACTGTAAAATAAATACAAGCTTCGGTACTAGGTCTTCAGCTTGCCTTATAAGTAATATATGTAATGCGAGTAGTGGATTTCCCCCTCCTGCTCCACACTTGGCATATTAATTAAATAAAAAAATAGTTTCGTGATTTTACTGTAGAGCAGAAACAGATACACACAGAGATGTCTAGAAAATAATCAATATCACCTCAGGAATGCCTAAAACTTGTATTTCGGTTAATTATAAACTTAGGGCAAGAATGGAAAAACAATAAAATGTTTATTTTTCCAGAGAATTTTCTACACTGGATACTTCTAGTCTTTTTGAAGTACGTTCGGTGCCGGCGATGTAATGGGGAATTACCGAGTTGTAAACTAAATTTCACCGCATTCGAAATTTATCGAATTGCTTTATATAAATACATTTCCTCTGTTCCCAATTTAATTGGTTTAATTTGGCATCAGTGCAATTTACCGTACGAATGATACAAATGAAAATTTCAATAGATTTTTAACTCGATAATAGTTATATTGATCGGTCGTGTATCTGTAACATTCAGGGATCAAAAATAGCGAAACAAAAAAGTATTACAAGATTAGCTATTTTTGCAATCATCCACCAATAACAAAACCTAATTTGTCTTAAAAATTTAGGGGGTTTTAAATAAGTTAACTTCCTTAAACATCAATGGTTAAACAAATGTTTCTTATATAAATAAGAAATGAAAACATTCCTGAATAGATAGTCAAATATTGACTTTTGCTAACCTTGTCCATTGTTCAAGCATCTTAAAAGGATTCGAACATCATTAAAAATATGCTTGGAAAGGACGATTGCTATTCTATCAAGAATAACGAGCAACAACGAAGCGTTTATTTTAATAAATAAGAATACCATTTGAAATTATGTACGTAAAGCTATGGATTAAATATATTTTTTACGTTTCATTTATCGTGCGACTATTGTTATTATAATTAAAAATTTACATATTTAATATAAATGATATTCACGGTGAAAATGATGACTCATCTGTCAGTTATGGATTCCAGGGGGAATTTCCTGCTGTTTTGTTTGTATCATTATAGACTGTCCCATTGTTATTGGTTTAGTTGTTTTCGGGAAACATTTACCGATTGTTTATATTGTTATAGTATATATTTAGCATGTTTGCTACAAATATATATTTAACATATTGTTAATTTTGGCACAGGTTTGCTGAAGTATCCCCTTTTCTCTTACAGGTGTTATATACTAAAAATTGGCATATTTGGTTCTAATATCCGTATTAAATATAAGAAGTTTTCTATCCCGGAATAAACAAATCTTAAATTCAAAACATCGTATTTTTATGTTCAACTGTATAGGCTGTAGGGCGTTCACACACAGCCACATACACACATACACAGACGTCGTTGAGGAAATAGACAAAATTGATTCAGGGACTTTAAAAAAGATATTTCCATTACAATTTTAGGTTCAATTTATTATATCACGATATTGTCTTCTATAGATAATATAAAAAGAAAACAATATTCGATATAACGCACCGATGCGTCCAGCTCGGCTATACGTAAGATATGCGATGCGAGCAGTGGTTTTTAATAATTATGGCCTTTTGGTTAACAATTTGAAAAAAATGTTATAGATATAAAAAGTCTTACAAATATTTTGATAAAAATAATTTAGTGCATCTTTTAAAATTCAAAATTATAATATTTAAAAATTATTTATGGATAATAAACAAGCCTATGCCATAGGCACCAATGCCTTCAGCTTGCCTTATATGCATAACGTGAAACATTTTAATTTAAAAAATAACTGATTTTACTTATTATGGTCATGGATTCATAATTTGAAAGATTGTTATTGATACAAATAGTCTTACAATTTATTGTAGATTTCTTTTATATAAACAAAGACATATTTTAAAATTCATATTCATAATTTTAATATCTTTTTATGGTCATTGGATTTACAATATTAAGTAATTTTGTATACGTGAAATATCTTAAAATTTCTCGTAATTTTTACATGTTTTTTTAAATAGCAGTATTAAGGGGTCTCCAATATTTTGGGGCCATATACCTTCGAAAGTATAAAGGCGATTAGATTTAAACTACGAATGGATTAAAATTGAGTACCTTCAGAGGAGCGACAAAGTATATTTTTTACTCCAAGAATGTGACAGACATACGACCTAATGTTTTAGCTAAAAACACGAAATAAGAAGTACATGTACCTGTTGCTTGTTTATAACTCATGCCTATTTTTAGATAATTCCAGTTAAGATATTATTTTCATATACAAGTTTAATGTTTAATAATTTTAACCTTTAACCGTTTCGGCTCTTTAGCGAACCCACAGAGATACGAATACACACGGACATTTTCAAATATCGATTTTCATTATTATAATTCTCTTTTATATACGTTCGTATAAGAATATAAAGATAATAATGTAATTCAGGCTTAAGATCTGGTATAATATGGTAATAATAAATTATGTGAAATTCAATTATTTATGTATGAAATAAGAAAATCGTAAATGGCAACCTTATTATAAACTATGTGTCAAGCAAACAAGGCAAAGCAAAAAGAGAATCTATCCATCTTGTTTGTTCTACACACCAGCACCTCTACGCGCCATCGCCATCCAATATGGTTGTCAGCGTTTGTGTGTGACATGTATTATATTATCCATATATATGTATGTACGTATATGAGATCACGTACATACCTACCACCAACTGTCAACAGTCCAAACGAAAAATAAAACATTAATCAGCGCCTCGCAGCACACGAGTCCTTAGTTCCGCATCTACGCGAGCCAATCTTTTCTTGTCTCTGATGATCCGGAAAATGTTCATTCCGCGTCCGGATTGTTAACGCCATTCCAAGGATTCACGCTCCATCGTACAACAAGCCCCTGCTAACGGTGTTCAAGACAAAAGAAAATAATATATATCTTATGAAATTTTCAAAGTATTATAATAGTTACTAACAATTCTTTACTTAAGATGTTAAACACGTTATGGCGCTGAAAAGTTTATTGATAATTATAATTTCCATTGCAAACAAATTAGCTTTATAGGTTTCTCTTTCTCTTTTTAGTCATCTGTCTTTTCTCATTCTCTCTCTTGTTCCATCTTTTCTCTTTCATTCTGTCTACCTCTATCACTATCTCGCTTTATATGTTTCTTTTTCCTCTGTCTGGCTCTCTGTCTGTGAACGCTTTAAGGCTGTGACTGTTGAATTTTTGGGTGTTTTAATTATTTTTATAAGGGCAGTATTAAGGGGGGGGGGGGGGGAACAAATTTTGTGGCCCTGTAACTCGGGAAGTATACGGGCGATTAGATTTAAACTGCAAGCGAATTCAAATGGAATGCCTGATGTAGCAAATTTGGTGTGAATGGGTTCGGTACCTTCAGAGGAGTAGAGGGCACAAATTTGGTTTTACGAACGAGCGACGACTAACATCCAAGTATATAAGTTATATATATTTTTGGATTCAAGGCGATGAGACAAACACTCACCTCAGCTTTTAATTAGTATTAGAGTAAGTTTTATAGTTGTCATATAGATATATAGTTAGTTATAGTAAAATCCAACTTTGTGTATAAAAAGTATATATATTTGCTTGCAGCAAGTTTTAGCGAGGATCTGCGTTATAATGTGAAAACTTCTTTTTGTGACTTTAGAATGAGACATTTTAAATTGAATCCGTATTTTAAAATTCTTGAGACTATCTTTAATTAGTTTTTCTGTCGCAGACGCACGTGCGATTTACATCTGAAAACCATTAAATTATTTAAAATTTTATTTACCAGTTTCACAGACAGGAAGCGTTAATAGGAAGTGTATACTTGGAACCAGATTGTTTATGCACAACTTTTATAAACTTTTAGTAAGCGAAACAAGACCAAAAACTACCCAAGTTGCATTCACTGAAACGACTTTAAACTCTGCGATATTCTAATGTTGAATAAAGAATTTTATCGCTTTGTTATTTGCACTTTTGTCTTTTTCTATTTAAATAAATACACAATTTCTTTTTCCGGAATATCTATCGATTTTTAGCTCGCCGTACGAAGTATCAAAGAAGCTAAAGCATTCAGTCGTGTGTCTGTAGCATTCTACATCTCTAACTAATAATGGCTCTCAACATGTATACGTACATGCCCTGATAAGAATTGTTCGTACAATCCATTCAAAGTGAAATCTAGTATAGGAAAAGTGCGTCGATAGTAAAAGAACAAGAAGAATAGCGAAATAATTTGCATAATTGTGTTAAATATGAATAGGAGCGATGGAGCAGTTTTAATGAACTGTAATTGGCCGCAGACATATATATATATATATATATATATTGTTTCCTCCTTGAATCGCGAATGACAGAATTCGGTTCATTACACACAATATTCGAATAATTAAGTATGAACAAAGTTGCGGTCTTGTGGAACATATGTACATACATTCAACGTTTAAAGAGACTTGTTTGCAAGTTTTGTAAGTTAGTTCGCAATACTTATGCGCGGAGTTGGCTCGGCTCGGCATTGCATCCTCCTTGGTAACTTGATCTGTAATTCCTGGACTTGAATTGCGTTGGAAATATCCTGACAGCGATTTCATTATAAGCTCAACTTTTAATAGGTTTGTTGGTACTTGCAGTGAAACGGCTTATTACGGCAGCAGAGCAACCATATTCAGTTTCAGTTAAATTGATTCTAAATCAAATAAATTAAGATGACGTTCCTTCCTAATACGTAAACATTATATATTAATTAATAAAGGAATATTTGAATAAAAACACACTTGGTTGTTTCAAAATTTAATATAATATTAAATTTTGAAACAACCAAGTGTGTTTTTATTCAAATATTCCTTTATTAAATAATCATGTTTCAACAAGTGCCTACAGCTCATACATTTAATCTTATTATATATTAATTTAATTTATATGGATTGTTGAATACAAAATATTAATGGCGCATATTATATTATTTTTATTAATATTCAATAATTTTTTTCGGGCTTTAAGTTAACAATATGAAATAATCTTGTAGACATAAAATATTTTGCAATTTTTATTAGAATTTTTGGGTGTTTTAATTATTTTATAACAGCATCATTAAGAGGGGCTCCAAATTTTGGAGCCCTATAACTCGGGAAGTATACGGGCGATTGGATTTAAACTGCGAACCGATTCAAATGGAATACTAAATAATGGTGTGAATTGCTCCGGTACCTTCAGAGAAATAGGGGTCACAATTTTGGTCTTAGGAGTGAATGACTAACATCCACTTATATATATATATATATATATATATATATATATATATATATATATATATATATATATTTGGATTCAAGGCGACACGAGACAAACACTTTTTGTTAAGGAAATGTTTTGATCCGAGAATGCTACAGACACACGACCGAATGCTATATCTTTTTCGGTACTTCGTACGGCCAACTAAAAACGGTGATGATAAAATTTTAGAAGAAACTTAAGATATGTATAGGGCCAGAAAGAGAATCTGCTTAATTTGAAAGCAATATCTAATCCAGAAATAATAGTTTACTCTTGTTAATTTTTCTCGATATTTCGTAAATGAATGACAGAAAAAAAGATTTTTATAGCAATTTTGTTCATAATGAAAGATATTAATATTTCGCACAACATTTGTATAAGTTTCTTCAAAAAATGTACTAATTACGAGAATACTGCTACGGAAAATCTTAAATGTTCTTATTTATGTTGCTGGGATTATATTTTATAAATTGTGGAAACTATGCCTCACAATATTTTGACAAGGAAACAAAATTGACTGAAACAATATGAATTTTTTTAATTGACCAGAGAGTCTTTGCATTTGGCAACAATATGAAAACATATGTTTCGAGCGTATTGTTTATTGAAAATTTAATATTTGAAAACAGTACATATTAAATATTATATTTGAATATGTGGATAAGGTGAATATAAAAGAAACAATTTATATTTAATATTGAAGAAAGACTATTTGAAAACGTAATAAAATAATGAATTAAATAATACAACTTCAGAGTATTAATGTGGAGTATTGGTTAGTTGAACAATTTGCTTAGAATATATATATATATATTTCTAGCGAAAACTATTTATAAGAAAGTCAAGTGCAGGGCACTCCACATTTTTATATTACAACACAATACTTTTAAATATTATTTCAGTTATGTTGTGAAACACACGCATATATTAAGGCAGAGAATTCAATGTAGCGCTCTAATGTTGAAATATATGAACTAACCAGTTCTAGTCACAACCATTTTGATTTTGTATCTGACAGCTGACAATTGTTTGGTTATATGTAACACGCAATCAATTTAAATAAAATCTAAACTATATTCATTTATAAATTTGAAACATTTGATGATATAAAAGTGAAAACAGTTTGGTCTATGAATAGAATTCAATCAGTGGGATCTATATACTGGTAGTACTTTGACGTGTGCCTGGTGCTGCGCAAGCGCCAATGCCCACTGTGCACTACCGTCAGAAATACAATCTCGAATTGGCGATCTTGCAATATCGTCAACGGCCAGACAATTTCATCGGCCAGTCTGCAGGGAAGGGGTTATTAATAATGATGTAGGTAATATTATTTCAGGCCTACGGGGCCAGTGGTCAGTGGGAATTGGATTCTGATATTTTATCAGATGAAACCATCATCTGTAGGCAGACAACTACTACCCTTGTGTTTGAGGTGTGGGCACAACCTTGTCGATACCATCATAATTAAATTGCTAGTTTAGCTGGAATTTCATCAATCTAAACTAAACTGTACACGACTGCGTCATATAGTTCATTATCTTCTATTCTACTTAATATAGACTAAAATAGTTGGAACTAAAAGCTCAGAGTTTCATTTAAAAATAAACTTGTACATTATTCATAATTAGAATACTTATTTTATAGCAACAGTAGAATCAGTTTGAAATGAAAATGAAACTTTCATTAACGGAGACACACAGACACATTTGATTGTATTTCGTAACGAAAAGCAATGCTTGCCAGTTTTTCATCAGGAATTTTATTTATTTCGTCCTTTAGTGTACGTAGTGGGCCAGGCATTACGACCATCACTGATAAGGTTTTTCATTTGAATTTCTCTACTCTACAGTCAGAGTAGGATGTCGCTATCACGGACACATTTATTTTGATTTCCTTTTAATTATAAATTGCTTCTAGACACTGACAATTGCTTTTAAAAGTGCTTGAATCAATATAGGAACGAACATTAATGAAATGAGATGATAAGAAAAATATGTTCGTTCCTGTTCGTTCCTGTTCGTACCACCACTCAATGTTTTTATATATAATTATATAAAATTGGGAATTGAATATGTTATATAAGTTAGGTAAAGGGAAATGTGCTGCTTGATAATAACACTGCGAATCGCACTGCGGCATAGAAACATATTTAATTCTTGACAGTTAATCAATAACATTCTATTATTATTATTTAATCAGTATATTGCATATTACATTGCTAATAGTATATAAATATATTTATATATATATATATATATATATATATATATATATATATATATATATATAGACGAGGTTATAATTTTTATTATTATATTTAGAGATTATTGGTTGACAGCAATGCGTTACGCTTAACCTCCTCTGTAGCCACATGTTCTTGGATTGTTATATAGTATATAAATACAAACCGTTGACGTTTGATAACAATTATACAAGATTTAAAATATTATTGCAATATGAAATATAATAACTTTTCATAAGTAATCTGAATTTGTAAAACACTTCGACTTGTCACTCCCTAATACGAATGTATATATATATATATATATATATATATATATATATATATATATATATATATATTCCAAACAAACTGTCAAACCAATCAATACTCCACAGGAATACTCTGATATTGTATTATTTAGTATATTATTTTATAAAGATATCAAATAATGTGTCGCCAATATAAAATATAGATTGCTACTTTAGTATTAAACTTATTAATATGTTCAAATATAATATATAATATCAACTGTATTTCAATATTTATCTATAATAAACATTTCACTCGAAACACGTTCTCAATCAATTGCCACCGCTAATCACAAATAGATCATTTGTGATTACCGGTGGCAATTGACAATTATCAATTAATTTACTCTATTTCATTTGTCACAATGCTGCATAGTTCATACAATTTAATAAAAGAAATATACCGCATGAATGCGTATCTAAGACAACATAAATTATAATATTAATTTTTCCTTAGCAGTTTTCTCGTAACTGGTACATTTTTTGAAGAAACATTTCAAACAAAAGTTGTGCGAAATATGTTTTCCGTAAAGGTGCATTTATAATAAAAAAAAAATCACGGCGCGTCACGGCACGTTAAATAACTATCTTTATCTATAGCGCACACGAACAACAACCATCCTGCGTGCACAATAAACTTGGTGGGAGTAGGATGGGTTGTCCATTTTGATGCGTTAGATAAAGATAGCCAATTTTTACACGGAAACTTGACGTGAAAATAGGCAATTATAAACAGTCCTTAAGTGCAGGAAATGATACAGGAAAAAGGACAAAAAATGCGTAGAGAAAACATACACTTCCGGTTTGAATATTATATTCAAAAATAGGAGTTGCACATTTAGGCATTTTATTTACATTTCAACCAGTGAAATTATAAGTAAAAATAAATTTTCTTTAAGGCGACGAGTACAACGACCCGTGAAATAGCACAGAAATACGTAATTTATGCCGTAATACATTAGCGTAAATACGCCACTAGATTATTTATACGAATACAGTAGTAGAGTAGGCATTTTGTGTGTAGTTCCAATATGTAATCCTTCACAGACCAATTTAATCTACATACAAGATCCATCTGCAAACCACCGAATTAAAATAGATAATGGCCCGAAACTGAAAGTACAGGTAGCGTTCATTATCTCCGGGCAAACCTATTAAAAGGAAACCTGAATCATCTACGCAATGTTATGTATGTCCCTTTCAATTCGGCACTGACACCACATACGTTGGGTGGGGGAGGGGAGCCTCTATATAGGGGTACGAGGCGACGTTGCCGAATGTTTATTATGTAAATTACAACACCCATGTCTGCCGTAATCCGTAAATCAGTAGCGAGAACCGCCGCAGATGCTACCTTGCGCCACTTTTGTGCTCCAAAGTAAATTACATCGCTGCAATAGTTTACCTCACCTGCTTATTACTGTCCATTATTTCATTTCCACCACATTCTCTTGCTAAGCGTTCAATTCATTGTCCGATAATTAGATTAAGATGCCCGTCTTGTTTATATCTCCATTTCTGTCAAGCAGCTGTTAATATCTTTTAAATTTATATAAATAAAGCCTAGAAACATTCAATATCTACAATATGGCATATTTTTACTTTCTTTTACGAAGTAATAAGTAAGTCTTGTAATCATGAAAAATTTCGAACTCGAGATTTCAACGGATATACACGTATCGAATGACGTCTGTTTGTCTGTGTGTGTGTGTCTGTGAACGATCTAGATCCGTAACTGTCGAACGTAAAATTATGAAACTTCAAACTTAAGGCTTGTATATGCCCTAGATGTGCACCTTCTATTTTTGAAAAGAATATTCAAGCGGGAAGTGCATTTTTACTCTATACATTTTTTGTTCTATCTCTAATATCACTAGAACGGCTACACTTACGGCAATTATAGTTATGTTCACAATGAAAGATATTAATAATTTGCACCACTTTTTGTTGAAACATTTCCTCAAAAAATTTACCAGTTGCGAGAAAATTGCTACGAAACATTATAAATATGTTGTTTATGTTGCCACGGATTCGCA
The DNA here is from genome assembly GCA_933228885.1 of Leistus spinibarbis. Lineage (NCBI taxonomy): Eukaryota > Metazoa > Arthropoda > Insecta > Coleoptera > Carabidae > Leistus > Leistus spinibarbis. The sequence continues at coordinate 6,819,158 of OW121803.1, read as the reverse complement.
TGTAGCTCAATAAATCGGATCATCTGCTATTTTGACAGGAAAACAAAATAGACTCAATTAGATAAATGACATTTCAGAATATTTCTGTAGAGTATTGGTTAGTTTGACTGCTTGTTATGGTTATATATATATATATATATATATATATATATATATATATATATATATATATATATATATATATATATATTCGAGAAAACTGCTACGGAAAAACTTAATATTCTTATTTATGTTGTCACAGATACGTATTTATGAGATATTTCAGCCTACTGTGTCGTAATTTTGAAAATTGACAAATTCGAACAGTCAAACTTCGAATGAGAAATTATAACGAAACTACAAGCGTATTTTCGTTATAAGTTTTTCATGATAACAATTCAATTACAAAGATATAATTATGATTGGCTAAACGATGATAATCTACTTAGTGCGGTTATTAAAAAAAAAGTTATTGGTAAATCCTATCATCTTATTACCGCTTTTATATATATATATATTTTTTTTTCTTTTAGGTTATTTTTAGATGATTATTGTAGATCTGCGCATCCGGTCATATTTCATATCTGCCATTTCTCTAGTTTCCGCTCACTGAGCACAAAAACAATAGTAGGTACTTTGTTATAAGCGGCTTTATTGGCCTTATATCTATATGTAGCTAGCTACCTATATATTTTTAAATTGAGTCTTAAATCCACCGAAATAGTTTTCTATAGTATATTCACCAACATTTATACTATAAAGGGCAATATTGGTCTTACGTCTGACCGCGCTAGTGCTTCATAAATCAAGAAATTCATTTTTAATTATAAACAAAATATTGTGTCTATATCGTGTATCTGTATTCATCCGAGTACACAAGTACTCGAATAAGTATTCGATTCATGAAAGTACTCGAATACCGAGTATTCAATACTTAACATTTGCGAATATTTTAAGTGATTATAGAACTCAAATGACGCACTAATGTCAAAGTTGACACCCTTCAGTATACACAAAACGTCAAACTAACAAACATATACGTATATAATTGATTGACGTTTAGTAATAGCACTATGTTAAACTATGATTGCTTAAAACAAACATGTCTCGAAACTTATAACGTTGTAAGTATAATGAAGCGATGATGCACAGTTTAATAAGAAACAGGAAATTAGTCGTGGGATGATCCTATTTCACAATCGACTTGTTTTCAACAGCTATTAATAGCAATTTCAACCCTTGTTTGACTTTATGTCTGCCAATCGACATATTGAATGTAAAACAGTGTCCTACCTTACCATCGCTCAGTTTCATTTTGTATACACACATCAATCATGGATATGCATTATTACTGTGCTTTGTGTATCCCTCTATTTAGAGGTGAAATGTAATCTATCCATCATTCAGCGAACACATTCACATTTTTAGGTGGTAACCGTGGTCACCTAAACATCACCCTTTTATAATCCATCCAACAGTCGTATAAAAGAGGCTATTTTCAACAAAACAAGCTTGGGGCACTAATGCTTTCAACCGTATATTCTAATTGTGATACAATTTTAACCACTGATGTATTTAAGGGGGAACAACAATTTATAACCACATATATCTAAAGAGATAAAATAATAATAAAAAATAAAGAAAATGAAACCAATTGTTGGAAGCCCTAATTCATTGTTGCAATCATGCATACACTCAAATCAACGCATGTGTCTGCTTATACATTATATCAAGCTTGGGGCACTAATGCTTTCAACCATATATTCTAATTGTGATACAATTTTAACCACTGATGTATTTAAGGGGGAACAACAATTTATAACCACATATTCTTAAAAAGATAAAATAATAATAAAAAATAAGGAAAATGAAACCAATTGTTGGAAGCCCTAATTCATTGTTGCAATCATGCATACACTCAAATCAACGCTTGTGCCTGCATTATACATTATATCAAGCATAGGCGCAGGCACTAGTGGCATTAACTTGCTGTATATTTTTTTGATGGATATTTAAAAAAAGAAATGTTGAAATCAATTTATTAACTACTGATGTTTATAAGATAGATAACCAAATTATTATCACCTAATTTTAAAGAGATAAAATGATAAAATTAATTACTGGAAACGATTAAGTTTGGAATACAAAATATATTGTTGCAATCATCCGAACAATCTATTCAAACATTCAATAACATTTTAAATTTCAATTTGGTTATTTGAATTTTTCTGTCCTGCGCGTATTTATTCTGAAAATACGTTATAAATAGATGTTATATTAAAATAAATACATAATAAAATTACAAAAATATGTATTTTTAATTTAATTTTTGTAACTTTGTTGACATAATTTTATTTTTTTTATTTTAGAATAATATGCAATTTACAAATGTTGTCTTAGGGCAGAATTATGGAGGAATTGGATTTAAAATGTGATGGTAATTTTTTGGACAAGAAATTATATTCTGTATTTCGTACAGCGAGCAATAAACGCTGTTTTTTCTGTGTGTAATTCTCACACTGAAACATTACGCTAATGAATTTCTCCTTTAAGGCCACCAAGTAGCGACCTCTTAAATCCTCATTTTCCTTGTAAATAATATTAATAAGGAAACAGCGAATGTAAATTTGCGGCTCCGCCCTTGGGTTATATTATTATTACTTTCTTTTATGGTGTAGGTAGTAGGTATTTTTGTGTGAGAATTGCCAGCACGTGTCTTGCCGAGATGAACTTCAATCTTACTTTAAGTGAAAGCGAAAACACTCAACAATGGGAAAAGAAGAACCGCAAGACATAATATGTTAACTTTACCGTTGGGAAACTTTTAGCAAAATTGAACCACCCGCCGCACCGGATAGATAATAAACGGATGTGATGTAGAGAATGTCGTTTCACTCACGCGCGCATTAATCTCATTCATTTGACAATTGCATTTACATTCTTATTTCATTCAAAGTGTGTCGTGTGTCTGTAGTATTCTCCGATCAAAACATTTCATTAAGACAAAGTGTTTGTCTCGTCGCCTTGATTCCAAATATATATTTAACTTATATACATGTATATATATATATATATATATATATATATATATATATATATATATATATATATATATATATATATTTACTCATTGCAGCAGAGTGTAATGAAATTGACTGTTTCAGTGAACAGTTTTGGTCTACGATTATATTATGAAACAATACAATATGCAAATCAGTGGAGCGTTGTTCCAAATTGCACATGAAATGGCAGGTCAAGTATCACAAACAATCTAGAGTCAGTCACATGTGCGAATGCAAAGTACAACTGGAAACACTCGGTCCACGTCCAGGTCTCGCCTCGTGTTTCAAAGACTTCATTAGCCACAATTCACGTATTCACGTTTGACGCTGAAGCTGAAGCGCCAATACACAGATTGCGACCAATTTTAGAACAAAGATCACTCATACACTTATACGAATATTGTATTCTGTGAAATACTTACCATCTCGCTTCACTTCAAGCCACACACATGAATTAAGCCAAATAATTTAATTATAGCAGCTGCGTTTAGTAATTAAAAACATTCGAAAATAAAAGAAATTATTCATCGAATAAAACGCTATTTCATTTAATTAAGACACCAGGGCACCTTAAGTGGATTTATTTATACTACTAGCTATATCCGTGGGAACCATGTGCCCATGTCATATACATAATACAGTCTAATCTTCATCAATCCCTCTTTATGTGTAACTAGCTTTATATCCAGAAACAAAACATACATATTGTAAATAATCATTTAATTTATTTCAAGTTTTAACATTTGATGACATTACAGCAACGATTATTATGTTGTGAAAACTCTATTCATATATTAATTTGAAGATTTAATGTGTATTTAGTGTGTTGTGCTCTATTATATTGATATTGTATGCCAATGACAAATATATTAGCAAATCTTTCAAGTGCTTATTGTACATAAGTAGAAAATAACGTAAATACAAAATTGTGCTCACAAGGGAAAACCGTGTAAGGGAAATACCGTATAACTGTGAGTAGGTCTACATTTACAAAACAATTACCGGTCAAATTATTCAATTAAGAGTGTACTGTATGTTGTATTTGATATGGGCACATGGTGCCCAATGGTTAACCGAGTATGTATATATATAATCATTTTGAAATGTAAACATTTGTGGGGGAAAAACAAGCTTCGCAAAAAAAAGCAGACATTTTATGAATTGAACAATATTACAGACGCACTTGGTCGAGTACTGTAGCTATTCTGCACAGCTTGTGCTGCTAGCTATAAGCGACCAAAGATATCATTAATTCTAAAGTATGTACCAGTTGTGTTCTTGTAGTCTTTGTACAAACAGTAAAATAATGTTTACAATTTAAAATCAATTTATATTCGCGCTAAGCAAATGGAACAATACATGTTATTATACGCAGAATTAAAGTCTTCGCTCATTGCCATTGTCTTGCGGATGCCAGAAGCAGCACGAAAAACTTGGACCATCAATTCTGGAAACATCAAATAAAAGATTTGCTGACATCTCGCAGTGCCAGCCAGCGGGAACACTTTAGATTTGTCACATTTCTACTGCTTTTATTATTCTTATTTTATTTATCTACTTGTTTGATATGCCTTATACTTCTTACTTCCGAAGACAAAGTCTGAAGGAAAGTATTGAAATCATGATAAATCGAGATTTACTATTTTACTTCTGAATTGATAATTCTATAATGACATCAGTGTGTGTGTGTGTGTGTGTGAACGTTCTACCGCGAAATATATGAAATGTACAAATATGAAACTTTATATTTACATACATTGGTTTATAATGTTTAACTGTTGGCAGACGTGGTTGAAAGGTTTAAAGCTACAATCCGAAACTCTATAGATAAACCATGAAATATGCATGGATGTTTGTGAATGTTTCTCACGTTCATGCCAGAGGCACATAGTGGCACCAGAGCAGTCGCGCCTCAGTGCATCTTAAAAAGAGTCACACAATTAATTTATATTTGATATGTTTGTGAATTGTCCCGAAGAAAACCTTTTATTTTTGAAAATATTAAGTAATGCGGAAGCAAAGGCTCACTCTGTGCTATTTTTTTATTTACTTGAATATTTATTAATATTTTAGTAAAAAATTAAAACAAAAGTTCAACCACATTATAAGGGTTTTAACACAACATACATTTAGATTTTACGTGTAAGAAAGCCCAGTGTAGAGCACTTCAGATTTTCTGATTTGTTATTTTATTTCAATGTTCTCCCGCTTTATTTCATTGTGGCACAAGAAAGAAAAACAATGATAAATTATAACGGAGTTATTTGCGACATAATCGAATGGAAAATGAATAAAACTGACTTCCAGCACAGCACTGGATTTTCTGTTTTATGAGCAGCCCTTTATTTGCTAAATATTTCATTGATAAAGTTATGTTTTGTATGTTTTATACATTGGGTGTTATTCTTTTATGGTGTTTTTATGTATCATAAATATGCTGTATAAATAAATAAATAAAGCAATTCCAAAAAGTCCACCATTATAACACAGGGGTAAAAACACCAAATAAAAACTATGGCTTAAGTAATTAAACTTTTGCGCTACATCAATTAAAGATTAGATATTAAATAATTTTTTAGTTTCGTGAAATATTATACTAGTTTTGCTATCTGCTTCGCGTAAAACGGACAATAAAATATCAATTATTACCGTTTCAGACAATAATTGCTACATCTTGTAAGCTATTGAACTAATTTTGATAAAAATTTGGGCTAAAACCTGACCAGTAATATATCTACAAATAAAAATAAAAACCGGAGTGGCCCTCATACGACTTTTCACTATCTGTATTATAAATATAAACACTCAGATGTATGTGTATGTGTTTATATGTTTATCTAAACTGCACCGTGGATTGTTCCAGAACCTTGTGGAGAGTCTCCAGACGTGTTCTGGAGCAATTGTGTTCAATATATAAGCAAGCTTCGCTGACACGGAGACAGACAGGTGGAAATAAATAGTAGTCGTGTGCAGTAAGAAACAAATATAAGAATAGACATTGTTTGGGCGTGAGTCATAAATTAATAGTGCGAAAGAGAGACGGATATAGTTTATGAAAATTAATAAAAAATAATATGAAAATTATAACATTAAATAATAAGTGAATACATCCGAATAATGTTTTAAGACAAATACTTTACAGTAGAGAAAAATATAGTTCGTATAATTATAGCATAAGTGTTACAAATTAATTAAATTCCTAGCGTGTCATTAAAAAACTATATATATATATATATATATATATATATATATATATATATATATATATATATATATATATATATCAGTACTTCGTACGGCAAGCAAATAGGCAAGGATTAAATTTGCATTTGTACTCCAAACGAAGTTAGGACATAATATATTTATGATTAAAATATGACATTCTTGCAAGGAAATTGACTTGATTACAATTTATATATATATATATATATATATATATATATATATATATATATATATATGTGTATCTATGTATAGGATGAAACGTTCATAATATAATTGAATAAGCAAAATCGAATTTGATTCTTTCGTGTCATCCCGATTGATTTTCGCCGAATCAGTCGCTGGTTTCGCACGCACGTACATACATACATACATACGTATATTATATTCTGCAGATTCAACAAATTGTGTTCTCTTTCTCAATATTAACTTTTTATTGGTCTGATTCGTGTTTTTCGTACGAAGCTACCAAAGTTCATATATGGATGTCATAAGTCGTCGACAAAGAACTTTATCCGCAGCGAATAATGAGTTTCTCTTAGTTCACCGCACAATGCCATAATATTAAAGAACTCAAGTATTCAATTATGTGTCTGCAACATTCCCTAAATCAAATCACCTTTCTTTTATGCCTTCCTGATTCCAATTGACAAAGAACTGGTACTGGCATTTATCCGACTTTCATGTACTTTCACATCTACACATAATTTAATATATTATTTTGTTTTAAATTGATTCTACGATTGTCTGTACATATTGATATATCAATATGTACTGGCAGACAGACACACACACACACACACTGTACATATTAATATATCAATATGTACAGACAATCGGAGAATCAATTTAACAGACAGACAGAGAGACAGACAGACAAACAAACAGACAGATGATAGATAGATAGATTATCTATCTATCTATCTATCTATGTATCTATCTATCTATATATCTGTCTGTCTGTCTGTCTGTCTGTCTGTCTGTCTGTATATCTGTCTGTCTGTATATCTGTCTGTCTGTCTATCTGTGTGTCTATCTATCTATTTATCTATCTGTCTGTCTGTCTAATCTATATATCTGTCTGTCTATTAGATATAGATAGATAGATAGACAGACAGATAGACAGACAGGAATACACACAGCCAGACAGACATACAGTCACACATACGTCAATTGATTCAAGGACACTCTGTAAAGAGCGGAATTTCTATTAAAATAAGTTCTTCGAGTAACAGGTGGCAACAGTCGCGTTTATCCGATTAACATGAGTATGGATATCAATAATGCAGGCGATGAGGTGTTCGTAAGATCACACACACACCATCATCAACTCTATCGTGATTCAATTCTCAAAAAAGGGTCATAGCAATTTGCTTTTATTTGATTCCATTCATTTTACGATTCAATGAAGTATAAATCAACTCGAATGTGATTTTATTTACTTGTGCTTGCTCCTTGCTGCTGCTGATTCGTAAGGGATAAACCAACCCCCTGCCCCGAACATCATCATTCCTGACTGCATTAGAGCCGTGTATGGACATCTTGAATTTGTTACGTCCGACCGGAAACCGGAAGTGACCGTCATAACACGAATACTGTTCTTGTTCTCTCAAAAAGGCTTTCCTTTATTTCAAGGTCTTTCCCGCTAGTTTCTTTCTTGGGTGTAGTCATACTTAGGGTCGAGATTTTAATTTGGCCCTTTGCTAAATCGATTCTGATCTTTTCTTACGAAAACCCAAGCAATTATATAGGCACCAATGCCTTCAGCCCGACATATGCTCAATTAAATGATAATAAATAGTAATACATTGAAATGATATTATTCTTATAAGCTTTCATTTCTTTTAAATAAAGAACTGGAGTGGCCATCACTTAACTAATTTTATACTAACATTATCTATATTTAATAATTAGCGATTATGATAAAAAAGTTCGATTAGACAAATATTACAAAGTATTAATGTTATTATCTCATCAATATTGCCAATTTAACTTCACAATTAAAAAAGTTGAAGTGACCTTCAATCGACATTTTTGATAAATTCATTATCTATATAACAAATATTACATTATTATGTTTCAAATTTTTACTACGACTGCTATTAAACAATTTTTTTTATTTTCGTATTTGAATAGATTATTATTAAACGCTCAAATATTGTTCGATAATGCAATATTTATTTTAAATAAATGAACAGTGATGCAGTGGCTCAGCATTTTTCTAAGGTGATAAATGGCCATAAGTTAATATCCAATTAGTTTATTTTTCTCAGTGTTAGTAGCGCTTAGTATAACTAATAATACAATTTTTAAAAGTTTTACAGTGGCTAAGATGATTACTTTAATGTAAAAAAGGTATCCCTCCGTCACTGATAGTAACCATAGATACAATTATAAAGGAAACATATATTTCGACATTTACACACATACATCCGACTGCTTATATATATATATATATATATATATATATATATATATATATATATATATATATATATATCTGTCAATAATAATATTATGATAACTGATTATCGGCTCACATTGTTTTTATAATAAAATATTATAAACATTTCACAAAATAACAGCACAGATATTTATATTATAAAAAAAAAAAAAACGAGGTACAAAACTACTATACTGTTTATAGTATCATATATGAATAATATATTAATGGAATTACTGAAAAAAAAAACCTTTTTTTATTATAAACATACCTATAGTGTATATAAATATAAATGTATTCGAAATATGAGATTAAATAAATTGCCCATTACAAAAATGCAAAAATTCTAAAAATACATTTTTCATTAAGGAGTAAGCTTCACAATTGTATTCAATAGCCGTCGTGTTTTGGTTGAATTATTCAAAATATTTCGCACATGAAAATTTAATGCAAGTAAAAATAATATTTTGCTTGAAAAGCCAATTTGTAAAAATCAACACAATTGAAAAATATTGCATTTATTATTATTCACCAAATTCGAGTGTTACTTTTTATTTCACCCACTCATACATACATACATACATACATACATACATATATATATATATATATATATATATATATATATATATATATATATATATATATATATATATTTTTTTTTATCATATATAGATATATCGAAATTATAAATAAATTCGAATTCGAGATTCTAACGAAAATACACGTTTGGACCATCCTAGAATCGAATCTTCCTATTTTTTGAATGACGTCTGTGTGTGAGTGTGTCAATGCTATCTTTGTTCAAAGTTATCAGTTAAAAAGTTTGATCACGCAATCCAATTTTTGGGCATTTGAACAGACTTTGCAGTTCAATAAAGCATTATTATACGTTGATGAAAAATGTAACGTTTCGTTATTAGATCCATGTCCACAGGCACATATGCTCCCACAAAATATCATTGACAATAGCTCACCAACCAACAACAGCAGCAGCAGAGCCATCTGCTGTTCGCGATTAATAACCTATCTCTATAGTGCAATTGCCACTTCACATATGTATATAGTATACATTATTATTACTTTTCCTGTCTGTCTGTTTATTGTTATACCGGCTGGGCCTACTTCTTCAAATTAACAATACGAAATATAATGTTTAACATTTCATTTAGAAATATCTCTTTACTTATTATAGTAATTATTATTGTTTATTTTTTATCTAATGACTTATTGTTAGGGACATTTTTTTATCCGAGAATGCTACAGACACACGACAGAATGCTTTAGCTACATCGGCATTTCGTTCGGCGAGCTAAATAGTAGACACCTCGTATTTTGTGTATTTCGTATATTTAAAAAGTCAGAGTAATATAAATGAAAATATAGTCGATATTGTTAATGGTGACATATTTTATAAATGGCTGGTGATAGATGATTGCGTGAAGTACCCCCCCCCCCCGTACACCTGCCCCGCCTCCACCATATTACGTTTGAATTCAATGAGTGTTTGTGTTTATTTCAATGGCGTTCAAATTGAATATTATTGCTGATCTAAATAGAATTTGGGCGAATCCCTGGAGGGCAGAGTATGACAAATATTAAAACAAGAAAAAAACCAATTTCAATCTCCCAATTTTGTATTTTTTTTGCTGACTCGGGGCTATTAGATGAGCAACCCACACGCATCGATACACCGAATTCTGCACTTACAAAAGGTCGTCGTGACATTTAAACTTATCGATATTTGAACATTGTTGAACCAGACATATATGCTATTGAGTACGACCAATCGCAATCGAGACAAAGGTATATGTCTGTACATCTGTATAAACAAAGGAAATAATTGAATCACTGTGCAGAAAATGGAAAACAAATGCTGGAGTTGTCTTTATTCAATATTCTTATACTTCCATTCATTATTTAATAAAATATTTCTTTATGTTGTACTTACTAATATCATAATTCATTTCGCGGTTACTCACATGTATGTTGCAGAGTATATAAAGAAACTCTTAACCAGTAGTTGATATCGCATTACCAGGTTTAATCCAAGACCTTAGGTAAGTGCACTATGTTTTCGACTAGCTTTTAAAGTTAATTTTCCAACAATTTAGTACTAATAGAGTGGAGAAATGTGCAAAAAGGAGTACAAGAATATATTTGATGTAGGTGTAAAATCGATCATAGTGGATAATAGTGGTAACATAGAAAGGAATAACGTGATCACGCAATGGCGCTATACAAAGCAGCATTACGTTAGTATGAAAAAAAAAAAAAAAAAAAACGCTATAAAACAAGATGTTTGTACATGCACAATAAAGTGCAGTGGCCTTGTGACGTCATTCGGTTGGTTGCGTTGCTTGTTATAGCATATGCCAACTCTACATATCTTATTGTTTGCCAACTTTATACGACGTATTGTTCCATTTACATAAAGCAGGTTTTATGTACTTAATACATATAAACGCTTTAGATTTATTCATTATTATGTCCATGAATTATATAGTGACATTAAATTAATATATAAACCTCCTAATTTGAAAAAATAATCAAACTGGAAGTGCATGTTTTGGTCACAACCGATTTATATATATATATATATATATATATATATATATATATATATATATATATATATATATATAAATCGGTTGTGACCAAAACATGCACTTCCAGTTTGATTATTTTTTCAAATTAGGAGGTGCACATCTAGACCCATATACGTCATAAATTTGAAGTTTCATAATTTTTTGTTCGACAGTTTTCGCTCTAGAGCGTTTACAGATACACACACAGATGTCATTCCGAAAATAGTCACATTCGATTGAAATCTCGAAAACGAAATTTTTCATGATTACAAGACTTACTTATTACTTCGTAAAAAAAAGTAAAATGTAAGAAATTAGTATCAATAATATAATTAAAAGGAAAATACACCAATATAATTTACAAATATTTTAGAATATTTCTATTTCAATAATTGAAAATATATCCTAAGGGCAGTATTATTTATAGTCCGTGGGCTCACAGTTAGAAGTAACTTTGTAGACAATAAATATCTTAAATTTGTTAGTAGAATTTTCTTAAATTTTCAAAAAAAATCTAAAAAGTATTAATTTTGGGGCCCAATTTCTCTGGAACTATACGGACGATTATATTTAAAAGCGACGAGAACGTCTTGGCCACCCAAATTTTATGTATACCAAATTTCAGTAAAAGCAATCTCAAAAATAACACGAGTTAAAGAAAATGAGAATCTTATAGTTTAGTTTGGAAAGTTTTTTAAACAATACAATATTTGTCTGTTACACATAATTCCAATATAAATATGAACAAAAAAAAAAACATACACTGAATAAATAATTCAACGAACTGTGGGTATTGGTGCTTGTACCTATGCATGTTTCTACAAAACAGATATTTGATATTTGCAAATTGAACTAAAATGGTTATAACTTGCCACTAAATAAATAACCTGCTAAAATGTGTGAATGTAAACCAGATTTATGCTCATACTTGTCCGAAATAAAAAAAGGAGTAAAGGGAAGGGGGCGTGAAGAGTAATGACTGGTGAAATGATGCACTTGGGTTGATTTGGCGCATCCACCAATGTGCGCAATAGTCGCTTTTGAAATATGCGCGTTCACTGATGCAAATCTACTCTACACTTACCATAAATAAACGTAAGTTTCAATAGGTTACCCTTCGGATTTACTTAGACTTTCACATAAACTTTAGTTTTTCTCTCAATAAGTTACGTAAAACGGGATGTATGTATGTATGTATGTATGTATGTATGTATGTACGCGCACTGAGCATAAAGCTTTTGAATTTACAACTTTTATCTACTACCTTTTTTAACACATTGCCTACTACTACCTTGAAATGAATTATTCAACTTTCCATAAAGGCAATATGTAAACTGTTAAAGTATTTGTATTATAAGATGTGACAACCATCGTAAAACGATATAATGCTCATTGACTAAGCGAACAATGAAAATGGCACACGTCTAAGTTGTCAAACTATTTAGTCAAATAGTATATATACAATAATATATATACATATATATATATATATATATATATATATATATATATATATATATATATATATATATATATATATACAGCATTTTTTCATCCAAGCGGAAATTTTCAAGCCGATTTTTCTTTCAACTGGACGTAATAGTCTGAATGAGAGTTGGTGGATTTGTTTATAAACCTTTGCAATTTGTTTAAAAAAAAGTGTAAAACTATTTTGACATTTGGAAAAAACAATATGATTGACGTAACATTTTCCCTGGTCACTAGAGGGTTGTAACACCGCTCGAAAGTTTGATGAAACAAATAATCGAAGTGGGCATTGTAAACCTTAGTTTGAACGACTGCGAATTGTTTTACTAGCTCAAAATAATATTATGTTATGTTCCCCATTGCTATCGTAAACAAACGAATTATAATATTCATGTTGAAATAAAGTTGGGATTAATTTGCAATATTTATTTATAAGTGCAGGAAATTACGTAATATTATTGCATTTGATGTTGATAATATCAGATTAATATTTTCTAAATTTAAATCATTATAAAATAGATTAATTAATTTATTATTATTTTGTATGAAATTGTATTTATGGTTGTATTGAAACAATGTCAATATGTATTGTAATTAGAGCAACGTAAATATCTTTTTAAAAAGTGATTATTCCATGACATGGCAATTTTTTTAAAATAACTTTCCAAATAAATGTGGCTAAAAATTTAAACAAGTTTAACTTTTACCACAAGCACTTTCTACTTTCTTTTACGAATTAATAAGTAAGTATAGGGATCACCAAAATAAACAATGTAAAACATTAATTTACTGTATGAAAGTTGTCATACGTTTTACATTGTTTAACTTATTAATGGCGATTCTTAGTTTAATTTTTGTTTGTTTAAACACAGCATTAGTATTTCTAATGAAAGCCACAATGAATTTAGTATTAGAATAAAAGCTAAAGTTGCCCTTTGCCAGAGCTTTCTCGACCAATGTATGTATATATATACGATATAGTTAATAATGGAATTTGTATCCGTCAAGTGATCGCATGTAATCAGTATGCAGAAATGCACCCACGCCAGATCATCAGATCCGAAATGAAATTGGTACAGTTGGATATTCTGGTTATTCTCTGATTGTGTAAATACGCTTCACTGCAATCATATTATTCAATTAAAGTGCATACGAACCTCTGCGAGGGCTCTTGACTTCTAGAATGCTACATACTACTACTACGTGATTATTATTGTTGTAGTACGAGCGAAATATGATTTCTAGTCTTGGCATCATCATCATCATCATCATAAATACAAAACATTGTTTACATTTCATCGGTTGCATTTAAATTTATAACGAACATTATTCAAATTGCACAATACGCTATTTGCTCATGACATCCACACAATAAACATACAATGGAGTTCGCCAAAGATATATCGAATCCTTAATCATTTCTTATACGAATGTATATAAAAAAGTAATCAAGAAATATGTCGGACATAAAAATCAGTGCAAAAAGGCAAAATCGTCATTCACACTTAAATACGTTGCACTCAAATAACAATATAACGAAAACTAAACGAGATTTCAACAATCCAAGAACATGTGGTTTCAGAGGAGGTTATGCGCAATACAATGCTGCCAACCAATAACCTGTATATTAATTATTATTATATTATATGTATCTAAAATTACATTATTCACTTTTATTAGATTATTTTCGTTATGGACATGTTCATTTGGGGTAACTGTGATCTTGATTATTAATTCTGTAGTTGGAAAATAATCTGACATCATCAGTAACACCAACCAACTATATATATATATATATATATATTTATATATATATATATATATATATATATATATATATATATATATATATATATAAATATATATATATATATATATATATATATATAAATATATATATATATATATATATATATATATATATATATATATATATTTATATATATATATATATATATATTTATATATATATATATATATATATATATATATATATATATATAATATATTTGATTAAGGAGTGTAAATGTGCTAAAGTATAATCTATAAATTAAATTGTGTATACGTACGTACGTTGATGAGACTGCGCGAATTTCCACGAATTGCTAAAAATACAATTGCGTGACTAGTGAAAATAAGTTATTGTACATTTTATACGCTCATCGTCACAAGAAGAATGTTGACCTTTGTACTGAACCTCATACCCCTACGTACACATCTATTTATATTCCCAAGGGCTTTAGTGTGTCTGTAACATACTCAGGATAATTAATAAACTGGAGTGGTCTTCACTCAACATTCTTATCCTATCACTATCTCTATTTATAATATAATTTATTATTTTGTTTAATTAAAACGTCTGAGAAATTAATGACGAGATTGTAAAAAAGATGGAAAAATAATCATTCACTATACATTAAATAGATTATTATTATTGCACTAATAACTGTAATTATATACGTCAATCTAAAAACTATATCAACGACAAGCTAGAAGTATTGGTGCTTACATAAATGTGTGTTTTTAGAGGTATTATGTCCAAAATGGTTATATTTCTTGATACTTGTATTTTATGTTTTTGTAAATACAATTTCGTTATAATGTAAAAATCATAAATAACCTATTTACTGCATTCAATGCATATTATATGTTTGACTATACATAACTGCTATTTATTGGCATACTTTATGTATTTGAAACATATATTTGTTAACAAACATTGCCGTCACACGTCCATACAACATGTGTCAAAATACTATGAATTATTTATCAAACAATTTATATATTCGAGTCCATCGTTTATTCAATCCAGGAATAATATTTGCTTTAAGATTTACACCCTCTCGTCATTTTAGTTCCAAGATATTCCGTTCTGCTTTAGTTAATTTCTCAGGCGCCACCATTCAAACACGTATATTTGTGTAAATGTATAGAACGCTTAATTTATAAAAATACAAACTGGTTAGATGTGAATTCGAAGCATGTCAGGTAAGCAGTCTAGCTCGAAGCCAACGAGGATATAGTCATCGATTTTTAATCAAGAAATCTGCCCTACAATCCTGATGTTATCGAGTGTCAACGTTTATTAAAATTTGCATTATTATTTTATTTTAATGAGGAAGTATATGTTATGGGCACATGGTTAATATACTTTATATATATATATATATATATATATATATATATATATATATAAATATATATATATATATATATATATATATATATATATATATATAAATATATATATATATATATATATATATATATATATATATATATATATGTATATATATATATATATATATATATATTATATATATATATATAAATATATATATATATATATATATATATATATATATATGTATATATATATATATATATATATATATATATATATATATATATATATATATATTTTATTAGTACGGTCATGGCCAGTTGATTATGTATTTGTTTGTGTAGTACACATTGTCGATGTGCAATTATTACACAAAGAATAAGTAGTTAACAAACAAAGTCATTATACTTAATCATACAACGGCATACTACTGGCCATTTTGTTTCCCTTGAATAAACGTGTCCATGTTTCAACAAGAAAGAATACGTTTTCAACACGCTGTCAACTTGTCACCACAAGTAAAACTAATTGTGTTATAAACAAAGGAAATAAACTATATCAAGTTTAACTCTGTCCAAATTGCATTATATATTTATTTGAGACATTCATTAACAAATTGTTACTTTCTTATACGTAACAAATTAACCCAAATAACGCCAAAACACTTTTGGTAAAGAAAACTATACATTTTTTAGTTAACATAATATATTCCTGCATATTTAATGCAATTATAATCAAAAATAGTAAAAAAACATTTTTCATTGACAGGAAAATATGTACTGTTCTTTTAATAGGACAGTGAAATTATCTGGGTTAAAACAAGCTTAGGTACAACGCATCTATGCATCCAGCTTGCCTTATAAATAATATATGCGATGATATAGCAAATTACAAAATTACAATTTTTTGTAGATTATTTAATTCATAATTATAATATTTATTTTTTTTACGGCATTTGGGTTAACTAATTATTAGTAGAATTTTTAATTATTTTTATTAGGGCAGTATTAAGGGAGGTTAAAAATTTTGGAGCCCTATAACTCGGGAAGTATACGGGCGATTAAAATTAAACTGCAAGCGGTTTCAAATGGGATGCGAAATAATATGTATTCCAAATTTGGTGTAAATCGCTCCGGTAACTACAGAGGAGTAGAGGGCACAAATTTGGTCTAACGAGCGACCGAGCTAGCGACGACTAACATCCAAGTATATGAGTTATATATATTTTTGAATTCAGGGCGACGGGACACACACATTTGTCGAGGAAATATTTTGATCCCAGAATGCTACAGACACACGACCAAATGCTTAAGCTTCTTCGGTACTTCGTACGGCGAGCTAATAATGTAATAATGGGCTTTAACTTAACATTGCTTCATTGATTTCTTTTCTTTGAATTAATATAATAGAAGGCCTCACAAAATAAAATAAAATCAGTTTAGATTCTACTCTATATTATGTACAATTAACATAGACAATAGAAGAAGTCTTAGAAAAAATATAAATAATAACAATTCATAAAACATATATTAAATTAAAAGTTTGTAACATTATGTGCGTTATGCGAGTACTGGATGACCAGCAATGGAAGGGTAAAGTTGTCTTTTGAATTCGTAGTAAATTTGGTGTAACTAACATAGGAAAATATGATACCGTATTCAGGTACCTGATAGCTCATTCTATACTATTTGCATTCGTATGTTAAATTGTATGCAGCAACTTCGTATTAAATGAAATAAATCAAATCTGGTTCAGGCAACGTTCTATGTATGGAAACGGACACCATAACACATACAACATAATCATTAGTAACAGTAAAGTAACTTTGACCACAACAAATAGATGGCGTCAGCATCGGCGGCCGATTACACCGGATATTGAGTGTGACGCATAGTGTGCTGCATCCGGCAAACGTTGATGAATTAATTACTGCTGCTAATTACAATTAATAAACCCACTGATACTTAATGGCGAATGTTTGTACTGTGTTGACTCAGGAAGTGCTCTACATACAAGAACCAACTGAATTCAAATATATGGGGTGGCCTGTACTTTACTTCCTTATATATTTTCAATAATTGGTACATTTTTGAAATTAGTTTTCAAATAAAAATTACTATAAAATTTGCAAATTTCACTTTTTCCTTAAATCTTGTTCTTTTCAAGATTTGCACTTTCGGTTGAAATATATAAATAATATTAAAATAGAGCTTAATATATCAGGAATTAATTGATATTTAACTTATATACTTGAATGTTAGTCGTTGCTCGCTCGTAAGACCAAATTTGTACCATCCACTCCTTTGAAGGCACCGGACCGATTCACACCAAATTTGCTACACATATCAATTGGCATCCCATTTGAATCCGCTCGCAGTTTAAATCCAATCGCCCGTATACTTCCCGAGTTATAGGGCCACAAAATTTGGAGCACCACTTAATACTGCCCTTATAAAAATAGTTTAAACATCCAAAAATTCTACTAATAATTCTAAGAAATTTTATATCAACAAGATTTTTTTCATATTGTTAACCCAAAGGCCTTAATAAATATTGAATTTTAAAATATGCACTAAAATATCTTTTTTAACAAAATAATCTATAAAAATTGTAAGACTTTTTATATCTATAACATTATTTTAAATTGTTAACCAAAAGGGCATAACTATTCAAAACCGCTGCTCGCATATATTACTTATAGCTGGACACATAGGTGCGTTGTACCTAAGCTTGTTTTTACATATTGTGAAACATATAAGCATAGGTGCAGATACCAATGCCATTAGATCGCCGTATTATATATTCAATGGATGTTTTAATTTTTGTATTTAACTACTGAAATTTTTAAAAAACAAAATCTGTTTATAACTATTGAATGTTGAAAAAATTAAATGTAATACATAATAATGCCATTGTTACTGAATTGATTGCAACAATAACTAGTCAATTAATGCGATCGCTGCAATATTTAAAATTTCTTATATAATAATAAGTAATAAGTAAATCTTATAATCAAGAATAATTTCAAACACACAGACAGACAGACAGTGAAACACACAGATGACATCTCGAAAATATTTAAAATTGATTCAAGGATAGTTAAAACGTGTATTTCCGTTTGTATCTTGAATTCGAAATTGATCTTGATTACAATACTTCCTATAAGACTTCGTCAAGGACAGTAAAAATCGGTGGTTACACATTAGGATTCTTCATTTAAATAATCAGTAGTTAAAATAATGTTTAAAGAATTTATTCTACCAAATTAATTTTACGGAAACTGAAAACATTGATGCTTGTACCTAAGCTTGATATTTATCTAAATATGTTATTTACTGGAATATTTTATAAATGTATACATTAAATAAATCAGAGTTACTTTAATTTCCATGGTGAATTGTAATTTCTGTAAGGAAATTTTATTTAATCAGCGCAACCTACGAAAGGGTTCCGAGCCCTAATTGGTTCATGATACCAAACGCTTTTCGCGTTTCTATTCGCAATGTTCGGGGATCTGTAAAGGCTTACGTTCTAAAAGGTAAAAAATATAATATATGGTTGTTCTAGTGGCGCGTCGTATATCTTAAGGTAACAAGGACCAAGGAGCAAGCTATTCTCCAGTCACAACGGCCTTCTTGTCGTAGGACAATCATGATTTAGTATTTTGTAGCAGCACTGCCACCACCTCCAAGTCTCCAACAAGAATTTATGTTATACCCGATAAACAGACTTGTTTTTGGTTAACCTAAACCTGGATTTAATATACTACGTTTTAATTCTCATCCAGCACTTTCTTTTTTTTTTTCCTTTATATAACGCTGAAATATTTTAAAAATTAATATTTCATTTTTATAGCCTTCTCGTTCAACATGAAGAAATTTTATGTACATAAAAAAAAGTTGAATTTATGATATAAAAACTTCACAAGACAATAATAAGGAGGAACTTCTTCTTTGGAGCCCTATAAGTCTCATAGAATAAAAGATTTAATAATTTAAAACTCACACTATAAAAATGAATGGATTTGGTATTTTCAGGGGAATTGCGACTACTAATGTTGATTTTCTCGGCGGAAAAAGAGCGACATAATTCTAGCATATATATAAATATATATATATATATATATATATATATATATATATATATATATATATATATATATATATATATATATATATATATATACATAACTATGTTATACTGTACGACGTGCAAATTATTGTACAATATATTTACATTTAATGGTAATTTAGTACCCGCATTTGTCAACGGACGAGCGAGTTACGTCATCACGGTTGAATATGTTTCTAAGGCTGAACAGACTATTCCAAAAATTTACATACACAAAAACCAAGCATTTGCAGTGAAAATAATTGCACTTTTGTTTTGTTCACTGTTACTGCGATTAAATTAAAATAATTTTGTAAATAGAGTTACCATAGATTTATAAATTTACTAATCTCAAAAGTGGGTTCACAATAAAAGGTATAAATTTTGAGAAAACGTAAAAATAAAAAAATTGTTACACAAATTGTATATCTCTAATTTTTACTTTCTTATACAAGTGTATATATGTAAGTTTTAACGACACCACACGTTCTGACCAACCTTAAAGCAAAATAATATCTGTGTGTGTGTGTATGTCTGTTTGTCTATGATCGCTCGTACATACAACGCACTGATGCGTCCAGCTCACCTATAGGTAAGATATACGATGCGAGCGGTTTTTAATTATTATGGCCTTTTGGTTAACAATTTGAAAAAATGTTATATATATATATATATATATATATATATATATATATATATATATATAAAGTGTAACAATTTTTTGTAGATTATTTTGATAAAAAAAAATGTAATGGATATTTTGAAATTCAAAATTATAATATTTAATTTTTTTTTGAGATTTGGGTTAACAATATGCAAAAATCTTGAAAATATAAAATATCTTAGAATATTGTGTAGAATTTTTGGGTGTTTTGATTATTTTTATAAGGGCAGTATTAACGGGGGCTCCATATTTTGGGGCCCTATAACTCGAGAAGTCCACAGACGATTTGATTTAAACTACGTACGGATTCAAATGGGATTCTAAATAATATGTGTAGCAAATTTGGTGTGAATCGGTCTGGTACCTTCAGAGGAATAGTGGGCACACTAGCAGATTACTAAAATCCAGTTATATATTTTTTTGGATTCAGGGCGACGAGACACACACTTTTTGGTAATAGTACAATTGTGTATTCGACAAACTTAAAACAAAGCAATTTTCAAATGAATAAATTATAGGCAACCCTTGAACAAAAACTTTGAAAGCAAACCAAGGCCATTTTACGTATAATTATACTAAAAATAAATACATTTCTACAAGTCATTGTAGTAATTTCCAGCAAACAATAAAAAAGGGAAAATTAAAATGTATAATGTACTGAATTCACACCCCAAGGTTATAAAATATCCATACAGAGATAAAGCTGTATATCAAATTGAAGGACGTGCCGTCAGGATCCAATTCTGTCTGATGTTAACCTAAATATAGTTAATTTTCCATGTGAAGGTCGGGGGTCGCGTAACTTGTCATATCTTGCGACGCTGCTGCCATGGATAATAGATTGCATTGCACACAGCGCCACTGTGCGATAGCGCCGTGAATTGTAACTATAGTATGTATGTATTACGGGCACGTTTACATGAAATGAGTTTGCAGCCGAGTCCTTTTTCTGCCAAACGGCTAATGTGTTTCTAGTTCACAAGATTTAACATTTCATTATCGTATTTGTGACTGAATGCGTTTATATTCTTCTGGCATAAAAATTCAGAAACAGACCGCGTTGTGTTTGGGTTTATCTGAGTGATGATTGATACATTTGATACGCCTTCATATGTTTCTATTGTCTAAAATGGTTGATTTTATTTTCATTTTTCTAAAATCCATTAATCTGCAAACTGTGTTCAGGGGAAACATTACTGACCTGAAAATGGGGTTACATATTAGTCAAAAACACAAAATTCCATTCGTTTGTTGATACGAGATTGTAGATTTAAGCTGGGGTGTAAATTTTGTTTGAAATTTTTTTTCTTCTTTTGGTGTTGTATCGATTTAAAGTTGTTTTAATTATATATTCTATATACAACATTTTCAGCCAGTATTCCATTGTTAATTAAATGAATGCATGAAATATGATCATTTATCTAATGCCATTTATTTAGTTTCTAATACGAATGTATATAAGAAAATCTTATAGCGACAAAAATTATAAAACTCGTAATTTTAGCGAAAATACATGTTTTAACCATCCCTGAATCGAATCTGATAGTTTTCGGAATGCTGTCTGAATGTGTGTGTCTGTGTGTGTGTGTGTGTGCAAAACTGTAAATTCGTGAAATTATTTGAAAATAATCTAATTAATTATTAATCGAATTCGATATAAAAACGAACTAATCAATTTAAAACCGATAAAGAACGAAAAAGAAAAACATTTTATAATCGGTATAAAATCAAAAAATTATAATAACCCATAAGAATCGGTTAAAAACAATTAAGAACAATTAAAACCCGAATAAAACTATTTAATGGATTACATCAATATATTTTAAATCGATCGATTTTTATTTCAAAATGAGAAATTGATTTTAATCGTTCAATCGATTATTTTGCCAGGTCTAGTTAAGGTGTGCACTTTCTATTTTTGAAAACAATTTCTTAACTGGAAGTACCAATATACTCATACATTTTTTATACCTCGAAAACGGTATTAGAGAAAGAAAAATGTGATTCTTATAAAAGTTTAAGATGAATTAGAATATCTAGCAATTTTTGTTGGATATATTTTTATTTTTCGAAAAAAGTGCTGTTTCCTTCTATTCCTTTCTATTTTTAAAAACAATTAAACCGATATACTTTTACAACAATTTTAATATCTCGAAAACGGCATTAGATAAAGAAGAAAGTGATTCTTATTAAAATTGAAATTTCCAGCAATTTTTTCGAGAAATGTACCATTTCCTTCTATTCTAATTCTTCTAATTTTTATTCTTCGAAAATGGCATTAGATAGAGAAAAAAGTTAATCTTATAAAAGTTGAAGTAAATTAAAATTTCTACCTAATTTCGTTGGATATTTTTTTCGAAAAAGCACCATTTACTGAAAAATCGCCTTTAACATTAATTCGTTTTCCTAATTACCCAATACATATTGATATGGTTTCATGGCAACCTTAGAATGAATTTAAAATAAAATAAAGCAATATTATAATAAATAGTGGAAGTAAAAGGGAGTGAAGCACGCTGCAGCAATTTCTTGTAATGAACCCTATTCAAAAGCACGGAAGACCCCGTTTACGTTCTGTGCCACAAGGTCACAAAAATGCTACACCTTAATATATAATAATATAAAAAAATTCTTTTTTGAAATGAGAACATTGCCTGCCCAAAGGCAAAAATATAAGTTTGTGGTCTAAAGTTAATGCAATTTAACATCGTTGCTAGGTAAATACATTCGTTTGCGGAAACATTAATACTTCTAATCTTGTTATATTTACAAACAAAAAGCGCAAACCGTTTAATTAATCGAGATTAATTGCTGTCTATCTAGCGGAGAAATATTTAAATATAATCCGCTCCGAACAGAAGCCATATTTGTGTGATTACTGTTCTTCAACGTAATATATTTAAAATATGTCCTTGTCCCCAAAATTTAAATGGTTTCATTGTGTGTCGGAATGCATTGTGAACGAATTTACACGTTTATAATACCATAATACACAATGGCGTGTAATATAACATACTTTAGTTGATAGCGCGCACACATATGACGGCGTACATCAGCGTTACAATCGTTATATTTTCAATTGTGAATAGTTTACGTCAATTAACGAATAAAAACCTCAGCGAAATACAACAAAACAAGAATCTGTATGTTTACGAATAAACAGAAAAATAATGCATATAACTGCAAATTATAGTTTACATACAAAAGATAAACAATGAAAAAATCAAATTACAATTGTTTGTAAATAATTATACAAGCAAATTCTATTTTCTATTATATATACATTTGAGTGTACTGTACTGGACTTTCTTGTTCACATAGCATACATAATTGTGATATATTTTATGGGCCATTTATATGAGAACGAATAAGGGAAAAAAAGACTTTTATAAAATTTAATAAAGTGCAGGATTGGTTTCTCTTGACTGGATTTAATTTAATTTTTTTTAATATATAATAATTTTTTAATAAACTAAAAAGGTGTAGGCTCTTAAGGGTTTCTTAGTGGAACTTGGCGACTAAACCAGCAGTTAATCCTAGTTTTAATGATTATAATTCACATTGTCGAAGATCAGATACGAAATGTCAAGAAAATTGCCTAATAATTACAATACATCCATTGTTACTACGTGCAAGACAGTAAAACGTAGAATAACAAAATGGTGTAAACAATTACACACGGAAATCAGTTTCCTGTTAAACAAAAACGTTTTACTGTTGAAAGGTCGTCTGTTAGATAATTTCAAGTTTAGATTCATTCGCAAGAATAGAAATGCGTTCGTTGTTCATGTTTACGACACATCGTGCTATTTGCTTATTAACAGCAACTCTATCATTTGAACAAATTAAATATTTGACTAGGGTCGCCATTTTGTTTAATTAAAATCTAGCCAACTCACATTGTACACTGTTTTCTAACAAATAAGTACAACGGACTTTCTTCTACGTATATATTAAATGAATCTGTATTTCTCTAACACGTCATTTTCGAGATAATTAAAAAAGGAGCAAGAAAATGGGTAAACTTTTACTACCTTGTAATGTAAAAGTATTCACTTTCCCATAATATGCCATTTTTAATACGCTGGACAACCGTTAGCATTTACATTTCATTGTGATTAAAAATGAAACTGATATTAAATCTCTGTTTTAAGTATTCACTCTTTTAAATTTCACACTTAAACAGGAGAACCGACGATGCTAACGATAATAAATATTAACTCACCAATATTCAACGCATTCTATTAGCTGCTGGAAAAAATATACACAAGTGAGATAAAGTAATCCAATTGGCCAAGAATGCTTCAACTTGATTACTTTGTAAATAAGACACAGCGTCGAGTTTCCAAATAATCGTAATGATTCTCTTATCAATACACTATTTATACTCTCATGAGGCTCAACTATTGTTTGAACTGCGTACAATGACACCAACCAGCCTTTCATACATATTGCAACAACCACTTCGTAAAGATTGGCCATACATACATACAGAACTGTGTTGCTAAAACAACGACTTCTAAGAGCCACCGTTGGGACCACCGGCTACGTAACTGATAGTCAGTACGGGCGATCGCGTAGCAACAGGATAGCCACCGTTAGGACCATGCGACTAGCACTAGGTGTTTAGCCAGTCGCCACCATTGGGAAAAGACCGTAGTTAACGTAATTAATGACGACAATAGTTGTCATAGCAATATTATCGCCAACAGTACATAATTTATCGTAATGCTGTATTAGGGAATTCGTAAGAATTTGTAAATTAGGAATTGGTTCAGAGTCGACTGTAAATCTTTTTTGAAACTAATAAATTGCAAACGGCTAGAGACTCGGCCAATAAAATATATGCATATCCGAATAGACGCAACAGCCAGCGAAAATTATGGGTGACATTTTCACAGAGAGAAACCTTTTGCATCGGATCCCATCTGTCATTATGTCAGTCGCAAACAGCGTGTGACATAAATCTGTTGGACGTGGTACTTCATGTCAATGCAGCTCGATAAATTTCCCTGGCTGACAACATAACCTATTGTCTTAAAATACATTATTTGTCAGACACACATTCTTATTTGATGGATGAAACACAGTGTTCAAAACCGGATAAGGAAATGGAGCCCATTTCTAATTTTACACAAACACAGTTTTTAGTATTTTTGCGAAAGGTTATTCAGTTTAATCAGAAATATGAAGCGAAGCACATTTATATTTAGGATGCTTTGTTATCGTTCTTATTCGCATAAAAAGTGTGGCCGTAGATGGAAACCGTAAAGAATATTTCGTCGTAAACAAAAATATTACAGAATGCGTTTAACCGTGGAAACATTTTACTTTCACATTCGGTCAATACGGTTATTTTCGTTCGAAATGTTTACTGCGAATAAGAATAAGTAAAAAGTACATGAAAAATTGCCCCCCGTCAAATTATTCAATTAGACACAGATGAGAATAAAATTAGAAATTTAACTAAAAGAGATGTAGAAGTAGAAAAACTAGCTTCATTTTCATTTAACATAATTCAATTACATGGAGAATAGTGTTAATTAAAATATATGTTGTTAGCATTTTTAACTTAATAAGCAAAGCGACTGTAATTTATGTTAGTTACTCTTTTTCTTAGAAGAAATTTAATAAGATGTATAATTAATAGTATGCAATGACTTTAATTGTATGCACACGCTTTTGAATGTCTTCTTTACATTTATACAAGAAATCGTATTTCTCATTAAAGTCTTTTTCCAAGAAATTTCTCTAAGTAATTTTTTTTTTTTTTAATATTTCTGAATAGCATTAATTAAATCATATTTCATGACCTTTGCGTTATTTAATCTGTGCCCTAGATTCAGAAACAAATATTTCAAATTGAATCCAAATTCACATTGAAATAGCGGAATGAGAATTCATGGATTTATATATTTCTACCAAATGTTCCTAGAAATTTGAATGTCCTTAGCTTTAATAATATTCTATTTTCTCTTACTCGTGTCCTTTTCGAAATATGCAAAATAATTACACGAGTAAATAAGCACTTCCGGTTGAAACAACCTTTTCCAAAATTAGAGGTTTCTTTTCTTGGGATGTACAAATTTGTAATTCAAAACATATTATTGAGAAAATGTCAAAGTGGAATCAAGAAAACAGAAAACGAATATTTACTTTAAAATTTCGAGATTACAATTCTTATACATTAAGTATAAGAAAATAAAAATGTCATTTTATGAATACAAAAATCGTTTAAAATTGTCGTAAATTTTAGATAGTTACAAGAAATGTGTCAAAGTTAAATAAAATGGGAAAACTTTTTAAATCTAATTTTGATTGACGAACGCAGACTTCAATTCAAAACTTTTGAGTTTCTTATTTAAGATAGATTGCATATATTACACTTTTGTGCCAATCTATTACCAGCTCATTAAGTATTTTAATAATAATTATATAGAAATTATGAAAAAAAAAACGTATTTTCCGATGTGTTTTTATACAATAATGTATTAATAATAATAATAATGTATTAATATACGACGAGTCTTTAAAATTTTGTTTATGTTGTCTTGAATGTTTGATGACATTTCTTCTGCATTTAATATGAAATAAATAGATTTCTGAGTTTACGTATATAATTCTAAATCATCGACATTATACTCACAGAGCCCACTGAACCAATCCAACCAATTATGACTCCTAGATTTATTTATTCCTGTACCATAACAGTATTCATTTCCATAACTCCACATTTAATATTGCACATATGGGTAACGTGTGGAAATGTGAGTGAATTTTTTTTAGAATTTTTGGAACTTATATTACGGAGTTAATATCCATTAAAATTGCACTTTTAAGCAATTTCACGCGATTTGGTCATTTTTCATTCATATTTTACACCAACAAAAATGATATTTAGAAGTAAATCTCCATTGCTGTTTGTTGCAAATGTGAGCAAAAGAAATTTGATGAATATTTTTGTTATGTTTTAATTACAGTTTAATTATTAAAAGCATATTATCATAGCGACTGTAAAAAAGTATAAGTGCTGACTGATCGTAAAAGTTAGCTTTATTCATAAACTAGAGGTGATGTAAATTTGAATGTGGGCCGTAGCCTTAATCAAACACAATTTGTATTTTACTGTATTAACTCAAACGCTGCGTATAGAATAACGCCGTAACTGACAACCACATACAGCAGCAGCTTGAGCGGTCGAGTTTAAAATTTAAAGTTTCCCCAAACATACACAGAACTTATTATCTTTAAATAGTGAATATTAATTCGCGTATTTCCATTAAAATATTGGATTTGAATTCGTTTACACTTAGTCAAAGAAAATAAAATTAACTCCTACACCCATATTGTATATATTTTCCAAAATATCTGCAGTAAGCTGTAAGCATTGGGAGCCATAACATCTAGCCCTACTACGGAGATAAAAACGTAACCAAAACTGTATAAGGTTATCATTCATATCACATATTCAGTTCGAAAGCGATTTTTCCAATTTATTCTGTGCGATTACATTTGATTTTCAGTTATGATTTTGTGTCAAAAAAGAAGTTCTCTCTCTGCGCGTAATTCAAGTTTCAACTTTGTCAACAGCACCCGTGCCTCCCTAGTTTGTGCCAAGTAATCGTGTTGCCGGAAGTCCTGCGTTCGAATCCCATCGAACGTGACTCGAAAACACATAACTGGTTCATATACACATGCTTGTGTACGTACGTATATGCGAATAATCTCCAACTCTTAGAAGAGTCGCGCATAACAAGAGTGTCTGTTAGTTGGCAGCAATGCACATCCAAATCCAGGCTAAACAGTTCTTTTTCTTCTTGTTTTTAAACATTGTTTTTTGTCGTTAGTTTTGCTTGTGCGGGTTTCATTATTGTGCAGTTCTTATTTTCCAGTTTTCTATAGGAAGGATTATCTGTTATTTTTATTATTTTTTATTACGGAAAACTGCAAACTCTAATAACGTAATATTTTATAACTAAGTTAGGAATTGACGCAAATCACAGTACTGATACTATTGTGTTTGTTAGTGGTTCGTCGTTTCCTATGAAACTACATAGAATAAATATTTAACCGTAATAAATTGACTAGTAAATTATTTACAATCACGCACTCCAGAGACACTACTGTATTATACTAATAATATATGTATTACTAGTATAATTTTTATTTCTCTTGAGATTACATCGGTATACGATGGACCGGTAGTTTCTACAGATACACTTGGGGCAGTATACAAGATTAAACACGACTTGATCGGCGATAAGC
Source organism: Leistus spinibarbis (assembly GCA_933228885.1). NCBI lineage: Eukaryota > Metazoa > Arthropoda > Insecta > Coleoptera > Carabidae > Leistus > Leistus spinibarbis. The sequence continues at coordinate 6,790,213 of OW121803.1, read as the reverse complement.
GATACTTAAGATAACCCATCAGGTCCATCTAGTTCGAAGAAATTCCGTTCCGTCTTGTAGGCGGTGCCACCAATTAACTTTCAATATTAAACGCTACAACAAAAATATTTCGTCAAATAATTATTGCTTGTGGTTTAAAAATTACTTTTGGAAACATTGTTACACTTTTGGTCGTAGTTATATTTCTTTATTCCATTAAACAACAAACAAGCACAATTAAAAACTAAACGTAACGATTTAAAAAATAATTTGGTCGATGCATATTTGCATGAAAAATGCCTGTAGTATAAATTACGATTTTTTGATTATACAAATTTGGAAATAAAAATTAAAATCCGTTGTAGCCAACACAGAACTTTCTTTTAGGTTGTGTTGCTTTCTTATATTCGTCATTCAAACGTCTAATTATCTTACTCTCCCTGCTCATCTCTTTCTTTTACATTATATTCTGGCACTTATCTTTTCTTTGCCATACAAGTTTTCTGCATATTTTTAATTTTGTTTTGAAATATCTTTTTAGTCATTCTAAAATAAATCATATTGAATAAAAACAATTCCATAAACATATATATATATATATTTCGAGATTTAACGATATTTCTCGAGCACTGATATGTGGAATGTGATTTTGTTCGCTAAACATGTTAATATCTTAAGCTTTTATATAAATCACTTTTTCTCTAACTGGTGCCGTTTTCGAGTTATTAAAAAGGTAGTAATAATAAATCAATCCTTCCGATTAAGCTTTCTAAGATATGCGTTATACAGTAGAGCGATCACAGACAGACACACAACATTTCGAAAATAGTCAGAAACGACTCAGAGATGGTCAAAACGTGTATCAAAATTCGTAATTTGTGATTACAATACTTTCATATATGTATATATTCGTATACGAAAGTTAAATCGATGATAATGTAACTACGCATCGACTGATTTTCTAATTATTCTGTACAATAATTTCCAATTTTGATATTTGAATGTTGAATTTTTATTCTAGAATTATAATATAGTAATAATAAAGACAGGACAGGCGAATTTTTCTCATTAACGCTAATAGGAAATTTCCACTAACATGGAAACAATTTAAATAATAAGTTATAATTAAAGGTATTATTTCTATTGTTATCTGATTTTTTGCATTTTATCCGTATGATCATAATTGTTAAATATTTAAATAATTCTGCGCACAAAACTGTTGATTATAATTTTAGTAATTATTTTAATAGCAATTTTCGAGCGCACCTTTATTAAAATTCCATGCCTTCCCGTTATCCAGACAGAAAAATTATCAACAAAATATATTTTCATTTAGTTAAGTAGTTTCAATATATATATATAACAAGAAGCAAGCGCCAGTGCTACCAGCCGTTCCGGCGAGCCCAATAACAATAACTACAATACTAAAAGCGATAGCAATACTTTATTGGAACATATTCAAATTATTGTTTTATGCAATAATGTATTAATATACGAGTCTTTAAAATGTGGTTTATGTTGTCTTGAATGTTTGATTACATTTCTTCGGTTTTTAATAGGAAATTGATACATTTCCGAGTTTACGTATATAATTCTAAATCATCGACATTATACTCACAGTGCCCACTGAACCAATCTAACCAATTGTGATCCCGAGATTTATTTATTCCTGTACCACAACAGTATTCATTTCCATAACCCCACATTTAATAATGCACACATGGGTAACGTTAATATCGTTCGTTTCGTGATTAGCCAAGGATATTGAACATTATTTGATGAACATTTCCTAATTTTAATAATTAAAACACAGAAACAAATAGTTTATATATTGTAACCACTCCGCGAATATATATATATATATATATATATATATATATATATATATATAATATTTTTAATTAATTTTATACTTTAATTTCTTTTTATGGCCTTTGAGTTTATAGTATTAAGAAAGTAGACATAAAATATCGTTATAGTATAATACAAAAACAAGCTTTAGATTGGTGAACTCTTGTATCAAGTACGTTACGTACAGCTTAACTTTTTTACCATTTATTAATTAAAATAGTTCATTAGTTGGCTAGACTGACTGAACTCGTTTCAAATAGACAAGGAACAAATTAAAATAATAAAAGTATCTTGACTTAACCACTGCACAGGAACAAAACAGGAGTAACCGTTCCTTTTTAATTTATCGTCATGAACAATAAACCTTCTAGACCTCTTTCTGAATACAGATTATAATGTCTGCTTTTGTTCAGTGAATTTAACTGCAGGCGCGTCTAGTGTAGCGGCCGGCCGGTTAGCACATAGAAATTAGATGGCGAATCTACACAAATGTTTAATCCTGTAGTATACAAGGTATATGATTTTAATGAACCAGTAGTTATAAATAGGTCGGGCCACACAAACCGCACAAACCGTCCCCTCGCTCTGTGCAGTGTTTTAATTATTTATATACGTATGTATGCCGGATGTGAGTGCAAATTTGATAAAGTTTACATATTTTACAAATATTCACCAAGCCATTAGATTTTATCATAATCCTATATAGAGAATTTCTCGTGGTCTACTAATATTTGTGGTCGAATGTGCAGGATGGCAACTTTGAATGTACCGGAAAAAATATTTATTTTGCAGTATCATTGAACTCGCTTTCACATAATTATCAATGCATACATATAGATATTCTGTGGTATATAATTTTATAGCAAACAGAGAATGACGAATAAAATATACGAAGATAAAACAATTCACGATTTTTCAATGTAATTAATGTTTCCATTGATTATTTAAATATCAAAATTGTTTTTTTTTAATTCATTTTAATTACATTAAAAAAATGGAGTGGCCTTCACTCAACTTTCATATACTTCAACTGTCTAATATAACATTAATAATGCCGTGAAACAATATAAATATACATTGTAGCTATAAGGAAACGTAAATATATTCGGTACGTACAACGCACCGATGCGTCCAGTTCGCCTTATAAGTAATATATATGTTTCGAACAGCGGCATTTAATTATTATGTCCTTTTGGTTAACAATTTGAAAAAAATGTTGTAGATATAAAAAGCTTGCAATTTTTTGTAGATTATAATATTTAATAATTTTTTTCGGGCTTTGGGTTAACAATATGAAAATATCTTGTAGATATAAAATATCATAGAATTATTAGTAGAATTTTTGGGTGTTTTAGTTATTTTTATAAGGGCAGTATTAAAGGGGGTTCAAAATTTTAGGACCACGGGAAGTATACGGGCGATTGGATTTAAATGGAATACCAAATAATATGTGTACTAAATTTGGGGTAAATCGTATTGGTACCTTCAGAGGAGTAGAGGTCACAAATTTGGTCTGAACAGCGAGCGACGACTAACATCCAAGTATATTAGTTATATATAGTTTTGGATTCAGGGCGACGAGACAAACACTTTTTGAAAATGCTACAGACACACGGCCGAATGTTTTAGCTTCTTCGGTACTTCGTACGGCGAGCTAAATAATTAAAGATGCATTTTCAATAAATGTTAAATTTTGTGTTCGTTAAATTAACTTTTCAAACAATAATTGCTAGAAATTTTAATATTTTCAATTATTACAAGAATCCTTTTATCCTCTAATATATGCTCTTTACTAGATATGCAAAAAAAAAAAAAAATAATAAAAAACCTTTACTTCTCTTTAAGATATTGTTAATTAGTTAAATAGAAAATATATGGTTATAATATTATTTTATTTATTATATTTACTCTACGCAGAAATTGTTTTTATATTAATGAATTGCCGCCGGCGACTTGATCAACATTCTTTTACCCTCCAACAAAACAGACGAAAATCAAATCGAGATCTGTGTCATTAGCTTTTTACGAGACAAATAATAAACAAAACAAAAACAAAACCAAAAAAAAGAACATCATTCGCATTGTATCTAAATCATGTATATTTTTCAAACAACAACTGAAGCAGAATAACCCAAATTGAATACTCGTATATCATATCGCAATAACATGTTGAAGAACAGAACTGTATCAATGACTAATTAATGTGTAGATAAGTACAAAATAATGTACACACGGAATCATATAACTCCTAAATTATAAGTAATTGTACCAACGACGTCATCACTGACAAAGCGCAAAACGTACGAAATGGTTAATGATTTGCTTGTAGTCCCGAAACCTCATCAATTACATTTTATGCCGTTTGGCATTTTATATTATTAGCGATAATTGATTTATTTACTTTCTTGGACGATGTCTTAAATACTCTTTGGCTGGCGAAATGACGACATTGCAATTTAATATTAAACGTTAAATTTGCTCATTAGCAAAGAAAAATATCTTGAGTGGCCTGCACTCAACTTTCTTTTACGCAGTTTTCAATATATATATATATATATATATATATATATATATATATATATATATATATATATATATAACCAAAACCTGCTATCAAACTAACCAATACTCTACGAAAATATTCTGAAATGTCATTTATCTAATAGTCTATTTGGTTTTTCTGTCAAAAAAGCTGATGATCCAATTTTATAAGCTACATGGCAACGTAAACAAGATATTTATAATGTTTCGTAGCATTTTTCTTGCAACTGGTACATTTTTTGAAGAAATGTTTCAAACAAAAGTTGTTTGAAATATTAATATCCTTCATTATGAAAATAACTATATTTTCCGTAAGTGTAGCGGTTCTAGTGATATTGGTGATAGAACAAAAAATGTATTGAGTAAACATGAACTTCCGGTTTGTATATTTATTTCAAAAATGGGAGTTGCATATCTAGGGCATATACAAGTCTTGAAGTTTCATAATTTTACGTTGGACAGTTTTGGCCTAAGAGCGTTCACAGACACACACGCAGACACACAGACACACACACACACACAGGCACACAGGCACACAGACACACACACACACACACACACACACACACACACACACACACACACACACACACACACGGGCAGACAGACAGACGTTATTCCGAAAATAGTCACATTCGATTCAGGGAAGGTTGAAACGTGTATATCCGTTGAAATCTTGAGTTCGAAATTTTTCATGATTACAAGACTTACTTATTACTTCGTAAAAGAAAGTAATGAGTATCTGCAATATGAGAAATGCCGAAATATGAAACAAGGCAGAAAATTAAAAATGGCACGAATCATTTTATCACTTCCTTCGAAGCGAACATCATTTATAATGGTTGATAACAAAGAAGAGAGACCATCGCGCTAACAGTAAATAATGGTGGAATTAAATTAAATAGAGAGAAAAAAACGAAGTGGTAATGGCGCATGAATAAAGAAAGAATACAAAGAAATGGAATGGATAATAATAGATTAAAGGGTGGACGGAGTATTTTATGCTATTAGGACCTTGTTTACGAATAGAGGCCTAACATATACGACTATATATTGATTTGCTTGTTGTCCGAATCCGAATGCCGACAATAGGAAACTAAATGCTAAAATACAATTCTAGTTCTATAGCCGAAACAATGGTTCTAGTGACTTGTGTTATCAAAATACACAATAGCATCGCTTGAATCTATTATAATTTTGGATAATAGTTTTGATCGTACACAACAAAATGGCTAGCCACATGCGAATTACAAAGAACATAAGACTAAAAGAAGTAAGGTAATATCTTTCAGACAGCTAGCAGCATTGCCGAATATACTGATCAATACAACTAAAATTTATTACCAACTTAATGGTAATCCCCCACTACAAATAAGCCTATAGGCGTAGTACCGTCATAGGCCTATAAGGCGCGAAAATAATTCGTATCTTCTGTAAAATGAAGATTTTAGAAAAACAAAAAAATACGTATAGCTTAAAATATTTTTTCCTTTCGACAAAATAATTAATAAAGGCTTGCCACATGGCAATTATACACCCAATTCTGTTTTAACACGGTTTTGATTTAACACGGTCTAAAACTATAAATTCAATTTCCTTTTTACACGACTTAGCACTGTAAAAACCGAATTGGGTGTATTGATATATTGATTTTTCAATTAATTACATTATAATTTTAAAAGCAGAACAAAAATGTAGAGTGTTCTTCACTCCACTAATAATAATACTATTCATTATTCATATGTAGCATGGTTATTTTCAAAGTCAATTTTTGAGTAATTGGTACATGTATTCAAAAAACTTTTCAAACAAAAGTTGCAAGAAATTGAAATTGCTTCAATTTTTATTAGTGTAACTTTTTGTCTAAGACGTGTCGTTTTCGAGATATTTAAAAATTAACACGAGTAAACAAATTGATATAACTCTTACATAACTAAGGAGATTTCTCTCCAGGTATATACAAATCTAAAATTTAAAATATCGTATTTTTATGTTCAACTGAGATTGTAGAACGTGGATAAACATACAGGCGTAATTATGAAAACATCCAAAATTAATTCAAGGACCCTCAAAACTAATATTTTCATTAAAATATCAAGTACGTAGTAATCACAATACTTTCTTTTAAATATAACGTATAAGAAAGGGATAACCTAAACTAAAAACCTATTAGAATATCTTTAACATTTAATATGTCTATAATTTTTACAAGAATTACAACAAATTAGTACATAATTTTGATAAAAACAAAATATAGCTCTGATAATCTCAAAATTATTCAATATTGCTTTTTTAAATAAATATTGACTCTCCATAAACATTTAAAATCAATAGTGTGATTGGTTATCTGTTGTCACACCTAGATTCGACATGTTTAAACAGGTCAAATATAAATGAATAAACTTGTCTCTTGAACACATTTATCATATATTATTTATCTTTGGACCTAGCGGATAATTTTGACATGCTGTTAGCATTTTTCTCTCAACAATACGGCACTCAGATTCTTTTGTATAACGTTTCATGTTTATATTAAATTTTAACATTTATCGATACTGAGATTATCAGCAAACAATTTAATTAATATTGTGTTAGTAGATACATTAAGCAATTAATGTTCTTGGAATTGGTATACACTTTTTGAGAAAACCTATTTAAATATCTTTAACATTTTATATATCTATAATATTTTATTTAACTCCTGCTACAGTTAATTTTATATTACGGCTTAAATATTGTTTTCATATTTAAAAGGTTTTTTCTGGGTTACAATCAAACTTTGTACTTTCACATACGCAAATATTTGGTGTGTAAAGGGGTTTTTGTGCGTGCTCTAGAGCTAAGCCCGTTGAAGGAAAATTTTAAAATACATATAAAGTTAAAAATGTTAAAAAAAGTATTTCCGAAAAATATAAAATTTAAAAGTAAAAGCAAACCACACTAAAATTTAAAAAAAGTCGAATATTTCTTTTGGTATATGGTTTCTAGAATATAGGAAATTTGGTCGGAACGCGAAATTCCTGCTCAATCGGAAGTTATAACCATTTAAGTGTGAACGTTCGCTCTGAATCATTCATTTTCTTATTTTGGCTTAGTATTTCGATATTTCACCCACAGATGGCGTTAAAGATTGTTCTAAAGAAGGCGATATTGTTTACATCGTGTACGTGACGGTTACAAAGCGGAAGTCGACAATCGTGCTTTGGAAATGAAAATGTACTCAAAACTTTAAACACCACTTTATCCTCGCCAAATTGTCCGATTATTTTTTTAATGAAAGCAATTTTAATTTACTAGGCAAGTTTATAGCCGTTATTTAATATCTTAAGTAATTTTTCTTCAATCCATGTTTTTTATACCCAATTTTAAGGCAGAAAAGGAACAATTTTTTTTTTTTAATATGCACCATTTTCTTTTAATCAATATATTCCAATAAACCTTACTTTCTCGGCTTTCTCATTGCAAATTATAAATATGCAGGAGTATTTATGTTATATGTGATGTATGTACAGGTCAGGAATATTAGTGCCCCAAAGTTTGGAGCTTGCCTTAATACTGCCCTTAGAATTAAATTAAATTAAGTAATATTGAAAATCCTACAATATTTTTTGTTTTATAATTTCTTACAAAATGGGAACCCGAAGCTATAAAATTTTATGAACCTAAATGCCAGAAAAAATAATTTTAGAAAAATATGTGAATATGTGATATTTCATTATCGTTTGCATTATATCATTCCAAAATTCCATGGTTATGCATATAATTTCTTTTTTAATAATCGTTTAACAAGATTTGGTACGCGCAAAACGCACCAATGCGTAGAGCTCGCTTTTAGGTGAAATATGCGTTGCGAGCAGTGGTTCTTAAATATTATGGCCTTTTGGTTAACAATTTGAAAACACGTTTAATATAAAAAGCCTTATACCTTTTTGTAAATTATATTGTTAACAAAAATTTATTTCGTGCATATTTTATAATTCAGAATTATAATATTTAATAATTTTTTTCGGGTTTTGAGTTAACAATGTCAAAAATCTTGTAGACATAAAATATCTTAGAATTTGCAGTAGAGTTATTGAAAGTTTTAATTATTTTTATAACGGCAGTATTAAGGGGGGCTCCAAATTTTGTGGCCCTAAAACTCGGGAAGTATACGAGCGATTGAATTTAAACTGCAAGCGAATTCAAACAGAATGTGTACCAAATTTGGTGTGAATCGCTCTGGTACCTTCAGAGGCGTAGAGGTCATAAATTTGATCTTACGAGCGGATGACTAACATCTAGTTATATATAATTTTGGATTCAGGGCGAAGAGACAAACACTTATTGTTAATGAAATTTTTTGATCCGAGAATGCTACAGACACACGACCGAATGCTTTAGCTTCTTCGGTACTTTGTACGGCGAGCTAAAAACTATTTCAATATAAATAAAAAATTAAACCATCCATTAAATATAAAGGCATTGCTTGTTTTTCAATGTATCCCTTCTATTTTAAATATAAAGGGCCAATAAGTTCCTTTTCTCTATAACTTTCAAAACTATAAAATAAGTCGTCAAGGTTGACTTTCATAAATAGGCCCTCAGGGTGCCCTGCCTCCTAATTAAATATAAGACACCCACACAGACAGAGACAAAATGAACGATAGACAAGAAAGAGAGAGAGATGTTATCTCGACAATATTAAATTTTATAAAAAATCGCGAATACAGACATTTTCATAATTACAAAACTGGAATACATCCATTCACAGCGAATAAATTAGAAATTATAATTAATAATCCAGTTTATGTTTTATTATAAATGCGTTAAGTTTGTTATTGTGAATGCTAGTATTGTTTGTCATAAAACTGGATAATTATTTGTAATTTCTAATCCTAATTACTAATTGGCTCGCTGGGAGTGCGCGTCTATGCGTATCTTTTTTAAGTTGCCACCCTGTATGTCACATGAATGTGGAACTTTATCAGCAAATCGTAAATAAATTGTAGTACAGTATCAGCAATGTGTCCATTCGGAAATTAATGTCCCCTTTATGTGTGGTAATTCTCCGAACAAGTTTATTGCACTAAGCATATTATATGAAGAAGCAATTACATTCAATTCAATAAAATGTCCATAAAATTAGCCATGATACTTTGGTCGGTTAATCTTTAATACCCGCTGACTGATAATAATAATAATACTTCACACACGTCGTCGCTCAATACTTGATACTTCCCTTTCCACACGCAATACAAGACAAGATAACAACACAGCTCAGCTCGGTTTGTTTGCATGCTATATACAAACTTTGGCGTATTCGAAACCAAGGTATTCCGTATGTATGTACATACATCTAAAATACACTACGTATATTTTAATGACATGATGATGTGTGACTGTGTGCATTTCAAGCGGTCCTTCAAGGATTTGTTTCATTTATTTTAAAGTGATGTATTCGTGTGTAACACTTCAAAAACTATTGACGATTTAATATGGGTTTCGTGTATACAAAAAAATGTTTAAATAAAAAGTTTCGTGGAAAATTGTGGAAAATTTTAAGCGGTTTAAAAAGTATGTGCAAGTGATTAAAAATAATGTTTATTTTTTATGTTTAAGGACGCGCTAAAAATTAATTATTCTATTAAAATGCAAAAATTAATTGACTGTCTTTACTGCCTTACTCAAAAACGGGTCAAACTAAATTATAAATTGAAATACAATATATCTGAATTGGCTTGAATACCACCATGAAATTTTAACGGAAATACACGTTCTTACCATCTCTGAAACGAATTTTACTATTTTCGTAATAATGTCTGTGAATATTAATCTTTAAATTTAAGATTTGTTTATGCCCCGAAAGAAAACCTATTATTGAAAACAATATCTTAAACAGAAGTAGTAGATTTTGCATATCTCGAAAGCCATTAGAGTTCGAAAAAAAAATTCATAAAAGATTTATGTATATAATTTCAAGTAATTTTTATGACTTCTTTTATTTTTTTAAATCGTCATTGAAAATTGTTATATATATATTTACGTAAAAATAAATAAAATAAAGCATTGTTATTTATTAATATAGATAGAGAACATATAAAAAAAATCATAAAAATTACTTGAAATTATATACATAAATCTTATAGATATTTTGTTTGAAAAATCGTCTTTGAAAATGGTTATTTATATTTACGTAAAAATAAATAAAATAAAGCATTGTTATTTATTAGTATAGATAGAGAAATTGCAAGATATTCCAGATTTTTTTCTATATATATATATATATATTATATATATATATATATATATATATATATATATATATATATATATATATATATTAATTTGAACAGATAGCATTTGCGAATTTAAATAAATATATATATATATATATATATATATATATATATATATATATATATAAATGTATTGTCAATTTTGCAAAAAGAAATAATGGACCACCTGAGACTAATTTCTTTAAATTGCAAAATATTTCTTTGTGCTCTAATAAATTTTTAATTTGAATGTCAAGGCAATACATTTTAATTCCCAATTCAAGGTAATAAGAACAGTTTAAACATTTGGTTTGTGTTCTAAAAATAATCTCACTCTATATTTGCGGAAATTGTGAATAACGAAATTAGTAAAACAAGCATTCAGTTATTTTTAATTCAATAATGGACATCACATAGTACATAGTAGTGTTATTCGAAATATTCCATAGGTCAAATGAAAAATTGTAATTACACTATCGAAAAATACGAAATAATTGGCTACTATTTACGTGACCTTACACATATATTATAATTACCAAATTATCTGAAATATACTAGATACAATATATGGAATTAATTGTTTGGCAAATATTACAACAATTAAAATAGCTAGAGTGGCCTTTACTCAACTTTCTTATATTTTCATTACGTAGGTATATTGTTTAATTATGTGAAAATCGACCGTGTTAAATAATTTGACATTGTTAAGTTTATTGGCTATAAAATTATATTGAAAACATTTGAACTCGAGGCCTTTTTATACACATATGCACACACACACACAATTACGTAATTTCGAAAATAGTTAGATTCGATTCAGGGATGGTCAGTACGTATATTTCCGTTTTAATATAATAAGTATATTGTGTTTATATTCAATGAAAATAACGAAACATCAAAGATGCAAATAAAAGCATTGTCGTAAATTGTAATATTAAAAAATTATTCACCGTCTGGGTTAAGTATAGACATACGTAGTTTAAAATACGTGCGCTGATCATAAAATATAATATACAATCGCATTATCTGCAGTTTGTACATTGGTCATACATTTTAATTGACGTCGTTTTGTTTTTATGATAATTCAACTATAAATACAAAAACCTAGAGTGGCCTTACACGATCGGAATTTATAATAATGCTATATTTTGTGTTACGGTTGCTATAATACAATATCAATATGAATTATAACTACGGAAGCATAAATACTAATTAACTATTTTCACATGCCATTTTTCGGTAATTGGTACGTTTTTCGCAAAAGACTTTTAAATAAAAGTCGCTAAAAAATTTAATATTTTCAACTTTTACAAGAATCACTTTTATCTTACTCATGCCGTTAACGAGATATTGAATATCTAGCAGGAGTAAACTGTTGCTACCGGTTAAAATTTTGTTTTCAAAAATTGAAGATTCACACCCGGGCCACATAGCAGTCTTAAGATTCTAAATTTTGGCTCGAGAACGTTCACACACAGTCAGATTAAATTCAGGATAGTTTAAACGTGTATTTCCGTTGAAAGTAATAGTTCGAATATGTTCCTTTTAGACATCTTCTAAGAAAATAAGGAAGTCTATCCAAATGCATGTTTATAATTAATAAATAAATTAAATAAGATAAGCTAAAAATATAACAAAAACGATGAGATTATCAAAAATAATTAATTTTTGTTCATGGAATTGTGAAAGTGATTAGTTTACTAACTTGAGTTTCTTTTAACTAAATAATATATATATATATATAATAAAATATGTTAAACTGTTTATATTAATTTATGTGCAAGAAACATTATTCAGTGCCAGTAACCAGGATTAAAATTGTGAATAGGATAGAATGATCCTAGACAAACGAAGGTAATTTATCTAAGGATTGATTACGAGATAAATCTGCTGTACAATATTACATAGAATTCTTCGTAAACCTCTATTAATCTTAAGAAACCTTTAGAAAACTGTAGAAATACTAAGATCGCTGTAAATGTGATTCCACATTAAAATTGCTTGTGTAGTGACAACCAAGTAGTGAATTCATACATCACCGTTTTCATAAGTTTTCATTTAGATCAAAGAAATTTAACTATAGTCACTCTTTTATTATTATATATATATATATATATATATATACATATATATATATATATATATATATATATATATATATATATATATTTATATATATATATATATATATAAATATATATACATATATATATATATATATATATATATATATATATATATATATATATAAATATATATACATATATATATATATATATATATATATATATATATATATAAATATATATATATTTCATTCTTTGTAGAAATATCTAGCAATCATTAAAAAAAAATTATAATTACTAGAAATCTATTGAATACTTCGGCTATTTGTAGAAATATTCAGAAAATTAATAGTATAATTTAGATATCAAGTGTTGAACCTTAGATACCTATAAATAATTTTGAAATTTCTTAAAATCTTTTAAAACCACCGGAATGTCTTAGTATATTATAGAATGGTCTAGAAATCTTTAGACATCTTTGGATATCAACAGAAATTTTTGAAAAACTCTAAATATATTTATAATTCATCATAATTACCCCTCGTAGTTTTTACTGTTAGTGTACAGAACACATAACATTTTATTATTCGTTCCTTCTGCAACGCATTTTTAAGCACAAAATAAAATGCAATTTCTTTTAATAGTTTAAAATATTCGTAAATCTATAATACAATAGATATACGGTTAGCTTATCACTGTCTTATATCGATATAGGATTAATTAATCAGGAGTATGTGAAAAGAATATTTATTTAAAAAGCTACAGGACCTTCAGTCGACTTTCTTATACTTCCACTATGTATATAATATAATATTGCATAATTTTGTTTTTAATTTGTGCTACGATTGCCATAAATCAATATCAATATGTGTAGTTACTATAGAAACATGATTATAACATGGTCATTTTCAAAGGCGATTATACAATAAATGGAGAATTTTTTAAATAAACTTTTTTAACGAAATTGTTTAAAAATTTATATATTTCTGTATTTCATAATGATACATTTTTCTTTCTAACTTATATCTCTTTTGAAATATTGATAAAATAGCAAAAGAAAACCGTTACTTTCTGTTGTAATATCTATTCAAATACTTGTTATGTCCTTTTATATATATATATAGATATATATATATATATATATATATATATATATATATATATATATATATATATATATATATATATATATATATATATATATATATATATATATATATATATATATATATATATATATATATATATATATATATATATATATATATATCTATATATATATATATATATATATATATATATATATATATATATATATATATATATATATATATACGTATATGTATATGTATATATATATATATATATATATATATATATATATATATATATATATATATATATATGTATATATAATTCAAAACATTATATTCTTCTTGTTCTGCGGTGTTAGATTCAAAGCGTTCACACACACAAACAAAGGTGTGTTTGGGAAAAAGGTCAATATAAATTCGGGGGCCCTAAGAAATATTGTCATTACAAAATAATATTTATATATATATAAACCACTTTCCTATAATGAGATTAAAAATAATTTGAAATTTAAAGAATCAAGCAAAAACATTGTAAAAAAGTACAAATATAATAAATCCGTACATAATAAACCGTAGATTCAAATAATTTCTGTAATTGACTGTAAGAAATAATATAATAAAGTTGAAAACATAATTTAGAAATGCGCATAAATATAGCTCTATAGCTTTAAGTTCATTAAAAATAATATTCATAAAGTTGAATATCCCCGGCTGCAAATAGTTAAGGTATAAAATATATTTTATGCAGTCGACAATATTCAAATGAATACAACCTGGTGGTTAACTTATTATTTTCGCCTGAAATAATAATTATTCAACCGTAAATATTCATAAGAATTGGCACTGCTTTCTGCGTCCTCTGGCGAAATATGAACTTTACCTTAAAACTGTGGATTTTAAAATATTCATTTTCAACATTTTCTGACGTAAATTTGTAGACAAAGTTTATTAGGTGCGATAACGACCAACTGCTTATTATTATTCCTATGTATTATATAATATCTGTGTATTGTTGCACCTATTTATATCTCGTTCTTTGTCTAGCAATGGTAAATAGCACTACGTTTGACATTTTAAGCTATATATAATGAAACATATATTTTTGCAATGAAATTTTATTGTTTTAATGCGTTCAGCTCGCTTTATGAGTTATACCAGATTTGGTACGTGTAAAACGCACCTATGCATGATAAGTAATAAGCAATAAGCAGCGGTTTTTAATTATTATGGCCTTTTGGTTTACAATTTGAAAATATGTTATAGATATAAGAAGTCTTACCATTACTTTGATAATAACAAATTTTACTGCATATTTAAAATTCAAAATTATAATATTTAATAATTTACTTCGGGCTTTGGGTTAACAATATGAAAATATCTTATAGACATGTAGTAAAGTTTTTGGATGTTTAATTTTTTTCATTAAGGCAGTATTAAGGGGGGCTTTAAATTTCGGGGCCCTATAACTCGGGAAGTAAAAATATGTTTAGCAAATTTGGTGTGAATCGCTCGGGTACCTTCACAGGAGTAGTGGGTATAAATTTGGTCTTACGAGCGTGCGACGACTAACATCCAAGTATATAAGTATATATATTTTTGGATTCAGGGCGACGGACGAGACAAACACGTTTTGTTAAGGAATTTTTTGATCCGAGAATACTTTAGCTTCTTTGGATTCCAAGTAGAGTTAATTTTTTTAGTTAAATAGTCCTATTTTCACTAATATAATATTATATATCTTGCAGATAAGATTTAATAATTGATATTCGTGTTTATCTGTAGCAGAATTAAAATATGCATATATGTATAATATTGTTTACATTATTCAATTTTTTCTTGTTATATATATATATATATATATATATATATATATATATATATATATATAAATATGTAAACTGATTGAATCGCAATTTAATATGTATATTGATAGTAAAATTACGGAAAGGCGTATACATATATCGTAGTAGGCGGCAGACACATTATTAATAATAAATTATTATTCTCACCACATGTTCTAGAGTTCAATATCGACAAACAATACATACTTTTTAAAAGATAATAAAATGTTCGTTTAATGGTCGAAAATATAATGAAATAACAATAACATATTATAATATGCATGTGTATGGGGCGACATGTTCTGGTTACATGTCACCATCATTAGATATATTATTATTATTATATCTCGTCAAAGGTGAGTTTTCATACAAATGTTTTCCTTTAATCAATTAAATCAATATTATTCAAATAAATTAATTCTTATTTAATTGTTAAATTTCACCATTTTATTTTCTTAAAAGGAAGTATTTTTACTAAAATACACGTTTTGACCGTCCCTGAAACAAACCCAACTATTTTCGGAATCACGTCTCTGTCCATTTTTTGTCTTTGTTTACAAAACATAACGTATAAGAATGTAAAAACTCAAGGACTTCGAAATATATATCTAGTAAGAAATAGCAATCGATTTTATTCATGATACAGAAGTAAAAACGATTTGTTTGCTTATATTGGTTCCGGAAGCATTGATGCTAGCGCTACTGCTTCTTGTTTATTCTAAAAATGTTACAAACACACCCTGGCTACATTCCGTACGATGAGCTAAAATGCTAACATTTGGATGTAGCTCAAAGGTCCCTTTATGTTATGCGAAATATTGAACAAATTTAATTTTAAAATTAACTTTTACAAAATGTAATATGAGATCCAATGATGCGTTAACGATGTTCCCCATTTAATAGATAATTTAATCTGTATATTGGTGTTGCGTTTATCTAACAAAAATGCATTATATTATTTCAGCAAATATTGGTTTATTATATTATCAATTTGATAATGCAGCTAAATTAATTTATTTATATATTAATCACACATGCACACACATAGATACATATTTATTTGGTATAATTTATAAAATATGAATACGATTTTAAAATTATTTAACGGTGCAAATCAAATATTTGACTACAGCAATATTCATTGTAATTTAAACTAATTATTTGCACACTGCAGATGATATTAATTATAGAATAATTCATTTGTCAGAAATTAATTGGGTATTTACCGTTGCTAGACAGAGAACACGGATATAAACAGGTATAATTTCTTAATAAATAGACATGGTAATGGAGAACTGAGTTGGCCACATTTTTTAAATTCAATTGTAATATATACTACTACAGAACGGAACGAGTATAGCTGAACTATATACATTACATTTCTCAAATAACTGTCGACTTATCGGTAGGTATGGTATATAGTATAGGAAATGGCATATCAAATATGAGAAACACAATATATGACCTTGGCATAGATATCTCGTGTACACGAAACTACTTGTTACACCAAATGAATGTGAATAATTAAACTGAAAAGCGCAATTATCCATGCAATGCTAATTATACAGCAGGCATTATTTTACATTTCATTTCCATTAAATGTGTGATGATGAAGAGCGCCTTCACATTCACACTACAATCATTATATATATATATATATGTATATAGCCAGTTTTGAACTCAATTTTCTCGTGCACGGGGATTTACTTTCTTTCTGAGCACATATATTATACAACTGTAAAATACACCGAGGAAATTAATTTATTTTTGTGAGGGTCAAATTATTCAATTAAACAAATGGATCAGTAAGGTGTTAAATTATATTCTGTATATAATATGGGCACATGGTGCCCACGGGTTTACCTAAATATATAAATAATTACCCAGATGTATCTTATATGTATGTATATATGTGTAGAGCGCACTACTTTCAAAAATAAAATCCACTAACTGCAAGCAAGCGTTTACTATATGATCATCATTGCTATAATCATTATTTTTTAATCAAAGAAACTGTGTTCTACAATATTGAAGAGACAAACGTCAAATATTTATATGCCAATATTAAAATAATGTAGTTTTTAGAATTGTGTGCAGTAATTTATTATCCTGATTTTTGATGAGAGTTAAAATGATGATAATTATAGTAAGAAGCTAATGCAATCGGTCGTGTGTCTGTAGCATTCTCAGATCTAAAAATCTCCTTAACAAAAAGTGTTTGTCTCGTCGCCTTAAATCCAAAAATATTTATAATTTATATACTTGGATGTTAGTCGTCGCTCGCTCGTACCACTAAATTTGTGATCTGTACTCCGCTGAAGGTACCGGAGTGATTTACACCAAATTTGGTACACATATTATTTGGCATCCCATTTGAATCCGCTCGCTGTTTAAATCTAATCGCTCGTATACTTCCCGAGTTATAGGGCCCCAACATTTGGAGCCCCCCTTAATACTGCCCTAATAAAAATAATTAAAATACTCAAAAATGTTACAAACAATTCTAAGATGTTTTATATCTTTAAGATTTTTGCATATTGTTAACCCAAAGGCCATAAAAAAATTGTAAATATAATAATTTTAAATTTTAAAATATGCACTAAAAAATATTTCAATAAAATAATCTACAAAGCATTGTACGACTATTAAATGTATTACTTATATGGCGCACAGGACGCATAGGTGCGTTGTACCTAAACTTATTTTAACCACTAATGTTTACAGGAAGAAATTCTAATTATAACTACATATTTTTGAAGAGATAAAATGATAAAATACAAGAATGAATACGATATCAAATTCTGGAATATAAAATATATTGTTGCAATCATCCGAACAATAAACATTATAATTATTAATTAATATTTTCTGACCTTTGAGTTCACAATTTGACAAATAATTAAAACAATCAAAAATTCTACTAATAACCCTAAGATACTTTATATCTACAAGTTTTTTTCATATTGTTAACCCAAAGCCCGAAAAAAATTAATAAATACTATAATTTTGAATTTTAAAATGTGCACTAATTTATTTTTACCAAAGTAAACTACAAAAAATTGTAAGATTTTTTATATCTATAAAATTTTTTCAAATTGATAACTAAAAGGGCATAATAATTAAAAACCGCTACTCGCATCGGATATATTACTCATAAGGCGACCAGGGACGCATAAATGCGTTGTACGTATCGAATCTTGATTTTTGAATGTTTCGGAAACATGAGATACCGTATAAAACGTTAAATAAAATATGTAAATTATGAAGGGAAGAAAAGTGACCACAAAAAAATATCCACCGTAAAATTTGAATGGTAATGTCTGTATTGACGGTCCTTAAATCAATTTTGACTATTTTCATAATGACATCAGGGTATGTGTGTTTGTGTAAATATTTTTTCACGTTGTCATATGTAAAAATGTCCAAAAACAAAAAGTTTGGTAAATTAATGTTAGATTATAATTTATAAACATTCCTATAAAAAATAATAATATTAATACGCGTGGGATTTGAAGATTTTATATACATATATATATATATATATAATGTATTATTTTACGGGCAATAAATATGAAAAGTATGTTTGCGTTAATTAAATTCGATTTATGCGGTAGTTTCCTCTATCATTAATTTAGAGAAATTTACAAAATTTGTAATTAGTTATTTGGTTAAAATATTTTCATACACTACAGAGCATATAAATTACTGGAGTCAATTCCATGTTGACAGGAATAGATAACAGCCAATAAAATATATTATTGGCTCGTATATGTGAGTGGTTGTCAAGAAATTATCGCCTTTAGCAGACAACCATAATTTTGCAAAGCATAAATTAAATTCACACACGCACATTACAAAAGACAAACAACAGACAGACAGATAAACAAACACATTCAATTTGTCGTAATGAAAGTAATCAATACCTCTATAAAATATTCTGTAAGGTGCATAATTCAATGCTAAAGCATTTACAGATTAAACATTTATATTATTTCAAAGTTCACTTAGGAATTAAACCGTATTTGTGCTAGCTATATTTTATTTTGTAAAAGAATTATTTTGATTTGAGTATCCTACACAGACACACGACCGAATTTGGACAGTTTGAGTATCAAAAATTAAGGTTAATAGTTTCAGATGAAGGCTTGTCCCAAACTATTGACCTGCAGTATACATATTTCAGGCGGTATATTTTTAAGATTACAAAGATAATAGCGTTGCGGCCAAGTAACGTGATTCGGAATTGGGCTCGTTTGAAAATGTTTCCTTTGAAAAAATATAATGAAAGTTATTTTTTATGAAACTTAAACGAGAACATGAAAGTCGTTAAATATTTCAGATAATTCTCTGCAGTATAATTTTCCTCTGTTATAAACCAAGCCAACATTTCGAAATACTTTGATGCTTTTAAAGGTGAACTGTTTAAATACTTAAAGTGTATAAATAAAATAATAAATATCATTAATCCTATCACATTTATCTTTAGTTCGTCGTAAAATAGTATAAGACGTTTGGTTGTGTGTCTGTAACATGTTTGAATCAAAAATACGTTCTTGTCTCGTCGCCCTGAATCCAAATAACTCATTTATTTTGATATATGTATTTCGCTCGCTCGATCGGTCACCAGACTTTATGACTGCGTATACTCTGAAGGTCCCGCACCGATTTTAACTCAATTTATATGAATAAAGTTGACTACGGCAGTATTTAGGAGGGTTCCTAATTTTGGGGCACTATAACTCTGGACCTGTACTGACGATTGGATTAAAAATGCGACTGGAACTTCACGGGCGTAAAAATTATATGTATATCAAATTTCAATTAAATCGGCCCGGTACCTTCACAGGAATTGCGGTCACAAATTCAGGTCTTACGACCGATTGAGCGAGCGGGATACATACATCCAAGTATATGAGATATATATTTTTGGGTTCGGGGCGAAAATACAAGAATTAAAGGATGAAAAGTGGACTGTATTCTGTATACGATATGGGCATATAATGCCCACTGGTTAATCTAGTTGCTTATTTATTTTTTGCAACACATTTTCAAAGGGTTTACCAACAAAGTGAGGCAAAAGGTTTCATTAAAGTTGCAGTATACAACAAATAAAACAATATTATGAATATTAAAATCAAAATTACCGTCTAGTAATAAAATAAAATAATGTAAATTTACATTATTGAACGTCCATGTGTGAAACTAAATAATACAATTTTATAAATATGCATTACAAAATTACCGTCTAGTAATAAAATAATATATATTTACCACAAAATAACTACATAATCGAATGTCCACGTGTGAAACGAAATAAAACAATATGAATATTTATATCAAAATTATCTTCTAGTAATAAAAATGGATAAATAAAATAAAATGTTTGTCTAGAACAGTGAGCAAATATAATTATGGTGTGTAGTGTACGCAATTCGAGTCAATTAACTTCTTTTTATGAAGCAATTCGCTCGGAACTTTAACAAAATAAAAAAATAAACGTAATAAAAATTGATTGTCTCTTTTACCTATCTTCTTTTCCAGTTTGTACAGGAACAAAACACAGGAAGAAAAGTAGAACACTTTAATATACTTTTCGTACACTGATGAGTATAATATTTTTAACAACATTGTTCAATATAAAATAAACTTTTAATCAAAAAATAAAAAAGAAAAACGTAAAGTTTTAAATCATCAAAGTTTTGAAGGGTTGAGTTCCGTCTGAAATATATGTTTCAGCGGCACATGTAATAACCAACAGGCAATTGTCTGCAAAATTGCTGCAAAATATTGAAAGTTTTTAATTTTTTTTTCTTTCACCCACATTATATATCAAAGAAAGTATTTTTATCACAAAAGCAAGCATAGCTATAATTTTACGTTCGACAGTTTTGGCTCTAGAGCATTCACAGACAGACACACACAAACAGACGTCAACTCGAAAATAGTTATATTCGATTCAAAGAAGGTCAAAACGTGTATATCCGTTGAGATTACTGCGTATAACGAAGTAAAAAAAAACATATTAATATTTAAACAGTCTTGCGGTCATAACAGATATTTAGAATCACTATTGTATTTCATATTTATTTGATACTGAAATTGTGATACACGACCTAATACTATAAATCTTCTGCACAGCAATATGTGGCGAGCTAAATAGTGGTAACGTGTGTGCGTGAGCATAATAAATTATTTTACTGAATCTATAAATATGTATTTTCATATAATATTATATCTATAACTTTTATTTTTCATCGTCAACATATAAAATCACGTTATCTGTCACAATAAATCATAAAATGTTGGGCAAAAATTGTTTAATAAAAAATACATAAATCTAGCTGTCATTTAAATGAATGGTCATGCAACATTCGAAAATTATTGGCATATCATCATTTATAATATATTTTGAAATTAAACGACAAAAATCTGGTATTGTGTTTCTCCATTTTAAATTATAGAATTTTCTACTAATAATTTTAAATATTTTATGTCATTGATGTCTTAAAAGAAATAATTTAAAATATTTTGAAGTAAATTGAACGCCATCTATAAGTGAAACGAAGAAGTCATGTGACAGTAATTTTTTAGTTTGGTTACATTTTCCAATATATAAACTATTTGCTTCTGTGATTTAATTAATAAAATTAGGAAATGTTCATCAAATAATTTTCAATATCCTAATCACGAAACGAACGATATTAACGTTATGTATGTAATTTTAAATGTAGGGTTATGGAAATGAATACTGTTATGGTACAGGAATAACAAAATCTCGGGATCATAATTGGTTGGATTGGTTCAGTCGGCTCTGTGAGTATAATGTCGAATCAAGGTGTATATCTCTAAACACTTTACCAAAAACACAGTTGGATATATAAATAAAATAAACAGAAGGTTAGGAATTTTCAAGACACAAACATTTATGTCTTTACTTGTACTATGATAGCTAATCAATTTCAAGTGAGTTGTACATAGATTTATTTGAATGTTAAACTGTTAAATTGTTAAACTGTTGGCATATATATATATATATATATATATATATATATATATATATATATATATATAAATATATATATATATATATATATATATATAAATATATATATATATATATATATATATATATATATATATATATATATATATATATATATATATATATATATCATGTATCAATAGCAAGTTTTGATGTCAGTAACAGTTCCCTATAACTATTCTAAAACAATTTTGTTTGAAAGCATCTAAAATTATGATTGATTACTAAATAATATCATTCAACTATAAACTTTCGTATCATAAAGTTCACAGTTCGATTCTTGATCAAGTTATACGTATATGTAACTTTGTATTTTCATAGTATATATTTTTAGAATTTCAAATTGATATTCTGAGCGAATTGAATAAATATATTTTAATTTAAAGTAAATGTAGTATTGATGTACAATAAACAAAGAGATAACCACAAAAATCTGGGGTGCCATTCTCTCGATTTTCTTATACTTAGTTTACACTATGCAAGCGCCAGTGCTTCCAGTTCGCCATTTCGGCGAGCCAGATCCCAATAAATACAATACTAAAAGCGATATCAATTGCTAAATTTCAATATTATTAGTAATATTTTTTATTGTCAGATTCACAATCTGTAAACACATTATAAATATAAAATGTATTTTTAGCTCGCCGTACGAAGTACCGAAGAAGCTAAAGCATTCGGTCGTATGTCTGTAGCATTCTCGGATCAACAAATTTAATTGACAAAATGTGTTTGTCTCGTCGCTTTGAATCCAAAAAAAATATATGTATATAACTTATATACTAGGATGTTAGTCGTCGCTCGCTCGTAAGACTAAATTTGTGCCCTCTACTCTTCTGAAGGTACCGGGGCGATTTACACCAAATTTGCTACACATATTATTTAACATTTCCATTGAATCCGCTCGCAGTTTAAACTAAAAACTAGAGAAATGTAGATTTAATGTGGTTATATCCAAATGCAATTATATATGCTAATTAAAACAAACAAAAACTCTCTTAGAAGATTTGCTAGCATAGTTTTATTTAATCAATGAAATTAAACTTAATAGACGCCTTTTAAAATTCTTAACAAGTTTTGTATTTACAGTTTGTCTGGCGAGATAATATTTGCGTATGTTAAAAATAGCATGTACTCCTATGTACTCGTTTTCGATTCACCATCCTATATAATTTGTAAGGAATTGTATGCAAGCCATAAAAGTAACACTGCATATACGAATATCCCTGAAAATTTGAAAAGTTGTTAAAT
Source organism: Leistus spinibarbis (assembly GCA_933228885.1). Taxonomy (NCBI): domain Eukaryota; kingdom Metazoa; phylum Arthropoda; class Insecta; order Coleoptera; family Carabidae; genus Leistus; species Leistus spinibarbis. The sequence continues at coordinate 6,766,294 of OW121803.1, read as the reverse complement.
ACACGAGTTGTTCATTGCGTTAATCCTTTGTAGTTTATATCTAGCATGCTGAGCAACTAATAGTATCTTCATGTACTTAATAAACTTGTCATTTCTTCCTGTTATATTTTATAAACTTTCTGTTTAGAATAAATTATTAATAGTACCTACAAATATTGGCACAGCAAAATAAAAAGGAAACTATATCTTTTACAACTTTTTCTTCCATACTATTTATCTTATTACACGTAAAACTTTCCAACTGATGTCTATTTATTCTTATTTTCCATCTTGTATTTTAAATAGACTAAATTTAGAAGAAGCCTTATTTTATTTCATATTTGCAAACTTTTTGAAAAGAGATATTTACTATATTATAACTTATTGTCCACTGTGTGTTGCATTTTAAATGCAATATTTCACCTCTAAACCTTCTTGTACGTTGTAGAACAGAATATATTGAAATTATAAAAGAATTCTGCAATATAGCGACACAGTGATATCGTAATTATGATTAAGCAGGTTCAGGCATCGTCAAAACGAGTGTTTCTGTGTGTTTGTCTGTGTGTGTGTGTGTTTCTGTTTGTCGTTGTGTTTGTGTTTATTATTGTGAAACAGGGTGATTAAAATCGACAAAACCATTATAATGTCGGTGAGGTGTGCACTGTATTCTGTATATGATATGGGCACATGGTGAACCCGGGTCCACCTAATTATATATTAAAAGATAAATGTGAAATTAATTTCTTGTAGATTCTCAGCATATGACAAATATTCGACGAGATAAATCCTTCGAAATAAAACAAATTCTTAATTGAATATCGTTAGTAAGAATAAGAATATAATTAATTTTATGGTTTACTATTTTAATACGTTTCTAGATATGTTGCACCGTGTCAATTGTCAGACAGTAATTTTACTAGAAATGACTAAAATTCCGTCGGCAAAGTACCTCTATACGTAAACGTAATTATATTCGCATTTCTTCACAAATCTAAAAGCAAAGAGAAGAAGTTTTCAAAAAAGATTTTCAATCATTTTTCGATTAACCTTTAGTATCGCAAAAAACGTGACTAGACTTGCTTGAACGTGCACGTGGATTCCCAGAGACCACCTAAACTTTCAAACCGAATTTCAAACAAAACAAAAACAGATACAGCCATTTATGGTTTCAACTCGGTTTCAACAGCAATAAAAAAAATTAAATATTCTTTTTTTTTAAATCATTATTAGCTATTTTGATCCCCAATAACTTCGGACGTGTACGAACGTTTTGATTTTAGCTTCGACGGGCACTTCATTGGTGCTCAAGTTACATGAATATGAAATATCGTTGAAATCGACCTAGTACATTCAGAGAAAATCCAGCCACAGTATGGTCTTACGACCGCCTGAAAGATCGATTCGTACATCCAAGTTGTATATATTTTTGAATTCAGGGCGACAAAACAAGAACTTTTTCTTAGAGACTGATTCGTGAATGCGACAGACACACGACCAAACTTTATACCTATTTTGTACCATCGTACGACGGGCTAATAAAAATGTATTCACGTCATTTGATAAACATTAATGAATGAATGAACGAGCGTTGCTTTATTAAACGTATATCTCGGCAAATAATAATTGTCTCTGTAGTCATCATCATCATCATCAGTATTACTCCAACAACAGGTTTAATGAAATTTAATCATATTTTCAACAGGTGTCTGTGCAAGAATATCTAAAACTCTATTCACGATAATAGATGTTTTGTTACAGCAGTGCTTGTTGATGCTGTAATTAATCTGACACTTAACACCAAATTCAAATCAAATATTCATTTCAACATTTGTGTACGCTTGAGACATGATTTTATTCTCTTAGCGGTAGGTAGTGTTGTAAGGTTTTAGATATTTTATGAATATTTTCTAGGCAATCCAAGAATTAGCACCGAATGATATGGTTATATTGGTATTATTAACGATGATTATATATATATATATATAATTATGACTCCATTTAAAAAGAATCTAAAATCAAGAATACATAGCGTCTAATTTTAGAAGCTTCTAACTCTCGAAATAAAACTGGGCATTAGATATAAAATGCGAGGAAAGCAAATGGTGCACTTAAATTATATGTGCATCGTGTTTGGTTATGATCGCTCGCTCCAGTAGGTACCTTAAGAAGAGATGCGTCCATAAACTAAGGACTTACGTCCAACCAAGCAAGCGCGTAAGGGACGTGCAACCAAGATTTATAAGTTCTTAGAACGTTAGAAGAAAACGTTAACCTATTTTTGTGCATACATATTTTGCTCGTACGATAGTACAAAACAGCTATAGGATTTGGTTATGGGTCTATAACCTTCTCGGATCAAAATATATTAACAAAATATCTGGAGTGGCCTGCACTCAACTTTCTTTTACGTAGTTTTCAATAGTTAGATATTAATAAACATATATATATATATATATATATATATATATATATATATATATATATATATATATATAATAATGAAAATAACTGGATAATTATACCAATTTATAATGGATCTGAATTTGAAGTACTTATCGTATTCACTCTTAAACAGTCAAATTTCACAGTAAAACTCTGAAATTGTTAATTAATTATGTCAGCAAATATATAATATAAATTGATTCTATAATAATTTACCTGATACAATTTATTCTAATATGAAATCCATATTTTAAATATTAATTCATACAGATAACTGTCAATGTAATGCTTGTTTGTTTTTTATAAACAAGAAACAAATGATGTAACTCATGGTTGATTCGTTTTAAAAATAATAAAATTTGTCACAATTGTAGGTATCACCATGGCAACGTAAATAAGATATTTGAGTTTTTTCGTAGCAGTTATCTCGTAACTGGTACAATTTATGAAGAAACTTTTCAAACAAAAGTTGTGCGAAATATTAATATCTTTCATTATGAACATAACTATTTTTGCCGTAAGTTTAGCCGTTCTAGTGATATTGGAGATAGAACAAAAAATGTATAGAGTAAACATGAACTACCGGTTTGAATATTCTTTTCAAAAATAGGAGGTGCACATCTAGGGTATATACAAGTCTTAAGTTTGAAGTTTCATAATTTTTCGCTCGACAGTTTTGGCCCTAGAGCGCTCACAGACACACACACACACAGACACACACACACACACACACACAGACACACACAGACACACAGACGTCATTCCGAAAATAGTCACATTCGTTTCAGGGAAGGTCAAAACATGTATATCCGTTGAAATCTCGAGTTCGAAATTTTTCATGATTACAATACTTACTTATTACTCTGTAAAAGAAAGTAAAAAGTGTTTATCACATCTCAATGATTACGAAAATGTATAGAACTGCATACATACTTGGATGTATGTATCTCGCTCATTTAGTCGGTCGTAAGACAAATTTGTGCATCAAATATGCGAATTAAAAATGGCAAATTTGAATAAATTGTGTAGAGAAATCATTATATTAAAACAGATGCATGTAGAAATAATGAAATAATTCAATGTATGTACCTATGCTTATTTGACTCTGAGAGTGTTAAATACAGACGATTGAATACTCTAGCACTATCGCACAGAATTGATGGGCGACCTAAAAACACCAATAAATATAAGGGGAAGTACCTTCCTCAAATGTTTGACATGTTTACATAATATTCGAAACATTCTACAAATACTTGTATACATGAAAATATGTCCGCCACGTAATAAGAACTCAAAGATTCTAAGCAAGCAAACAAAATTGCAAATCTGACTATGTAAATATTACAAATACACTCCTGTGTTTATATATATATATATATATTTACTTCTTTACGGTCCTGGTTGCCGCCGTATCTACTCTATTCGTTGCTATAGAACTCATTTATGTTTAAACAAATATTAAATGAGCCAAAAACTCGTACAATTTTAAATCAACATGTTATTGAAATCTAAAAGCTTATACAAACATAAATACAGGCACCAACGCCAACAGCTCGCCATATATAACATTATATGTGTTTTTTATTTAAACAGAAAATATATTTCTTTTTTATTATATCAAAATATTCTACAAACAATTGTAAGACTTTTTATATCTATAACATATTTCAACTGTTAAACAAAAAATTATAAGAGCAGTACTAAGGGGGACTATACATTTTGGGGGCCCTATAACTCGGGAAGTATACGGACGATTGGTTTTAAACTGCGACCGGATTCAAATGGGATGCCAAATAGTATGTGTACCAAATTTGGTTCAAATCACTCCGGTAGCTTCAGAGGAGTAGAGGGCACAAATTTGGTCTTACGAGCGACGACTAACATCCAAGTATAAAGCATCAGGAATACTTAAATCGTAGCAGAAATAAGAAAAATTATTTTAAAATCTACGCCACTAATGGAGTATTTTGGTTTCCGCAAATACGTTGCTATCGCCGAATATACTGTATAGAAAGGGTAGGACGCCCATTAGAGGCCACGCCGAGTTAAGAGTATTTTAAAGCTCGCGGCTATACACACCTTTGATCTTTCATGCTAACATCATATCAGCAGCCACTAGAAGATGCGGAACGATGCGATGCGATGCAACTTTGAGCTGATAACAAAAGACCGCGATCTGAAAAGATTATATATGTATGTATATACATGGCTGGCGTATATGATGATGGCGTGTGTAGCGAGAAGTTGATTCACTGCCAGTGCAACTTAAACTGTGTCGAAAAATGCTTTTAGAATTCACGGTTGATTCGTTGATAACGGGATCGCATGATACGGCGCTTGCTGTCAATTTAATTAACTAAAAACGTTGGCGACAAAGATGCTAAATATACATTGAGGCCAATTTAATTAATTTGGGACAAAAGTAAATACGAAATTCTACGCCCACGTAGAACCTATTCCTTTAGAGGTGATTTGATATTAGTAGTTGTCAAACATGCACTAGTAAAGGAATATCTCCAATTGCCAATGTTATAAAAACATATAAGACGACGATCTTGTACCTCAATTTGAAATTTTACGCAAATATTGAATTTTACCAAGGTCAAAGATTATCCTCAAAAAATAGAAGTAGATTTTTTATTTAATAAATATCAGTCAATGCGCAATTGCATACAGAATGCCTGGTAATTATTTATTTTTTTATCTAGAGTTTCGGAATTAAAAAATAAAACCTCCAAAATAAGAAATTTTATGTAGTTTATTTCTTATCTCCAAAACTGTAGATTAAAAAAAAATTACTTTTGTACCAGGCATTATATATGCAATTACGGATTGACTAATATATATATATATATATATATATATATATATATATATATATATATATATATATATATATTAATTTTTTAATAAATATGTCGGTAAAATTTATATAATTCGTGATTTGTCTCATCATGTTAAGTTTTGAGTAGTTTTAGGAAATTATGGAATATACAATTAAGAAGCATTATTTTATGCAATTATGCATCGACAGATATATTTTTTATAAAAATAAATCGATCTAATTTCTCTTTGTTTCTTCATGATAGGTTTAGAGAAGTATTATGGAATTAAGAAATATAACAAAGACAAATAGTGTAAAAATGTGTCTGAAATGCCTTTATATTTAATAAACAGTCATTATTCAACGGATTGTAGCGTAAATTTAGCTGATTTCTAATAATCGAAATTGATGGTAGCGCCACCATCAGAAATAGCCCAGAGCGGAGCGGCATTAATTCGAACTAGACGTACCTGGTTTGTCTTACGTTTGAAATTTCACAATTATACGCTAGACAGTATTGTCTTTAGAACATTCACAAACAGACAGACAGACAGCCATACACACACATACAAAGATGTCCTTCCGAAAATTGTCAAATTGTATATCCATTGACAGACCTAATACTTATTACTGCGTATATGAAAGTAAAAATCAAAATTATTTTGATAATCAGTTCCGAAGATTTAAACCTCCAAAAATGAACTTTTTTATTAGTTGTTAATTTAAACTATTAAATTATTCATAAAAATTGATATTTTTACCAGGCATTCCTTATACATATACGCATCAATTCTGTTTATTTTTTATTTTATTTTTTTGATTCGAGCTTAATAAGAAACACCAATTTTCCCATTGTGTCACATATGGCAATGGCGTTGAAATGTTCCAGAAAAGAATTACATTTCTCTTACTTCGTCGTACTGCATTTGGTATTTGCAGCGTAGTATAGTTTTGCAATTTTTGCAAACAACATATATGTTAACTTAAAAATATTGTGCATGTGTCATTTATATTGCAATTCGAACAATTTCAAGTCAAAGTTGGTCCCAGTACGACTACGAATAAAGTTAGGAACTGAACTGAACTCTGTAAACTATACCGTAGAGACTGGTAGAGAAAAGACTCCAAGATGAAGACTATACGTTGTAGAAAATATTTAACATTGCAACAACAATGGCCACATCAAGAACTAAAGTTAAGTTGTACGGATGGTTCCGGTCTGCACGTTACATACATTTATGAAAATGTATATATAATATATTATATATATATATATATATATATTTCCCCGTTGGGAAATTAAGGATCATCGTAAATCTTTTATACATATTGAAATATATGTTATGACGAATATTACATACGTATATCTTCATTCCTATATTTAGATTCATTCAATTTGTAGCAAGTGGATACGGCTTATGGTAAACCATTTTTACTTTATATTACAAAGTAATAAGTATTTACATGAAAAATGTCGAACTCGATATTTTAACCTTCCCCGAAACGAATGACGTCTGTATGTCTGTGATTTCTCTAGAGCCTAAACTGTCGAATGTAAAATTGTGAAACTTCAAACATAAGACGAAGCATCAGGTACATCTAGTTCGAATTTATGTGAGTTTTGGAATTAAAGAATAAACAGCTCCAAATTAAGCCATTTTATGTAGTTTTTATTTCATATCTCCGAAACTGTAGATTCAAAAAAATTGCATAACTAATACCTGGTAATTTATTAATTTTTAATCTAGAGTTGCGAAATTAAAAAATAAAAACTTTCAAAATTAGCCATTTTATGTAATTTTTATTTTTTATCTCCGAAACTGTAGATTCAAAAAAATTAACTTTTTTACCAGGCATTACTAATGCAATTACGGATCGACCGATATATTTTTTTTTTAGTAAAAAAGTCAGTACAATTGATTTAATTAGTAATTTGTTTTGAATAGTATTATGGAATATACTTTAAGAAGCATTATTTTATGCAATTATGCATCGATTGATATTTCTTTTATAATAATAAATCAGTCTAATTTTTCTTTGTTGGTTTCGACCCATTTTTAAGACTTGTATATGGTCTAGATGTGCTCCTCTTATTTTTTATAAGAATATTCAAATTTCTATGCATTTTTTGTTCTATCTCCAATATCACTAGAACGGCTGCACTTATGGCAAAAATAGTTATATACAAAATGAAAGATATTAATATTTCGCACAACTTTTACTTGAAAAGCTTCTTTAATAAATGTACCAGTTACGAGAAAAATGCTACGAAACATTATAAATGCGTTAGTTATTATAAAACTATTCAGCCAAATTGTCTTATAATTTCAACGCGTTTCATTGTCATTGTTCGCTTAACCAAGGGGCGTTATATTGTTTTACAATAGTTGTCACATCATATAGTGCAAATAATTTACGTGTGTGTCTGTTTGTATCAATGAACACTCTACAGACAAAACTGTTGTACTTCTATTTTTGAAAACAATATCTTAACCAGAAGTAACTATATTTTCATTATCTCAGAAACAGAATGAGCTACAGAAAAATAATTCGTATAAAAGTTGAAGATATTAAAATTTCTAACAACTTTTATTAAAAAAGTTTTTTCGAAAAACGTACTATTTCATATGAAACTTCTCTTTAAAAATGGTTATTTTATATTTACGTTTTCCTAGTTACAATACTTGTTCAATTTATTTCATAACTATCTCAGGGTGAAATTAGAACGAATTTGGAATAACTGTGTATTATGACGCGTTTTCAGTGAATAACAACAATGAATATGAATTGTCATCTATTCTTTGTCAATTAATTCAAGTATTGTAAAGGGAGCTTAAAATCCCAAATGGTTTGCTTAAATACACAATAGATTTTGCATAAAACTGTATATGAAGTACAATAGAACATGTAAATCTCATTTGATTAAAAGATATTTCTTTGTTCTTGTATAGGCATTATAAACAAAAGTAAGCGCCTCTGTGAGTATTAATAGCACTAAAATTCTGATTATTTCAGATATGATCACCCAAGTGAGCAATCGTATTCTCCATCAGCATGTCAGAGCCACCAGTGCCAGTGTTCACCCCGGAGCCCAATGCTACCAGCACTGTCGAAGCGCGCCCCCGGCTGGCAGGAGATCAGCCTAGCCGGCCTGCTGTGCATTGTCATTGTGGTCACCGTCATTGGCAACACCCTAGTCATTGCAGCCATTATGACCACCAGGAGGTTGCGAACGGTCACCAATTGCTTCGTCATGTCCCTAGCCGTTGCCGATTGGCTTGTCGGCATTTTTGTAATGCCACCAGCTGTTGCGTTGCAACTTATGGGTAATTTACAATAATTTTTATATATTTACCAGGGAATTTTTATACAATTACGCATCGACAATACTTAATTATTCTTTTTCAAGCATTTTTTCTTCGTGATAGGTTTCAATTTATTATTATATTATACATTATACGATGATATATCTTTGGTTGTGGCATAAAAATTGCATATTTCTAATACTGGTTGAATGAATATTCGAAATAGATTTTTATGTTTCCTCCTTTTTCTGCATATAATTGATAATAATTAATGTAAGAATATAAACAAATTCGTGCATTTTGTTGCAGGTTCCTGGGAATTAGGTTGGGTTTTATGCGATATATGGATATCTTTAGACGTTCTGTTGTGCACTGCATCCATTTTAAGTCTATGCGCTATCTCAGTGGATAGATACTTAGCGGTAACACAACCACTCAACTATTCCAGAAAACGACGTTCTAAACGGTTAGCTTTATCGATGATCTTAGTGGTTTGGATCGCGGCATTAGCAATCACGTGCCCTCCTATCCTCGGATGGTAAGAATCATTTCCTTTTTTTTATATTTAGAATAGTTCAAATGGAGAACGATAGAATATTCCGATGAAACTCTCTTAATACTACAATATAATAATCAGCGGGCATTCTTTTGCAACAATTTTGTAAATGTATTAACCGTAGATACAACAATCAACAAATAAATAAAGCATTATTATGAATTCATTTTTTAAATATACCATGAAAACTTTAGATATATACATATAAAATGACTACTTATAAAAGTAATTGCGAAAAACTTTTAAGCAAGTTTTATAAGAATTTTTAATATCGTACAATTAGGCAAGAATCACTTTTTCTTTAGTTACTGCCATTTCAAAGTGTAAGCTTTTACTACGTGATTAAATTTTATTTTCAAAAATATGAGATTTTGTTCAGGGCCATATGCAAATTATAAATTTAAAGTTTCATATATGTTGAATAGTTTTTGCTGTAGTACATTCACAGCCACATACATACACACACACACACACACAAACAAACACAAACACACACAAATATAAACAAACAAACACAAATATAAACAAACAGACACACACGAACACACACACATACAAACAATCACAAACACACACACAAAAACACACACACACAAACAAACACAAACACACACAAATATAAACAAACAAACACAAATAAAAACAAACAGACACACTAGCTCACACACAAATAAAAACACACACACACACAGAAAGAATCTACAGTGTCTTACACTGGACTTTCTTCTACGTATAATCAAGAAATATGTGATTCTTTCTGGTGCCTATATTTAATTATATTACTATAGATATTAAGGTTCATAATATTGATTTATTTTTACTTGACATATTGACATTCATTGATACTGCGATTATCATGAAACAATTTGCTAATTATCCATAGATACAACATATAAATGTACTAGTCAAAAGCAATATTCTAGTAAATAGAGCGGTTTTAAGAAAAAGTAATAGGAAATTTCAATATTTTTAACTGTAATATTTATCACCTATAATCTAAAACGTTCCGTTTTTGAGACAGTAATAATTAAAATCAATAATTAATAGAAATATAAATTACTTTACTGTACTGTACAGCGTTCACAGATACACACAGAGATATCTTGCCAATAGTTTTTGCTGCACACACACACATAATCACAAAAAGAGTTAATTACAATTCCGAGACATTTAAAATACGTTTAATTTGGTTTAAATTTCGAGTTCGAAATGTTTCATTTTTTCAATTCTTCAGTTAAAATGGTTTAGAAAGGTAAAAATCTTTTTTTTTAAACCTAGCTCAATTTAGTTAATCGTCAAAAATTAATATATGTTCTTTGTTCTACAAATGCAAATATTCTCGTCGCTAATTCAAATCAGACAATATATCTTTTGGGGGTTAACAAATTCACGTACATACAAAACTGTATGTATCGTTTGGCGGAGTCGCTTGGCAACTACGCAATTTAGCTAATTTATGCGAATTTATATTTGCTTATGTAAAATTACCTATAAATCAAATCTTTCTTCCGGGATGCTATGTCTTTATATATGATGAAGTAGTATATATATATATATGTATATGTTTTCAGGCACGAACCAATGCACCATGAAGACCGAGTATGTAGATACAACCAAAATAAGGGATACGTCGTGTTCTCGGCCTGCGGCAGTTTCTTTATTCCAATGACAATAATGGTGTATGTTTACATGCGAATATCTTGTGTTGTTGCACAAAGACACGATCAACTCTCAAATATTGACACGCGGTCCAGGGTAACTTGATTTTCACATATACTCTTATACGGATCCGAATTCGTTACATATTTAATAAGACTACATTTTGATATATTCTAATATAAGTGTATATAATGTTTCAGAAATCGCAGAAAATTGTATTGGGTAGTCGAGAAAATTCCGAAATGGAAAGAATATCATCTGAATGTGATGAAACAAATCCTAGTATAAGATGTACAAAGTAAGTTTTCATGTAGTTTTTAATGTCACCATATTTCACATTTATTTTTAACTTGTATATATATATATATAAATATAAATATGTATATATGTATATATGTATATATGTATATATGTATATATATATATATATATATATATATATATATATATATATATATATATATATATATATATATATATATATATATACATATATACATATATACATATTTATATATATATATATATATATATATATATATATATATATATATATATATATATATATATATATATATATATATATATATATATATATATATATATATATATATATATATATATATATATATATATATATATATATATATATATAAATATGTATATATGTATATATGTATATATATATATATATATATATATATATATATATATATATATATATATATATATATATATATATATATATATACATATTTATATATATATATATATATATATATATATATATATATATATATATATATATATATATATATATATATATATATATATATATATATATATATATATATATATATATATATATATATATATATATATATATATATATATATATATATATATATATATATATATATATATATATATATATATATATATATATATATATATATATATATATATATATATATATATATATATATATATATATATATATATATATATATATATATATATATATATATATATATATATATATATATATATATATATATATATATATATATATATATATATATATATATATATATATATATATATATATATATATATATATATATATATATATATATATATATATATATATATATATATATATATATATATATATATATATATATATATATATATATATATATATATATATATATATATATATATATATATATATATATATATATATATATATATATATATATACAGTCGAAATACGTTTATGTATCCTTACCGGCGTTTTGCCGTTCCAAGCGAAATATATTATCCTCACATGTTATTCTCGGCGTTTTGCCTTAACGGCGTTTAACCGTCACAGGTGAAATATTTAATCCACAAGTGTTATTACCGGCATTTTGCCTTTTACCTTCCGGTCAAATGAGTTAACCTTCATTTTGCCTTATCCGGTTTATGATCCAACCGTTTTTGTTTGGTACAAGCACAGAATTAGCAGAAAAGGTCTGAGAATTCCTAAAGCCACAGTTAATATGCCAATACGTCTTTCTTAATGATTTTTTTTAATGTGAAACAGTCTCGGATTTAGTTGCAATTGTGCCAAATAACCGACAGATTTTGACAGTGGCATGATTTACAATCTGACCTTGTGGCAAATCACTATGTCACCAGTAAAACGGATATCTTGTTTCTCCGGAGGTCCCAACAGTGGGCTGTCTGATGTGTTCGTGGGTCCCAACAGTGATGCACGACTGATGTATTCTTCAGGAGTTGGTCTCAACGGTGACACAACCTTTTGAAGAACACATCTATCAGTCGTGCCATCGTTGGGACCCCCAAACACATCAGACAGCCCACTGTTATATAATCAACTCATTCATCAACAATTATCATATATTCTATTCTTACACTTCAATACCAATCCAGATACTTCGTTCCATCATCAATAACAATTCAACATATTCTTACTCCATATTCAGACAAATAAATCAACAACAATAATTACAAACCCAAATATCATATTGCGTTATAGATTAACTATCAATCTTACCTCAAATACTAATACACAGCACTTTTAACACTCACTAAATCACTCTCAATACACGACCTATTTCACTGAAAGATACATTACAAATGGTAATACGTTCTAAAATAAAGAATTAAAGAAGACTGGTACAATCACATAATATCCTAATTAATATACGGATACAATTATGACACGTATAATTAGAACGCATCGTAACACAATAATATTTTTGTATCTTACATACTCGGTATACTTAGGCAACCATTGTGTACAATTTTAGAATATAAATTAAGGGGCGATACTTGTGTGCAGCCGATAAACTCACCGACATACGTTATATTACGTATTTTGTATGCTTCAGAATAAATTAGATTGCGTAAGTTACGTTAGCTTTGAGAAAGAACTGTCCAAATTAGAGATTGTTAACTCGAATATAGTCTTAAATGAAAAAATAATCTACACGGCGATGTATGAAAAGAAATATATATTTGAATATTAATACGGCAGACTGTCTAACACAGCTTCGTTTTACCCACTAAATGTATTTCACTCGAATGTGAAAACACTGCTTTGTGCATGTCATGTCAAGTTCTGTGAAAACACCGCTGCTTCGTGCATTTTATGCCCATTAACATCACCGATATTTGTTCAAAACCTGCCTTAGACTACAGCGCCTTTGGAAGCATTACTTTGGCTTTTGGTCGCCGCACAGCGCTCACCGCAATGCGCAATGAACAGTGCAAAACATTCAATATATTTTCTCTTACATTTTAATGAAATACGGTGGAATGATCATTCTTGTTAGGATAATATTTTAATATAAATTATTTTTATAAATACACATACATATAGGCGACCTAAATCCATATGCCGTGAATAAATTATAAACATTGTATTTAAATAACATGTTATTTCTCTTAAACTTAAGATATATAGATCCCTAACTTAACGTAGAATAGCGGAAATGAATAAATATTGTAATTTAATAACATGTTATTTCTCTTAAACTTAAGATATATAGATCCGTAACTTAACCTAGAACCGCGAAAATTAATAAATATGGTAATTTAGTAAGTTAGTAAAATACAATAATTATTTATTTCCACAGTTCTAGGTTAAGTTAAGGATCTTTAATTCATAAGTTTAAGGGAAATAACATATTTTTAAATTACAATATTTATCAATGATCTTGAACATTTAATATTTTCGTCAAAGCGTTACAGATATACAAAAAAATACATGAAAAAAACTATTTCTTGTTAAATATATATATATAAATATATATATATACAGTAGAATCCCAGTTAACAAAAATAAAGGGAAGGAAACCATTTCGGATAACGATTTTTTTCGGTTAAGCCATGATCATTTAATACAGCCAATTCTGAACGGTTTTGAAGGTCAAATTAGTTCAAAACTCTCTTCATTATAGTTATAATTACATTTTTAGGCATAAATCATTCAATATATTCTTCATAATTATTAGGGTTGATTTTACCTGTTGTTAAAGTTGTATGTAGATGGATGGTAACCGACGATATTTAACCACTGAACCTTCCTGTATGACACTTTATTTCATTAACACCAATCATAAGGGCATATACACATTACACACTGTAAGCGACGGCCCACGGAAACCTCCGATACGAGTCTGAAAATAGAATGCTGTCATTTAGCAGTGACTGACGACGGTCTAATAAAGCAATAATGATTAAGCCATTTGTATCAGGATAAGGAGGTAGAATACAGTATTTAACTGTGCACAAGAAACATCACAGCCTAAGCAACTAGTGCTTAGGTCTGCTAGAACCTGGCCCCGCTCCACAGACTTGCTGTGGGAAATACGGGAAAATGCCAGAGGGATCTCTCCTCACAACTAGCTGTGTGTGTCAACGAGTAGCTTGCCTCCGCCGCGGGACATTACGGCATCGTGAGAAAGAGTAAAACTCAGTCTCCACCATATCCCTTCGAAGGTACGAAGGTAATCGTTGTGCTCCACACAAACTAGTGTGAATCTACAAGAAGCTTGCCTCCGCCATGAGATTAGCATAGTATCGGGAGAAAGAGTTGAAAGTCGAGTGAAACTCAATCCTCACCCTATCTCCTCGGAGGTACAAGCGATACGTTGGGCTCAGTCCTGAGGATAGACATTAAAGTTGGCAGGTAAAGGCACCGCTGGCAACATACCGGTAAATATATATGCTACATCGCTGGGCACTTTCTCGACTATCCCCCGCATAAAGCGGTTTCCAGGCCAGCACCGATACAATGGTTAGGGATAGGTGACAATAACACATAACGTACATTCAGGAAAATGGCAATCACCATTTACCTATACATATGATTGCAAGAATATAAATATAAACAGACAGACTTGACTCACCAGATGCACAGGGCACAAAACAGAAAAACACTACCATTCTCATTGAACAGCAAAACTATACTGACAGAGAAATATCATAACCGATAGGTACTACGTAATCCCTTCGACCGCCTCTGATCAGTCTGTGTATTTCTTACAAGAAACTGATATAAACGCGTTGCATAATGCTATACTAAAAATTGCCGCTGACATTATTTATAGTACATATGAATGAGTCATTTAAAAAATTCAGTAATTTTTGTATAAAGTGATTCGGATAACCCGAGTTTTAGGTGACTCGAATTCGGTTAACCGGTGTATTACTGTATATGTATTAATTTTTTTTTTCGTTTATATAATATATTTTTATATGCCAAAACTAAACAAACACTAAGAATGCAGGATTAAGCCTGTTATCGAACATAAATTTCATTAATTAAAAAAACAAACTTAGTTCAAATTTGGATTGCAATAAACGATAAATATTTCAACTAACTCACTTTATAATAAATCGTACATTCAAATAAAACTATTCACATTAATAGTCAATAGAAATGCATACGATTCCTATAAATAAAAATTTATAGTAACATAAATAGTAATAGAATTGTAATATGAGCGTCGACATGTCATCTCGCAATGCTAATAATTCTGAAGTATGTAAAAAAATAAACTTTTCGAAAATAATTTTTCCTTTTTGCAAACATCGTTCGTCAAATAACTTATTAAAAGTTCGAGTATCGTTAATATTAATTATTACTTTCTTTTACAGAGTAATAAGTAAGTCTTGTAATCATGAAAAATTTCGAACTCGAGATTTCAACGGATATACACGTTTTGACTTTTTGTATTTGAATCTGTCTGTCTGTGTGTCTGTGTGTGTGTGTGTGTGTGTGTGTGTGTGTGTGTGTGTGAACGCTCTAGGGCCAAAACTGTCGAACGTAAAATTATGAAACTTCAAACTTAAGACTTGTATATGCCCTAGATGTGCACCTCTTATTTTTGAAAAGAATATTCAAACCAGAAGTCTATGTTTACTATATAAAATTTTTGTTCTATCTCCAATATCACTAGAACGGCTACACTTACGGCAAATATAGTTATATTCATAATGAAAGATATTAATATTTTGTACAACTATTGTTTGAAACATTTCTTCAAAAAATGTACCAGTTGCGAGAAAAATGCTACGAAACATTATAAATATCTTGTTTACGTTGCCATGGATTCGCATGTAGCTTATAAAATCGGATCATCTGCTTTTTTGTCAGGAAAACAAAAGACTATTAGATAAATGACATTTCAGAATATTTCTGTAGAGTATTGGTTAGTATGGCAGCAGGTTTTGGATATATATATGTATATATATATATATATATATATATATATATATATATATATATATATATATATATACATATATCTATATCTAGTGAAAACTGCAGATATTTTTTAACTAAGTATCATTGCAATATATGCACTAAAAATATGCAAATATTAAGAAAAAATGGGTTGTGGCCAACGCATGACTTTCTTTTACGTAGTTTTTATCAATATTTATTGATTATAAAAATATAATATTAGGAAATAATAATCCAACAGAAACAATATGAAAACCAAGCTTACCTTATATAAATGAATGAGTTGAAAATTATACCAATACCAATTTGTAATGGTTTTGAAGTACTAACTATCAAAATTAACCAATTCTCTACAGAAATATTCTGAAATGTCATTTATCTAATTCAGACCATTTTGTTTTCTTGTCGAAATATTGACAGGCGCAGATGATCCGATTAATTAAGCTACATTCGAATCCATGACAACGTAAACAAGATTCTTAAAATTTTCGGTAGCGGTTTTCTCGTAACCGGTACATTTATTGAAGAAACTTTTCAAACAAAAGTTGTGCGAAATATTAATATCTTTCATTATGAACATAACTATTTTTGCCGTAAGTGCAGCCGTTCTAGTGATATTGCAGATAGAACAAAAAATGCATAGAGTAAACATGCACTGCCGGTTTGAATATTCTTTTCAAAAATAGGAGGTGCACAACTAGACCATATACAACTCTTAAGTTTGAAGTCTCATAATTTTACATTGGATAGTTTCGGCTCTAGAGCGTTCACATACACACACACACACGCACACACACACACAGACGTCACTCCGAAAATAGTCACATTCGATTCAGGGAAGCTCAAAACGTGTATATCCGTTGAAATCTCGAGTTCGATTTTTTTGGTGATCCCTATACTTACTTATTACTCTGTAAAAGAAAGTAAAAACATGCCATAAAAACAACCTAAACATGCAAAATGCACTTACAGGTAAAATATGCAAAATATGCCCTAACAAATTCGTAATTTCGCCTAAAACAAATTGATTAATGGCCTATAAGCTAAACAATCGCTTGAAGAAAACTATGCCCGAGCATATTTCCGGTTGCCCTAGTTATGATGTATAAATATGGATAGTAATTCCGTAAAATGGATTATTATCGCATGAATATTTCGGCAGGAGCCTTAAATGATCTAGTTATGGACTTACTGCTTCGTTGTTTTCAGCCTCAACTCAGATATGAACCACCACGTCGAGAAATCGCACCAAACCCGTTCACTGCGTTCCAACTTAACCTACACATTCAACAACGCTGACGCACTGACGCCACAGCGAACTTCCAGTTTGTACGCGCCCAACAGCACGAGCAGGTCGCGGCCCGAGTCCCTCAACCTGGACGTGTCAGTGTTAAACTTCGAGCCAGCGTCGCGGGTGTCATCATTTCGCCGCGAAACGAAAACGGCACAAACTTTGAGCATAGTTGTTGGCGGTTTCGTTGCTTGTTGGCTGCCGTTCTTCGTGTATTATCTGTTAACGCCGTTTTTGCCGAATGCGGCAGTCAGTAAGGTCTTGATGGCTTATCTGACTTGGCTGGGCTGGATTAACTCGGCGATTAATCCGTTCATTTATGCGTTTTACAGTCCCGATTTTAGGATAGCGTTTTGGCGATTGACTGTTAAACATTTCTCGAAGAATCGAAGGTCTGATTTTGCGTTCCAGCATAAGTAGTCGTTCAGCTAAATTATTAAGTATATAGCATTTTATTTATTTCATTCAATAAGCACTTATGGTTTTATAATGACTGGTACAAAAGTAATGCTTTTATGGAATATTTATCATATTTTTTTAGCAACACGTTAATGAATGCATTCATATTGGATAATTAAAAAAATTATTTAGCAATAAATTTCGTACTATTTTGTGATACATATAAAAGACGAGTGAAATAGCTATCGTATCTTTGATACTTTAATACTTTTGATACTGAAAGTTATTTTTTTATATTTTCATAAATTATATTATTACATAATCACAGTGGAGTCGCGATAACATGAACACTGACTAGAGTGTTCACAATATAACGAACAACGGTAAATCCGGCACAAACGCTTAAGGGGTAATGCCACTTTGACCCCTAAAATACAAGGCTTTTTCGAGAATTTTTATTAAAGACATAAAAGGTTTATGAAAATCTAACTACTCTAGTTTATTATATATATACATTAAAGTAGCGAATTGTTTTTTATTTTATCGATATATTAATTAATGACGGCTTAATTTGCTAATAATCGGGAGCGCTGCGAAATTAGATGGTTAAACGGTGGGCACGATAAGTCAGTTTACATTTGATCTAAAACAATGAAACAAAAAAATATATTTTTCTTAGTCCAAAAACTATCGAAATACTTAACCGTTTAAAAAAATATACATTTTTAATGAAATGGCATCGATTCAAAGTAAAACATACATTTTTAGCCAATAATTTCGTTACTTAAAGTTGCATAGAAAATCGAGATATCAATATTTTCAAAAAATCCTACGTACTTCGATAGAAAATATCTGAAGTGGCCTGCACTCCACTTTCTTTTACGCAGTTTTCACTAGATATTTTTACCGTGTAGCCGTTCTAGGGATATTGGAGATAGAACAAAAAATGTATAGAGTAAACATGCACTTCCAGTTTGAATACTCTTTTCAAAAATAGGAGGTGCATATCTAAAGCATACACACACACACACACACACACAGACAGACAGACATCATTCCGAAAATAGTCACATTCGATTCAGGGAAGGTCAAAACATGTATATCCGTTGAAATCTCGAGTTCGGCAGTTTTCATGATTACAATACTTACTTATTACTCTGTAAAAGAAAGTAAAAATCAAGGGAGTTAATTGAAAATTGTGGAAGAACGACGTTTGAACACACAGCAACAGCGTTTATACTCAAGCGTCGGTTATAGCCGTTAGGACTCTTCCTTCAAATTATTCCAACAGTAAACAGCATACACGTCATCTAGAGTACTTTTAGATAGAAAGAAAAACGAATTCTTTAAAAGGCCAATGTGGTGTTACCTCTTAAGTGACATAGTATATGCCATAACTTGTTATACATTTAATTTAGTAAAACGCAACACCAATAAAAAAAGATTTCATATCCGCTCAATAAAAACATTCAGTTTTCATTTTCAAATTTGAATTGTATAAGCTCCACTGTAAACTAATTTACTTATATCAGTTATATATATATATAAATTAAAAATATTAGAAAAATCGTTATTTATTATACAGCTATAGGAACTAGGTAGAACGTTGAAGTGGACTGGGAATACAACTTCTATTTGACTGGGAAGCCTGGTTATAACATATAATTGGCCCTTTTATTAAGAACATTTTGTTAATTTCAAAAATATTGACTAGATGTACTGCATGTATAATTATGAAATCATTTAACAAGTAAATTGAGGCAGGATTTGCGCCGCAGGCGATTTTCTCCTGCGAAGCGGTCCATTGCCAAGGCGACCTATGTAGAATTTCCACATTTTCCACGTGGCTAGTTCGTCCCTGGTAGAACGTAAATAGCATAATGCATGCTTATTATTGAATTGTTTTGTTCCGGAAAAGCTTCCTATGTGATAGATCCAAAATATTTATATTTAACGTCTGTTTTATTTTCCAGTATTAATTATAACTAATTATTGTACATAAGTAATATTTTTACGCGCACAATTGAGTGGTTATTAAATAAATTTAATGTTAATTCTTGTATAACGTGATTGATTGATTCACTGGCACTGCTTAGAACTAATAAAAATAATATATACTTATTGAAACCCGATCACTGATATAACCATTTTAATTACCGGCTCGAAGAGCATTGAAATTATTTTTATGAAAATGATTGATTGATATTGGGACTAAATTATACTATTTTTCAGTTTCACTGTAAGAATACATCTAAAAACAATGTAATAAAACCGAAATTGGAAAATTTACTTGAAATATTGTATAATTACATAATTATTAACTGTAATTTTACATTGAATGTCTTATAAATTTACTTTCTTTTTACAGTGTAGTTATTAAATCAATATAGTATGTTTAAATTTGTTTTCATAGTCTGCGAAAATTCTCAAATGACTTTCGATTTAATTCTGATTTCTAGACGTTTGCAAGTTTACGTGCACGCACGCACATACAACGGTTATTATATTATCTAAATGATACCATAAATTATAGAACCTACTTTGTTTGGAATAAGTTATAATTCTTATTGGGTTAGTTATTGATTGATTATATTTTCAAGAGATAGCGCAATTTGACTTTCTTTTTAATTTACTAAATAACTAAAAAGCTCGTTCTTTAATTTAATTCACATTTGAAGTTTTTTCTGGACATCGACGATATCTAAGTACTGCATTGATGAGATTAATGATGAAGTATTATTTTAGAATAAGAAAGAAAATAGTGAAATGATAATAATGAAAAAATTAATTATATAAATTTGTTTATCGTGTTGTTTAGAAAATAATCTTTAATATTGTTCTAGTCAATTTAGAATTTAAATTATGCATTTTAGCTGATAGCATAGGTTCATACACATATCGTTGTAGAGAATATATAAAAATATTTCGAATACATTCCATAGAAAATATTCAATAATAAATATGCTTGAGAATGAGAATTATCATTAATATTAAAATTTGCAGAAATAAACGTGTTAAAATGTAAATACATGTGTTATTAACTATTGTTTATTTATATTTATTAGTTGTATACAATTATGATAAATTATGTATTGTTACATCAATTATTCTTTATATTGGTATATAATTATTGAAAATCCTATAACATCCATTTTGATTCATTTAAATCAATCAAAATAGATATTTCCATGGTTTAAAAGCACAGGTGATCTTAGAAAAGGTGTTTTATACATATACATATATATATATATATATATATATATATATATATATATATATATATATATATATAAATATATATATATATATATATATATATATATATATATATATATATATATATATATATATATGTATATGTATAAAACACCTTTTGTAGATAAAGAAATAAATGTGTGCTTTGAACCACCGAAGTATTCGGTAACATGAAGCATTTTTATATTTATTATAATCAATTCCACATACAATTTGTACATATAACAAATATTCCAATTTATAAGATATTTAGTATATAAAATATTTATACTGTAAGTACTCTGTAACGTGTTTATTATTCGTAAATGTATAGATTAAGTAATGTATTGTATATAAATGTGTAAAATATATTTAAACCTGAAATATCTATTAGTTTTCGTATTGAGTGAAGTTTTATCTCATAACCGTCACAGCGGCCTATTTACTATGTAAACTTCAAGTTTTTTTTTGGTTTCATGCGTCTAGGTGACGAATTCCAGCTTCTATACTTCCCGCAGATAACATTCATTTTAAAATACATGATTTCCTGGAGCTGCCATTTTGGACACCATTTTGTAATATTACATGTTGAAAAAATCACGGTTTGTAGACAAAAGATAAATAAACATTTTGCCAAAAACCGCAAATGTCTAAGTCATTTCAGTTCCTCAAAAATAATGCCAAACATCAGGTAGTTTTGGCACAATTATAAAAGGACCCCCCGTTAATAACAATTTTACTTTTCATTATTTTACTAAAATACACCGAATAACTAAGTGGTGCTTATACTTTCTTGGTCGAGGTCTAATAGAAAGTATTTAAAATTTTCGAATTCGACACAATTTGACGGTAATTAATTATCAATTAATTTCTGATAAATTATTCCATAAAACGTGCCGTCTAGAACCTTAAAATGTTTTTATTGTATTTGTAAATTGATAAATTCCTAAAAAATATTTATTTATATTTTACAGTTACAATGATTTATATTTCGTTGTAAACTAACATCCCATAATGTAATGAATTGTTTATATACAAATAATAACTCAGAAATTAATAAATATTCACTGTAGCTGGACAAAGAAGAAGATATACGTAAACACGTGTACATAGTCTCTTTACTTTAAGAATTATTAAATAATTGCAAAGTCTCCATTGAACAAAGAATCTCAGTGTTTTTACTTTCTTTTACAGAGTAATAAGTAAGTATAGGGATCACCAAAAAAATCGAACTCGAGATTTCAACGGATATACACGTTTTGAGCTTCCCTGAATCGAATGTGACTATTTTCGGAGTGACGTCTGTGTGTGTGTGCGTGCGTGTGTGTGTTTGTGAACGCTCTAGAGCCGAAACTGTCCAACGTAAAATTATGAGACTTCAAACTTAAGACTTGTATATGGTCTAGTTGTGCACCTCCTATTTTTGAAAAGAATATTCAAACCGGCAGTGCATGTTTACTCTATGCATTTTTTGTTGTATCTGCAATATCACTAGAACGGCTGCACTTACGGCAAAAATAGTTATGTTCATAATGAAAGATATTAATATTTCGCACAACTTTTGTTTGAAAAGTTTCTTCAATAAATGTACCAGTTACGAGAAAACCACTACCGAAAATTTTAAGATTCTTGTTTACGTTGTCATTGATTCGAATGTAGCTTAATTAATCGGATCATCTGCGCCTGTCAATATTTCGACAAGAAAACAAAATGGTTTGAATTAGATAAATGACATTTCAGAATATTTCTGTAGAGAATTGTTTAGTTTTGATAGTTAGTACTTCGAAACAATTACAAATTGGTATTGGTATAATTTTCAACGCATTCATTTATATAAGGTAAGCTTGGTTTTCATATTGTTTCTGTTGGATTATTATTTCCTAATATTATATTTTTATAATCAATAAATATTGATGAAAACTACGTAAAAGAAAGTCCCGCGTTGGCCACAACCCATTTTTTTTTTAATAATTTCTAAGAACATTTATTTTAAAAGGAAAGAGTAATTTTATAATTAATATAATAATTCCGAATATGTATCCTCTACGAGTGATTCATTTTCAGATTCCTGCGGTTTTGTACATTTTGGCTGAAACATTAAATATTAATTAGCTTAATAGTGTAAGAGAGCAGAGTTTCTTGGTTTATTTTGTATATATTTAATTTAATATCGTATCTCTGAGGGTGAAACTAAACATCTAGCAGTGTGCACGTGTGCGTCTGATATCTGTGGATTTTTGGTCGCTAGACTCAGCCTCAGGGTAAAGCACAGCGTCACTAAGAACTAGGGATGGAGGAGTTATATCAGTATATTTTCATCACCCAGTTGTTGGCTGAGTTTAGATATAAAAGTAGAAGTGTAACACAGAAAAGGGATGTGGCTTCGTGTATCGGGTCCACGCCAGTTTATATATGTATACTTACAGTTGTATATGAAACTTCTAAACGTGTTGCTCGATATATATACTTTCTGTATATAAAGAAGCATAATACTGGTATAAATAGCAAACAAATAACACCTATTGTAAGGATTACTCCAATGTTGGATGATTGGGTTTCTAACTCATTAAGATTATTTGTCTTATTTCCATCCCCTATACCTCCACAAAAATCATAAAATTCCGTCATATTCTTGGCATTCATTTGCTTAAATATTGGTCCCATTATCTCACAATCCCAACTATTATTATTGCAGTGAAAAAATTTGAAATCCAAGTGAGATATCAGTTCGTAATCGAACGAATGTAATTTATTCGTCGATATATCTATTTGCTTTATTGCATAATTTTTCGCAAATAAATCTCCGGTTATGTAACTCAATTGGTTAGAGCTTAAGTCAATCTCTTCGAGTATTGGCAAATCAGAAAATATCCTATCGGAAGTCAGATTGGTCAATTTGTTCATTTTAAGTGTCAAATATTTCACGTTGTGTAATCCACGAAATACACCGATTTTCAGCTCAGAAATTGCATTGTCTGCCAAAGATAAAGTTATAATGTTGCCAAAGTCATTATAATCGAAAGAATTTGGTTCAATCTTGTGCAAGTTACTTAGTTCGATTTCGAAAACGGTTAAGTTAACGAAATCCAAATTGCTAAAAGATGTTTTAGTTATTACATTAATTTGACTTTCTTGAATTTTAATTCCTTGCACTTTATTGGTGATGTTGCGAAGTGCAGAAATTAAATTATTATGTTTATGCATTGTTGAATTATTGCATATTGCTAAAAACACACTTTCTTCTAATTTGCACGTACATGGAGCACAATCTGATTTTTCCATAGAATTACTTGAATCCAATGAGCAGAATAACAGTAATACGTTTATAATGACCTAAAAAAAATATATATATTACAAAATTATGTAAAAGCAGTGAGTTTGCAGTTTTTAGACTCTAGCAATCTACTTGATGGCACCACTATTTAGCAGTGTTACCTGCTTAAGGAGGAATATACCTTTCTAACGCCTAAAAGCAGCCTATTTTCATGAATTTTATTTTTTTGATACTAGGAAAAGGTTTAGACCAATGTTCAGTTTATAGAGCATGTATTGCTCTTTTAAACAAGATTTGGTACGCGTAAAACGCACCAACGCGCAGAACTCGCCCTTAGGTAAAATATGCGTTGCGAGCAGTGCTTTTTAATTATTATGGCCTTTTGGTTAACAATTTGAAAATATGTTATAGGTGTAAAAAGTCTTACATTTCATTTTAGATTATATTGATAAAAAAAAATTTTAGTTCATACTTAAAAATTCAAAATTATAATATTTAATAATTTTTTTCGGGCTTTGGATTTACAAAATGAAAAAATCTTATAGATATAAAAAATCTCAGAATTTTTAGTAGAATTTTTAAGTGTATTAATTATTTTTATAAGGGCAGTATTAAGGGGGCTCTAAATTTTGGGGCCCTATAACTCGGGAAGTATACGGGCGATTGGATTTATACTGCGAGCGGATTCAAATGGGATGCCAAATAATATGTGTACCAAATTTAGATTATATTGATAAAAAAATAATTTAGTGCATATTTTAAAATTAAAAATTATAATATTTAATAATTTTTTTCGGGCTTTGGGTTAACAAAATGAAAAAATCTTGTAGATAAAAAATATCTTAGAATTTTTAGTAGAATTTTTAAGTGTTTCAATTATTTTTATAAGGGCAGTATTAAGGGGGGCTCCAAATTTTGGGGCCCTATAACTCGGGAAGTATACGGGCGATTTGATTTAAACTGCGAATGGATTCAAATGGGGTGCCAAATAATATGTGTAGCAAATTTGGTTCAAATCACTTTGGTGCCTTCAGAGGAGTAGAGGGCACAAATTTGGTCTTACGAGCGAGCGACGACTAACATCCAAGTATATAAGTTATATACATTTTCGGAATCAGGGCGACGAGACGAACACTTTTTCTTAATGAAATTTTTTGATCCGAGAATGCTACAGACACACGACCGAATGCTTTAGCCTCTTCGGTACTACGTACGGCGAGCTAAAAACATTTCTTTCATCCCTGTAACTCCTTTATTCCACCCCCTACACCCTTTTCCGTAAGCATGTTTAAAATGTCAGGAGTGCACTCGACTTTCTTTTATGCACTTTTCACTAGATATATATATTTATATATATATATATATATATATATATATATATATATATATATAAATATATATTGAAGAAATGTTTCAAACAAATGTGCGAAATAATAATATCTTTCATTAAAAAAATCCGTCAAACGATAACAAATTTTATAAGGGGGAAAAGAATCAAAACGATTTGAGAAACCGTTAAAAAAATATCCTGGGACCCGTAAATAAAAGCATAGTTTTGTGAAAAACGTATTTAAACCACTGTAACTTTTGTAATAATTCGAATTTCGATAGACGGCTTCGAAAACCAGATTCTTAAATAGTGTTTCCAAATGAATATGTAAAATAAATAAAATCGATATTTTCAAAACGCAAAAGGTATATGCCCCCTTAAGAGGGTGAGAACTTTCATAAAAATTTTACTGTAAAAGCTGTTTCAAAAACACCTCATTACTCGAAAACTATAATAGTAAGAAAGTTAAACTTCATATAATTTTGCTAGATATTAAGCTAATGATAAATGGTAAATTAACAGTTTTTTTTTTAATTATATATAAACATAGAAATATCAACTTCAACTTTGTACTGAACATGTTTTCCCGTAAGAACAACTGTTGCCGATTTATTTCGCAACAACCTATCTTTTTGACCTTTCATTCAAGATGGCGGCCCTCCCAAGATCGAAAGCTTGTATTTTTTATTTACTATTTGAATAACATATCTATAAATCACCATCTTTTGTAAGGCAAAAACACCTACTGACTGACCTACAGTTATTGTTACATACAGGAATATACAATGACTTTCTCCGTCCTGTTAGACAAAGTTTGAGCGAATATCGCTATACTCAAAAATGAAGGAATGCCCTAACCTTTGGTTTATGTATAATATTTAAAAATACTTTAGAAATATACATAAATAAAAATACTTACAGTGATATGTTCAGCCATTTTAAGTTGTTCAATTATGGCAAGGATGCAAACGTACAATAAAGCTAGCGAACCAACCTGTATGTATTACATATTTGATACATTACATTTATAGAACACAGCTCAGATATTTATCAGAAACATATGTTGTGTGTTTGCTAGGTAATGTCTTATTTTTTTGACATACATTTATGACAATCTACTGATATCAAAACAATACATTCCATATAATTTTAATTAATTATAACTTACAATCATTTTTTACATGTGTTTGATATGATATACCTTTATGATCTTTATTGTATTTAACGATAATCATATTTAATAACAAATTAATATATATATATATATATATATATATATATATATATATATATATTTCAGAATTGAAATAATGATTTCACTTATCATTAAACAATATGAATTACTTAAATAAAAATATTAAACATAAGATATAAATATATTATCAATTTGATAATATATATGTATTAAGATTATTTTAATATAATTTTTCATACAAAAGTTGTGCGCAATATGAATATCTTTCATTATGAACATAACTATATTTGCCGTAAGTGTAGCCGTTCTAGTGATATTGGAGATAGAACAAAAAATGTATAGCGTAAACATGCACTACCGGTTTGAATATTCTTTTCAAAAATAGGAGGTGCACATCTAGACCATATGCAAGTCTTAAGTTTGAAGTTTCATAATTTTACGTTCGACAGTTTTGGCCCTAGAGCGTTTACAGACACACACACACACACCCACACAGACGTCATTCCGAAAATAGTCACATTCGATTCAAGGAAGGCCAAAACGTGTATATCCGTTGAAATCTCGAGTTCGACAGTTTTCATGATTTCAAGACTAACGTATTACTTCGTAAAACAAAGTAAAAAAACTTTTCAGACAAAAGTTGTGGAAAATATTAATATCTAGACCATATTATAAAAGTCATAAGTTTGAAATTTAACCAGCTTTGGCTTTAAACTCTAGAGCGTTCACAGACACACAGATGTCAATCCGAAAATAGTCATATTCGATTCAGAGGGAATCTCAAAACGTGTATATCCGTTGAATTTTTTCGTGATTACTTATTACATCGTAAAATGTTTTTTTTTAAATAAAGTCTCCTTATAGATATTGATCATGAGTTATTTGTAACATAGTTTATTCTATTAAAATAATCATAATTAATATATTTTATCGAATTTATAAATAGAATTTATCATAAATTTATATATTTATATCTTAAGATTATTGATTATTGCTTAAATAAATATATTAATATTAATTTTTCATATTATTGATATTGTTATTTCCAATCAAAAAAGGATATATCTTCATTTCTTTTAATTTTCATACCTTATAAGTACAATTTGCAATCAATAAAGCATATCATAGCAATAACATGTATCAAGTAATAGTGAGATATATTTATGGAAAATATTGTTTTAATATCAGTAGATACAATTATTCTAATAAATCTTGTTATAAAAGAAAAATAAGTTAGGCATTTTATATTTGCATCCTTGTCATAATTGAACAGCTTAAAATGACTGAACGTATTACTGTAAGTATTATTATTTTTTTTTATGTACATTTCTATATTATTTTTAAATATTATACATATAACTAAGGTTAGGGCAATCTTCAATTCCCTTTCCCCTCTTGGACCGTTAGTTTATTTGTACTCTGAGTTGTAGTTAACCCGCTAACGCTACGCTATCGGACAAAAATAATTCGTGCTATTGTCGCTATCTCAGTTTACTATACGTATTAGAATAAGAAAAGATTTAATCTAATAATATTTGAGAGTTTAAAATTTATTATTATTAACTAGGGACACCCGTGGGCCCATATGGTATACAGAACATAGGTCAGTTTTGACGGATGGCGAATTTTCATGTAATTTAATAATAATTACGCGGTTTTCCTTCAGTTTGTATCGTTTGACAGATAACGAACCTAAACAAATTTAAATATTAATAATTTGAAATATTTTTGCCAGTCAATCACGAGTCTAAATATGTGTGAATTACTTCAACATTTTATTTATTATATTATTAATTAATTACCCATATTGTATACAAAATATGGTTTACTTTTAACGGGTGGTGAATTTTCTTGTAATATTTTTGTAAATCATGGTTACAATATATATATATATATATATATATATATATATATATATATATATATATATATATATATATATATAATTATAATTAGAGATACATATCGTAAATTATCGAAAGTTGACGATAGGTATCGATAATTTTTACTTTCTTTTACGAAGTAATAAGTAATTGTTGTTTAATATCGTTAATCGCTATCAAATTTTCAGAAATGCCCACCCCTAGTGGCATCCTGAGCAAAAGGAAAAAAGAAATAAAATATACCATAAACAAATAATAGTAGTCCATATTGTTAAGCTAAAGGCCATAAAAAAATCTTAAATATTATAATTTTGAATTTTAAAATATGCACTCAAATTTTTTTTCAAAAGAATTATAAGTCTTTATATCTATAACATTTTTACTTTCTTTTACAAAGTAATAAGTAAGTCTTGTAACCATGAAAAATTTCGAAATCAAGATTACAATGCATATACACGTTCTGACCTTCCCTGAATCGAATGTGACTATTTTAGGAATGACGTCTGTCTGCTTGTGTGTGTGTCTGTAAACGCTCTAGAGCCAAAACTATCGAACGAAAAATTATGAAACTTCAAACTTAAGACTTGTATATGCCCTTGATGTGCAACATTTATTTTTGAAAAGAATATACACACCAGAAGTGTATGTTTACTCTATACATTTTTTGTTCTATCTCCAATATCACTAGAACGGCTACACTTACGGCAAAAATAGTTATAATTACAATGAAAGATATAAATATATTGCACAACTTTTATTTGAAACATTTCTTCAAAAAAATTACCAGTTGCGAGAAAAATGCTACGAAACATTATAAATATGTTGTTTACGTTGCCATGGATTCGCATGTACCTTATAAAATCGGATCATCTGCTATTTTGACAGGAAAACAAAATAGACTCAATTAGATAAATGACATTTCAGAATATTTCAGTAGAGTATTGGTTAGTTTGACAGCAGGTTTTGGATATATATATATACATATACATATATTTATATCTAGTGAAAACTGCGTAAAAGAAAGTTGAGTGCAGACCACTCCAGATATTTTCAAATTGTTAACCAAAAGACCATGATTATTAAAAGCCGGTGCTCGCATCGCATATATAACTTATAAGGCGAACTGGATGCATAGGTGCGTTGTAGCTAAGCTTGTTCTTTTTTTCCAGTTATATTTTATAATAATACTATCTGTATTATTACCAATCTGCCTTGGCGATTGCAGTGTTTGTCATTGCACTTTACATAAAGGTGCCCAAACAGCATATTGTTCGACAACATTAGATTCAATATCATCGTTTGACGATAAAATCACCATAATTCATCTCATGAATCAGAATATTCAAAATATATCTAGCAACACATTATCTGGCCTAACAAACATTCAAAAATTAATCATGAACAACAGTCATATTGAAAATATCGATGAGAATGCTTTTCAACAATTACCAATTGTAACACTAGATTTAAAAAATAATCTAATAACAAAATTGAAAATAAATACATTTCAAAATGTTACGAAACTAAAGTATTTAAAACTAGATAATAACAGGATAGAAATGATCAAGAATGGCTTGTTCAGTAATTTACCAATATTGGAAGAGATTCACTTGGGAAATAATCAAATACGCGTTATAGAAGAACATGCATTCGCTAACAACGACAATTTAAATGTATTGGACTTATCCGACAATCAATTGCAAATATTGAATGTGAATATTGGGAAAAAGTTGAGGGCTTTACAACACTTAGACTTAGCGCGGAATCCGTGGACGTGCAACTGCCAAACAAAGGAATTATTACAAGACTTACAGAACTACAAGTTCAATAATGATGACCCAGAATGCTTTCACCCAGAAAACCTGCAGTACAAATACTGGAGCTCGTTAGCACCAACAGATTATTCATGTGTTCCAAAAGTAACTGTTAACACAACGTTAAATGTAATTCGAGAAAATGAAACAATCGTTTTAGGTTGTAAAGTCGAAAGTTATTATCGAACTATAATCGAATGGGTTCGAAACGATGAACTACTTTTGCATACGAATACTGAGAAATATATGTTTTGGTTCAATTTTACAGTTGATGGACGTAAATGTAGTGATATACAAACTTTTAAGTGCAACGCAGTGAATCTGATTGGATTTGATCAGAAAAGCGTACAGGTTATCGTCGATAAAGACTTACCGGTAATAATGTCACCAAGGAACGTTACTTTGCAAGCCGAAACGGAAAATGTGTCAATGGAATGCCAAGTTTATAGTAACACTAACGTAATTACGAGACAAATTTGGTATTATAAGCATAGCCTGGAAGACATGAATCCATTGGAATTAATTTATCAAAGACACAAATTTGAAACATATCCGCTTGATGCTAAAATCGTTGTGTTTAAACTAACTATTTATAATATAACGTCGAAAGATGCTGGAGTGTACACGTGTGTAGTCCAGAACGAGTTTGGACTAGTTGAAAATGCAATTCAACTTAATGTTAATAGTAGTTTGTCTGTGCAAATATCGCAGTCGAACTACACAGTTAATTTGGGAACAAAACATTATACTTTACATTGTAAAGTATTAAGCATTGAATATCCAAATATGGATTGGTTTTTTAATCATGAAAAACTAAATAGTACCGACAAATATATTATTGAGGAAAACAAAAATGATACAACGTACATATTTAGTTTAACTGTGAGACATTTAGGGATCGATGACAGTGGCTTATACACTTGTAATGCCCACAATTCACTAGATACACAGAGTCAACGTCAGACCTTGAATATAAGGTATCTTAAACCTCAGGTTCAATTGACAGTGAAATGGTTTGAGGCTGAAGTCAGGATGACGTGTAAGGTGAAAAGTATTCCAAAATCGACAGTCATTTGGTATTTTAATGGCGAAATCATTGACGACAGTGAATATGATTTAAGGCAACTTGATTTTGAATATATAACTGAGTATATTATGACAATTCAAGACATTGATTCCAGCGCCTACGGGAATTACAGCTGTCTAGCTAAAAATGATGTTGGTGCATCATTTACATCTATTCGAGTATCAAAAACTTTTAGTGAACG
This sequence comes from Leistus spinibarbis, assembly GCA_933228885.1. NCBI lineage: Eukaryota > Metazoa > Arthropoda > Insecta > Coleoptera > Carabidae > Leistus > Leistus spinibarbis. The sequence goes on along the minus strand of OW121803.1, from coordinate 6,734,077 downwards.
TTATTTTACCCAATTTAATATTCTTGTAGCATTAATTTCCATTTGCATTTTAATTGTTGCAAAAATTATACTTATAATAAGATACAAAAGGCGAATCAAATATGGACCTATCAATCCTATTGAATCATTTGTATTAATTAATCTTATGGCAAAGGTAAGTGGCGATTATTAAAAAAGTTTTATTTATTTATTGATATTATTGTCGTTTATTAGGATGAAGCAATTCGGCAAAAGAAATTAGAAATACAAAGACAGGTAAGTGCGTATATATTAAATATCAAATAAATATTACATATTGTGCATTACTTGGTTTAACATTATATCGGTGGTCAAACATCAAGCTCGATTACGCAATAACCAACCAACTAAGCTTTATAAAAAAAAATATCAGTGAATTCGTAATTACATAAATAATGCCTGCTAAAAATGTTTATTTTTTTGATCGTACTGTTTCGAAGTTAAAAAATAAAAACAAAAAAAAATAACCTATTTTGGGGAATTTTATTTTTTATCTTCGAAACTGTACGATCAAAATAAAAAACATTTTTACCAGGCATTATTTATGCAATTACAAATTCACTAATATTTTTTTTATAAAGCTTAGTCGGTTAGTTTTTGCGTAATTGAGGTTTGTTTAATCATGATAGGTTTTGAGTAGTTTTATGTAATTAAGAAATATAACTTTGGCCGAAAGTGTAACAATGTGTCCGTAATGCCATTATATTCAATAAACAGTCATTATTCGATGGAATATCTTTGATTATAGCGTAAATATAGCTAATTTCTAATACTGTGCGTATGATTTCTATCACTGGTTGCTTGAACATTTAAAGTCAAAAATGGTAGACATATTCTACAGAAACAATTTTATTACGTTTGATGACTTCTCATTTACTTGTAAATAGATGAAATTGCATTTTGTAGCAAAAATAACATGTGTATTCATTCTGAGTGCTTCTGGGCCAGTTAAAATATATTATTTGTTATAATTCAAATAATCGGTATTGTTTATATCCCATTCTTTGTTTAGTAATGGTAAATATATATATATATATATATATATATATATATATATATATATATATATATATAACTAATGCCAGACTACAATTACATGGAACGGAAAAATACGTATGTCTGTCAAAAGCAGCGAGAATTCAATACGCGAATCATTTGAATACTGTATGGACTTCAGAAAATAATACGTGTCAGAGATACGCGACCGTGTTTCAGTACGATACCTTTTCTCTGTCTATACGCAGCATCCACTGCATGGTGCCATCAGCAATGCTTGTTTGTTATTATTTTCATTTTTATTTAGGTCTTTCAAAACGATTTTTATGCGGCATCTGAGCCATCAGACGAGGGTTCCTCATCGGAGTCACCTTCAACTTCCAGTGGTGCGAAGCGAGAAACTCAAAGGACAAGACAAGAAAACCAACATAATCGAAACAAGGAGTTTAACAGACCATCCACTTCCGTTTGGGTGAATCCCAGGCAAATATCTTATTCTAATAATGAAGTAATAGGAGGTCTTTCTTTATAATTTATATATATATATATATATATATATATATATATATATATATATATATATATATATATATATATTTCTATTTTACTCTAATCTATCATAGTCTAGAGTACAAGAAATTGTGTTTGGGTTATTAATTAAATTACAATACAATTTCTTTTACTCGTCTTTTTTAGCTCGCCGTACGAAGTACAGAAAAGTTAAAGCAATCGATTGTGTGTCTGTAGCATTCTCGGATCAAAAAATTTCTTTAAAACAAAGTGTTTGTCTTGTCGCGCTGAATCCAAATATATATATATATAACTTATATGCTTAGATGTTAGAGCGGTTTGTGCCGATTTGGCTGCCGAGTCGTCTGCCGCCTCGGCACTAATCTATGTGTTTTCAAATGGTGCAAGACACACACTGTTGAAATCGAAGTTAGGCGGCGGCGCGCTTCCAAAAATTGCACAACTTTTTATGTCAATTTTTTTTCAAATTGTGAACCCTAAGGCCATAATAATTAAAAACAATAATTTTTAAATTTTATGCGCACCGCATATATTTTCTATAAGGCGAGCTAAAGCCTAGATCTGAGCCATAACAGTATTATTATTGTAGTATCATATTCGTCTGTGCGTAGTACTTTATCAAAATATTCATTATTTATGTCTTTATAAGCTTTTATATATATATATATATATATATATATATATATATATATATAAAAGCTTAAAATATATATATATATATATATATATATATATATATATATATATATATATATATATATATATATATATATATAGATATATATATATATATATATATATATATATATATATATATATATATATATATATATATATATATATATATATATATATGTATGTATATATATATTTATTTATTTTTCTACCTTTGTCATTTATTTATATTATTAAATATGTCACTCTCTATGGATAAAATACTTAAATTATTTAATTTATCCTGGCCTAAAGAAGAGCGTAAATATTTTCTTATTTTATTAAGTGCTGAAAAAAATGTTTCACCGCTGCAATTTGTAGCGGCAATACTTAAAAAAATGCACTTTTCTGTAGCCACGTCCAGGGTATGTAGACTCAATTTTTGAATCAATTACTGTCCCCAAACTTAGTTCCGATATTTTCTGAAGCTTCACAAAAATATACGTGTTTAAAATGAAGGCATTCTTCGATAAAATTATATTATTTGATTTGAGTGCAAGTAAAATTATCGCCCCAAAAGGCTGACGCCCATTTAACCCTGTGGTTAGGATGGCCCTGGTGTAATCAGAATCGTTCCTTTTTTTATTTATTTTATAAGTAATAAATATATTTTAATAAACGACGACCGTAAGTGCACATTGCACATTCGATAATCACCGGATAACAAGGGTTATAAAAGTAACAATGCCTTTGCGGTTTTGCCAATGGCTAGGGTCTATCCACTCGGCTTCTTCCTTTCCAGGGATGTACTCCATTTTATATATATATATATATATTTAAATTATGATATTCTACGAGAAAATGTATTTTGTATTTGTTATTTTTGCAATTTTTTAGATATTTTTTATAAATGTACTGCTCGCTGCAATGCTATTTACGTAATACTTTTTTCGAAGAATATCATAACTTAAGGGGGAAAAAATATAGTACATTCCTGGCAAGCCCGATCATTCTTTATTACCCTCGTTATGCTGTGATTATCGGATTCGGCGAATAAACTCTGCGCCTACTATACCTGTCCAGAATAGTCGACTTTAAAATTTATGTTTGTTTTTAATTAATATGTGTATATACTTACACATTGTAATTATATTTTATAATAATGTATATACAAATAATATAATAGTCGTGATAAATATAGCATATAATGTTGAATTAAAAATTAGTCTGGAAAGCAGTCATTTGTGAATTTTATTTAATCAAACAGCACGTTTCGGCAATAATAAACAAGATTATATATATATATATATATTATGACTAATTAACCCCCTGAAGATGATAATGATATTGTCGAAAGGTTGAGTTTGATTGAATAAATTTAGCAAATGTCTTTCCCATCTAATTTTTATTATTAAAAAATTCATAGTATCTAACAATGTATAAAACCTATATACATATATAAATAATATAATCGACGGTGTTAAAATAGTATATAATAATATTTAAAACCTGTATATAATCATATTTAAAACCTGTATATAATAATATTTAAAACCTGTATATAACAATATTTAAAACCTGTATATAACAATATTTAAAACCTGTGTATAATAATCATTAATATAATAACCCAGAAATGTTTGTTTGTATGTGAGGGTGTGTAGAACCTCGTGTAGAACGCTATTTTTGTAATAATGCAAATTGGCATCGTCGGGGATCGAACTCACGACCTCCAGGGTGAAAGACAAGACTCGTACCCACTGGGCCATGGCGACTGTTAATAATGTTGTAAAAAATAATCTATTAATGCTGAAATAAAACAAACACTACTCTACTGAAGTTTAGTCTGCTATGAAATAGACAAATACGAATCAAACGTCAGATTGAAATGTCAAAAAAGTTTCTGTGATAAATCTTCAATTGGCAGTGGCATCTGCTATATTATATTGATATTGTATGTCAATGAGAAATATAAATAATTGTTAGTTAATAAAATTAAGTTTTATTTATTCTAATTTGAAGTTTGTGAGTGTCGCTATTTTTTTTTTAATATATTTATTATTTATTTAAGCTCCAAACATTTACATGGTATAAGGAACCTTTAGTAAAACAATTAATAATAAAATATAATACAAATATACAACAAAATAAACATAGAAAATAAACATAGAAAATAAAATATAAATAGAACATCAATACATTAACTACAACTAAAATACATTTTCCTTAACATAAAATTTTAATTTATTTTTAAAGAGTGTGTAATTTTTTATATTTTTTATTTCTTTCGGTATACCATTGAATAATTTTGAAACATTATGACCAAAATTTTTTCTACCTTTATTAGAGTTAATGTTATTTAAAAATAAGTTATTATTACCCCTAGTGTTATGATTATGGTAGCAATTGTTTTCTTGAAAATCCAAATTACTCTTCTCTATATTATTCAAAATTTTGTACATCATTTTCGTATTTTCAAAAAATTTTAGTTGATTTAAATTTAAATGATTTGATAATTTATAAATGTGGTCAGAAGGAGTTAAATAAGAAAAATGATATATGGCTTTAATGCATTTATGTTAAAATGACGGACCAAAGAACAAATATAAATAAAAGTGCTACCACGTGAGCGTCAAGAACAGTATTTCAATGTGAATTAATGACGTACGAGTTACGGAAACATTGTTTGACTTGTAAATCTTAATGTTTAAGGGGAGTAACATGCTATTATTCAATTTTTAGCATTTAATATGAAATAGGTGCATATTATTGCCGAATTTGCATATATTTTTAGCAAATACGTGTTTCCGTCCTTTTAATTTAATTCATAGTAAATATTTTCACTTCAAAATGGCCAAAAAGAAATGATTTTTGAAAATATAAATTGCGGTAAGATTCTATAGTTGGTCAAATTATAATAACTTCAAGTAAGTAAATTTATAATTCTGATTATTAGAGAAATAAAATCTTGAAGAGATAATTCAAACATATTTAGAAACATGATTGGTTGGCAATTTTATTCTTTTATTTTGATGGCACAATCCATTGTATTTTAGCATATAACTAATTATCACTTTTAAAACTGCCGTTGTGACATTGCAGCTGTTTAATACTGCAAAATTCAGAATCTAGCCTGATTATTAAATTCAAAAACAATAATGAATCAAATGTCAAATCATTAAAAATGTTTTTAAAAAAGGGTTTGTAATATTGTAATACATATTTTTTGAATAATCGAATCAAATAATAATCAGCAATCGTAAGTAAATTTATAATCCTGTTTTTTGTGTAATAATACAATTAAGGAAACTGTTGCCAGTTGCACCATACAACTGTGTAATTATTATTAAATTACATGAAAATTCGCCATCAGTTAAAACTGACCTATGTACTGTATACCATATGGGCACATGGTGCCCACGGGTGACCCTAGTATTTAAGACCTGTATATAATAATTTATATATATTTTTGTATTTTATGTAATCAAGTATATAAATGATGTTAATTATCTTTTTATTTATGTTGTCAGCTTAATATGTATAATACAACATATATTTTTAAACCAAAATGTATTTTAACCATAAACTAGAATTTCTAGGATTGGCATAATATCGACACTAATATTAATTTCGAATGGAATTGACATAGATCAATTATAACACGAACATAAATTAGAAATAGACATTGTTTTTAGGATAGCACAAGTACAGAATTAGCAATTCCATAATCAGTCAAAAGGGTATTCGATGAACATAAAGAATCAAGTTATTTTCTATTACACAGTGTAAGGGCCTGAAAGCAGGCAACCAACTTCTCATGAATGCAAAGCAGATAGTATAATTTAAAATTAAATTTAGAATTGAAATTAATTATAATTGCACTGTAGAATATCTTTAAATTGAATCTATTTCTATATGTATTAAATTATTAGTTTAGTTTTTTGATATATACAATCAAGAAATTTAGATCATTAGATCTCAGTCTACTGTTATAATAGTTTAGAGTCACTGATACGTGAAACGTCAGTTTATTCATAGTGTTCTTGTTCAAAAATATTACAAAATCTCTAGTTTAACTATTATTAATATTGCATATAACTAATTAATCATTAAAAAATACATGTATAATCTTATAAAAACACTGAATAATATGTTAAAATAATATAAACAGATAAATTGAGGTTAAGTTGTGAACAACACGTATTTTTAAGTTTAATAAATCGTCGTTTATTTAAAACGTATTTAAACCATATATAACACAGTTAAACGAATAAATAAAGTAAAAATTAAAACAAGTGTGGGAAACCTGCAAACGTTCGAAACAAAATGGCGGAAAAATCAAAGCAAACCTCAACAACAAAACATATCCCTAAAGACGCTCAAGTTATAATGTCTATAATGCGAGATATGGACATTTCGGAATATGAGCCACGCGTAATCAATCAATTACTAGAGTTTACGTATCGATACGTCGCGTGCATTTTAGAAGATGCGAAAACTTACGCGAATCACGCCAAAAAGAAACAAATCGACCTCGACGACGTGAAGTTAGCGCTACAAATTCAACTAGAGCACACGTTTACGACTGCGCCACCTCGTGAACTACTCACCGAAGTAGCACGATCGAAAAACAGTATACAGTTGCCGTTAATTAAGCCTCATTGCGGCATACGTTTGCCGCAAGACCGATATTGTTTGGCTTCGTGTAATTTAAAAATAAAAATACCACAATTTACGAAAAAGAAGCTGATACCGAAAGCGAATATTGGGGTTGTGAAGCGCGCCGCGAATTTACCGACTGTTGCACGGACTCAGTCGGTAAGTATACCGAAACCGGTGGTGAAATTTAATACTAAGGCGGCGGCTAAACCTAAAATTAATATCTCGCAAAGCAACAGCTCGACCATGATGGATGAGGATAGCGGGTCCGGCCAGCTGAAACGAAAACGAGAAGAGGATTATGATATAAATATGTGAATTGTAAAATAGATTTATGTTTTTCTGTATTTTAGAAATGTAGTATTTAATATTTCTACTATTATTTGAAAATGTTCTGCTCCTTTCTATACAATAAATTGTACTACTAGCAACAGTTGCTATGTAGTAGTATCTCGATTAAAATAATAATTATAACCGGCCTGTGGCTAATTTTATATAGAATTGAGCAAATTAGTTTATGTAATATTTTTTCTATATTTATATAATTGTATTAGGTTAATATTGATTTTCAAATATTTCATCTTTACTGAAAAATAAATCATGTTCATTATTTGTGATTTTAATTAATATATACATTAAAACACAGAATATATACGTGTCTAACAAAAGTAAAATATTGTCAATTTTTATAAAAATTCTATATAATTGACATGATGCAAGTGTCGTATTTATTTTAAATTTATGCAAAATTATAAAATTCCCATTTTTTTCTTAAATTTATTTTTGGAAATATGAATTTATACCGAATAAGCCAAAGCAATCTCAGATCAAAAATCATATTCCCTACTTTCGGAGATATGAATTTAAACAAATAAGCTAAAGCCATCTCGGATCAAAAAATGTCATTAACCAAAAGTGTTAGTCTCGTCGCCCTGAATCCAAAAATATATATAACTAATATACTTGAATGTTAGTCGTCGCTCGGTCGTAAGACCAAATTTGTGCCCTCTACTCCTCTGAAGGTACTGGGGCGATTTACACCAAATTTGCTACACCTATTATTTGGAATCCCATTTGAATCCGCTCGCAGTTTAAATCCAATCGCCCGTACACTTCCAGAGTTATAGGGCCCCAAATTTTAAAGCCCCCCTTAATACAACCCTTACTAAAATAATTAAAACACTCAAAAATTCTACTATGGACTCTAAAATATTTTATATTGTTAACCCAAAGGCAATAAAAAATTATTAAATATTATAATTTTGATTTTGAAATCTACAAAAACCGTAAAGTTTTTTATATCTATAACATTTTTACAAATTGTTAACCAAAAGGCCATAATAATTAAAAACCGCTGCTCGTTTAGCATATATTACTTATAAGGCGAGCTGGAGGCATAGGTGCGTTGTACCTAAGCTTGTTTTTTATCAATTAAATCTACAAAAAATTGTAAGACTTTTTATATCTATAACATTTTTTCAAATTGTTAACCAAAAGGCCATTATAATTAAATACCGCTGCTCGCATCGCATATATTACTTATAAGGCGAGCTGGACGCATAGGTGCGTTGTACCTAAGCTTGTTTTTATCAATATAATCTACAAAAAATTGTAAGACTTTTTATATCTATAACATTTTTTCAAATTGTTAACCAAAAGGCCATAATAATTAAAAACCGCTGCTCGTATAGCATATATTATTTATAAGGCGAGCTGGACGTATAGGTGCGTTGTACCTAAGCTTGTTTTTTATCAAAATAATCTACAAAAAATGGTAAGACTTTATATCTATACCATTTTTTCAGATTGTTAACCAAAAGGCCATAATAATTAAAAACTGCTGCTCGCACTGCATATATTACTTATAAGGCGAGCTGGACGCATAGGTGCGCTGTACCTAAGCTTGATTTTTTATCAAAATAATCTACAAAAAATTGTAAGACTTTTTATATCTATAACATATTTTCAAATTGTTAACCAATAGGCCATAATAATTAAAAACCGCTGCTCGCATAGCATATATTACTTATAAGGCGAGCTGGACGCTTGGGTCGGTTGTACCTAAGATTGTTTTTTTATCAAATTAATCTACAAAAAATTTTAAGACCATTTCTATAACATTTCTTCAAATTGTTAACCAAAAGGCCATAATAATTAAAAACCGCTGCTCGCATAGCATATATTACTTATAAGGCGGGCTGGACGCATAGGTGCGTTGCAGCTTAGCTTGTTTTTATCAAAATAATCTACGAAAAAATTTAAGACCTTGTATATTTATAACATTTATTCAAATTGTTAACCAAAAGGCCATACTAATTATAAAACCGCTGCTCGCATAGCATATATTACTTATAAGGCGAACTGGACGCATAGGTGCGTTGACCTAAGTTTGTTTTTTATCAATATAATCTACAAAAAATTATAAGACTTTTTATATCTATAACATATTTTTAAAATTGTTAACCAAAAGGCCATAATAATTAAAAACTGCTGCTCGCATAGCATATATTACTTATAAGGCGAGCTGGACGCATAGGTGCGTTGTAGCTAAACTTGTTTTTTTATCAATAAAATCTACAAAAAAATTTAAGACTATTTCTATAACAATTTTTCAAATTGTTAACCAAAAGGCCATAATAATTAAAAACCGCTGCTCGCATAGCATATTTTACTTATAAGGCGAGCTGAATGCATAAGTGCGTTGTACCTAAGCTTGTTTTTATCAAAATAATCTACAAAAAATATAAAGACTATTTCTATAACACTTTTACAATTTGTTAACCAAAACGCTAGAATAATTAAAAACCGCTGCTCGTATCGCATATATTATCCATAAGACGAGCTGGACGCATAGGTGCGTATCCATGAAAACGACGATTTTAAAATAAAATTTCTGTATTATATAGAAACATTTAACATAAAACAAAATTGTATTATTTTTAAATTTATTTCTAAACAATTATTACATAAAAATGAACCCTAATATTACGTCAAAACAATTAAAATACAAACAAATAAATTAATAATCAGCAGCCGTGTTCGCCAAATAATCCCGTCGTCCAATATTGGAAGCTTGTTTGTTTTGCACCGCTTCCAATTTGGGACAATCGGTGATTCTATGTCCCAAACCACCGCAATAAGCGCATCCTTGTTCGTCGCCCAAATTGAGATATTTCTCGTTTTCGGAGCACAACTCGGCCAAAAACGTCGGCACTTTCTGTTTCGCTTCCATCAACAAATGCTTCAAATCTAACAAAACTGATTCATCGTTAGATTTGTTAATAAACGTTGTCGCTAAGCCGGTGCGCCCCGATCTACCCGTACGACCAATTCTGTGGACTAAAAATTAAAAATTTTGAGATATAAAAGATTTTCTTCTTAATTCTGACTATTTCAAACTCCTGAAGATGGCATAAGAGATGCCGAAACGTTGGGTTGAATTAAATTAATTATTGAAAAACGACTATTTTCCCAAAAATCTCACTTTTTCCTTCAAAAAATCCAGTCAAATGCATTTTAACATTATGAGAATCTAGTCTTTGATTCTCTTTATAATAAAATAATATAAATATACCGCAAAATATCAATACATATTCTTGAATTACACGTAAATAATATTGCATAGATGAATAATAAAATATATTTCAATTATTTCTTACCATAATTTTCAACATCATCTGGCATATCGTAGTTGATAACATGTTGAACATCGGCGAAATCTAAACCTTTCGAGGCAACATCTGTTGCAACTAGCACATCTTTTTGTTTTTTCCGGAATGCTTCAACTGATCGGGATCGCTCTTCCTGATCTGAGATCAAATTTAACCAGTCAACAGAAGTTTAAGTATTAAATTACGTAATTATGTTATAGTCTGTTAGAAACTCTCCAATATTTAATCATATACGAGGTCTGTTCAGAAAATAACCAATTATTGGTTGCGTTGCGCATAGCCTCTGTAACCACATGTTCTTGGATTGTTGATATCTCGTTTAGTTGTCATATTGTTATTTGAGTGTACCGTGTTTAAGTGTGAGTGATGATTTAGCTTTGATATGAAATATCTGGAGTGACCTGCACTCGACTTCATTTTAGGCAGTTTTTATATATATATATAACCAAAACCAGCTATCAAACTAACCAATACTCTACAGAAATATCCTGAAACGTCATTAATCTAATTGAGTCTATTTTGTTTTCCTGTCAAAGGCGCAGATGATCCGATTTTATAAGCTACATGCGAATCCATGGCAACGTAAACAACATATTTATAATGTTTCGTTGCATTTTTCTCGCAACTGGGACATTTTTACTTTCTTTTACAGAGTAATAAGTAAGTATTGTAATCATGAAAAATTTCGAACTCGAGATTTCAACGGATATACACGTTTTGACCTTTTCTGAATCGAATGTGACTATTTTCGGAATGACATCTGTCTGTCTGTCTGTGTGTGTGTCTGTGAACGCTCTAGAGCCAAAACTGTCGAACGAAAAATTATGAAACTTCAAACTTAAGCTTTGTATATGCCCTAGATGTGCACCTCCTATTTTTGAAAAGAATATTCAAACCGGAAGTGCATGTTTACTCTTTGCATTTTTTGTTCTATCTCCAATATCACTAGAACGGCTACACTTACGACAAATATAGTTATATTCATAATGAAAGATATTAATATTTTGCACAACTTTTGTTTGAAACATTTCTTCAAAAAATGTACCAGTTGCGAGAAAAATGCTACGAAACATTATAAATATCTTGTTTACGTTGCCATGGATTCGCATGTAGCTTATAAAATCGGATCATCTGCTTTTTTGTCAGGAAAACAAAAGACTCTATTAGATAAATGACATTTCAGAATATTTCAGTAGAGTATTGGTTAGTTTGACAGCAGGTTTTGGATATATATATATATATATATATATATATATATATATATATATATATATATATACATATATTTATATCTAGTGAAAACTGCGTAAAAGAAAGTTGAGTGCAGACCACTCCAGATATTTTGAAGAAATGTTTCAAACAAAAGTTGTGCGAAATATTAATATCTTTCATTATGAACATAACTAATTTTGCCGTAAGTGTAGCCGTTCTAGTGATATTGAAGATAGAACAAAAAATGCATAGAGTAAACATGCACTACCGGTTTGAATATTACTTTCAAACATAGGAGGTGCACATCTAGGGCATATACAAGTCTTAAGTTTGAAGGTTCATAATTTTAGGTTCGACAGTTCGATTCAGGGAAGGTCAAAACATGTATATCCGTTTAAATCTCGAGTCATGATTACAAGACTTACTTCGTAGAAGAAAGTAAAAAGATAATTCCGTGAAAAACAAGATTAGGTACAGACACCTATGCCTTCAGCTCGCCTTATAAGTAATAAATGGTATATGAGCAACATATTTGAAGTAAATTAGGAAGAAATGGTAGTTTCGCGAAACTAATCCGGTTCGAAGGACACAATTGATAAACATCCCCCATCATCGTAACTATTCACTTCTGATGAAGACAATTTGTCGAAATATATGACTTCCTCTACTTTGACTTTTATGATCAATAACTACTATTAAAAGTAATATAAAAATAATCTATACCTTTTCCTCCATGTATAGCGACAGCTTCGACGCCTTTCAGCAATAAATATTCGTGTATCGCGTCGACATCTTGTTTCTTTTCGGCGAAAATTAAGACAGGCGGTGGTGTTTTTTGTAAACATTCTAGTAAATACACAATTTTCGCTTCTTGTTTTACGTATTCAACTTCTTGGATTACGTTCATTGAGGCTGCTCCAGCTCGGCCTACGTTTATTGTGACGGGTTTGACGAGGGCAGATCGGGCGAAGTTTTGAATTTTCTTCGGCATTGTTGCGGAGAAAAGTAACGTTTGTCGTTGCCCCTTCAAAGTAAACAGACATCATAAATGAGTTATTGGGTATTTATCAAATAGTAACTTACTTTGAAAAATGAGAATATAGTTCGGACATCTTCTTCGAAGCCCATATCAATCATTCGATCAGCTTCATCCATACATAGATATCTGCATACGTCCAATCGTACCATTTTCTTATCCAACATATCCATAAGTCGTCCAGGAGTCGCTACCATTATATGTACACCTCTTAAGAAAATTGATTTAATTAACAAATCAGAACTATAAACTAATATAGTAGATTTACTTTTGAATAATTTCCATAGATTCAGATACTGGAACACCGCCAATTGCTAAACAACTTCTAATCTCAACTTGACCAGTTTTCTTCAAACTATCACAGTAATGGTGGATAATATCGAATGTTTGTTTTGCCAATTCTCGAGATGGGCAAATAATCAACCCGTAAGGGCCCTCGTTTTTGATAAAAGGCAATTTTGTTTCTTGTTCCAAACAAAACATAATGAGCGGTAAAACAAATACTAGAGTCTTTCCGCTACCAGTAAATGCGATGCCAATCATATCTCTGCCTGATAATCTTTAAAAAAAATTACAATGAAATAAAAGAGTATGCCATATGGAGTTCAATACATTTTAGGAAGAGTTTAAATCCATTTTTAAAACATGTAGGGTACAAGGAAACACGTAAATTTAATACATTTATGTACCAGACCGTTCATTTACTGGGTTTAGCTTCCTCAGAAGTGTTAAAGGAAGTTTTGTAATAATAGTTTCAGAAATATTCGTAACTAAAGTATGTGCACCTATTTATACTATGGAACTCAAGATTTTAACGTAAATACACGTTTTGAGCATGCCTGAATTGTTTCTAACTATTTTAGAAATTATGCCTTTGTGTGTGTGTGTGTGTGATCACTCTACAGCAAAAACTGTTAATGTTAAAATTATAAAACTTTAAACTTATGACCTTTAAAGTGTCAGGAAAAACCTTGCTATTAATGAAAGCAATAACTTAACCTGAAGTACTGGTTTACTCATGATATTATATTTATATCTTGAAAACAAAATGAATGAAATATATTAAAATTACTAGTAACTTTTGTTTGAAAAGTTATATTAAAAATGTACCATTCACTGGAAAATTACTTTTAAACATAACTATTTTATATTTAAGTTTCCTTTGTTACAATACATATTTATAATGTTTCATAGCAATCATTGCATGAATTTAAAAAAAAACTGGAGTGGCCTGCACTCGACTTTCTTTTACGCAGTTTTCACTTGATATATATATATATATATATATATATATATATATATATATATATATATATATATATATATATATACAACCAAAATAAGCAGTCAAACTAACCAATACTCTACAGAAATATCCTGAAATGTCATTTATCTATTTGAGTCTATTTTGTTTTCCTGTCAAAATAGCAGATGATCCGATTTAATAAGCTACATGCGAATCCATGGCAACGTAAACAAGATATTTATAATGTTTCGTTGCATTTTTCTCACAACTGGCACATTTTTTGAAGAAATGTTTCAAACAAAAGTTGTGCGAAATATTGATATCTTTCATTATGAACATAACTATTTTTGCCGTAAGTGTAGCCGTTCTAGTGATATTGGAGATAGAACAAAAAATGTAAAGAGTAAACTTTTTCTTAAGTTTGAAGTTTCATAATTTTACGTTCGACAGTTTTGGCTCTAGACACACACACAAAATGAAATACACACACGCACAGACAGACAGACGTCATTCCGAAAATAGTCACATTCGATTCAGGGAAGGTCAAAACGTGTATATCCGTTGAAATCTCGAGTTCGAATTTTTCATGATTACAATACTTACTTATTACTTCGTAAAAAAGTAGAAAAAAATAAAGCATTAAGACGTGTTCAGAGGGAACCAAATAGTAATTAAGATTAGAAAATTACAAATAATAATCTAGTTTGTATTATGACAAGCAATGCTAACATTCCAAGCAACAAAATTAACACAATGTATGATAAATTTTGTTGCTGTGAACGTTAACTTTGTATGTCATACAACAAACTGGAATTATTACTTATAATTTCTAAGCTTAATTACTGATTGTTTCGGTGTAAACAATCCTTTAATGTAAATAAGTAGAATCACTAATTATAAATATATACAATTTAGAACGAATATTTCGGCTAAGAAAATCGAGTAAAGGACAATCTAGGTATTTTAAATCAAAACTGCAATTTTGTTACTTTCCCACTATTTCGAAAACGGCACGAGTTTAAAATTAAGTTGATATTACATATTTTAATGCTATTATAAGTAGAAATGTATTCAATAACTCTTTACTGGAACATCGCATTTGAAATTATGTTTTAGCCATGAGAGTCTTATTTTATTTGAATGATTTTAGTTAATTCAAATATATTATTAGAATGAAGAAATAATAATAATTTATATTCTTACACTGTGGGTATGCCCTGTACTTGAATTGGGGTAGGTTCGGTAATTTTCTTCTCGTCCAAGCCCGCCATTATGCCCCTGTGAAATTTCATTTCCTTGAAGAATCTTAAAGGCGGTGGAATTTCTTCCCCTTCGACCATAATGCGTAATTGATCCCTGAGTTTTTCATGTTTGCTCTCTGGTTGAGCCAAAACATATCTTGGTGGTGTCCAACTATTGTAATAATTAGTGAAATGTGTTAAAAGCGAATATTCGCAAATCAACTGGTCGTAAACCGAAAGTTGCTTGTATATAATTGATGTATCTAGGTTTTTAATTTAATACTTTCAATAATAATTTTTATATTGACTGTACTATAACAAGTTGAAACTTATATTTGTAGGCAAAATAGTCTTGCGTAAACCAGTAGTGAGTTGACGAGGTGCGTGTTCGGGTGAATATTATTTATTTGTTCGTAAAATAAACTGTTTTGTGAATTGTGTGTTTTATATCCATGGTTTTATTATATCTACAGAATTATAAGGTACAGATACAATTTGATTTATTTTTCATAGTTATAAACCGTCTGCTATATTTTCTTATAAAACTACATTATATACAGTCGAACCTCGTTAACACGAAACCGAGAGACACCAAAAAGTTCATGTTATAGAGGTTTTGTGTTATCGAGAGTTCGCGTTATGGAGTTCAAAGAAAATAAAATACGTGTTATCGAGAGTTCGGGTTAAGCAGGCTAAGAGAAAATAAAGGTCGTGTTATATTCACATGTGTATTGTACGAATATATTATTTATTATTGATGCATAAAACAATACTAGTCGAAGAAAAATTATTTATTTTGGAGATAATCAATTATTTTACTCAACGAGAGAATCACAAGTTTTCCCCCTCTTCCTACTATCAACCTATAAAATTTAATTTTTATTATATTAGCAAATATCTTACCTGGTTTTAATAGGATCTTCATATTGGATACCCTTAGCCAATTCAGCGACACCCATTAAAGCCTTCTTCTCTGCGACGCTCTCTAAGATTTTCTCTTCTTCCTTTAGTTGTCTTTCAACGGCGCTTACTTTTTTAGCTATAAATAGAATTATTTTTAAGATTTGTGTTTCTTCAGAAAATAACGCTATCTGTATTAGTCATTATGTATTTTAATTGGACATTTTCGAAATATTATTGAAGTTAAATATACATTTGTATTTAAACTAAAATAACTAAACCTAACACTTAAACTTCGTTCACGGATCATTCGAGGCTTAAATGCAACAAATTCTATTACTTTCACCCCTTTTTATAAGTGATGTAATTTAATTTTCTATATTAGGAAATACGCGTATTTTTAACAATACAAGGACACAACACCTGCCTTCATTAAATAGTTATTTAATTCGACAGCAGATTGCATTTGTGATTTAATTCAGTAATAGATAATACTGCCGCGATAGGGAATATTCGGTAATTTTATTGTTATTATCGCATTAATATTTTAACAAGTGTAGAGCCTTAAGGGGAAACCCCTAGTTTTTTGTCGTTACCTAGATTATAGTCTAATAACGATAAATATCTATTAATTTGTGACAAATTAAGATTTATATAAATTATTTCGTAAAACGTGCCGTCTAGAACCATACAATATCAACAATATAGCATTATTTTACAGCGAAATTTTATTATTGTAGTTTTAAAGTGGAAAATAGTTTTCTTTTTAAGTTTACTATTTTACAAATTCAATAATAAAATATCGTTATAAAAAAAAATGCCATATCAAAGATATTGTATAGTTGTAGACGGCACGTTTTACGAAATTATTTTTATAAAGCTTATTATGTCAGTATTTATATATATATATATATATATATATATATATATATATATATATATATATATATATATATATATATATATATAAATATATGTTTGTTGGTGTGAATGAATGTATGTGCAGAACGTAGAACAGAAGTATGTGTTTATATATTTCTATGGTTACTACCAGATGCGTGGTCTCTTTTACAATTACAGTACTGGTTGTTCATACAACAAATGCTATGTTCTTAAATGTCAAAATAATTAATAAGTGTCAAAATAAGTATATTATGTGAATACAAAAATAGAAACAGTATCTACGTTTAATATATATTGTGTGTGAATTGTGAGAAGCACTGTCAGCATTCACACCACAGATCAATTCACACCTAGTATCTGTTTTTTAATAAACATCAAAATGCCAACAGTTAGTTGCATATTGAATTGTGTAAATCATAAATCAAGATGAAAAGTTATCTTCTTATAGACTTACGGAGAAAACATCGCCGCAAGGAAAAACCGTGTAAGGAAAATGCTTTATATGTATAGTGTATCCATGATTAGAACTTTATGTACAAAAATTGCACATTCAAATTCGCCACCCGTCAAATTATTCATATATACAGATGGATCTATATATGATATGGGCATATTGTGCCCATGGGTTAACTTAGTAAATGCCTTTGCTAGACAGAGAATGAGGTTTAAACAGCCGTAGCCTCTTAATACGAATATTCGGTATAATCTGTTATCTATCCACCATTTTTTAGCTTAATTAAAAATTAGGTCTAATTATACGAAAGGAAAGGGAATTACAAAAAAAAAAACAATTAATTATAACTATAATTAGATCTTTAATGAACACAATTTAATATATTAACAAAATTTAAGTGACTGGCCACAATTCTGGGATATGTTCAAATATTTTGTCAAATGGATCAGTGTCGCCAATTTTTTTCCTCCACATAAATTCACACATATACGAATCCGCTAAGCATCTGTTTTTCGTCCTGTGTCTTCCAACTTTCCAAGTAGCATCCCGCGCATGCGCACCCGTATTCGGTTCTATATACGAATGAGACTCCTTCCCGGGTTTTATTAAGTTTTCAGCCATATTTTGAGTTTCTCGGAAAACAGTGGATTGGTCGGAGATTATTGTAGTTTTTGGCAGTATTGAGTTTTGTATGATTGGCAATAAAATGCCAACAGAATTGTTTTCGACTTCGTAAAGGAAACTCTCTTTTGTCTCCTGGCAATAACCACCGAAAACCCATTGCTCCTGCAAGACATCTCCTACGAGGTTTTTGCGCAGAGGGAAAAAATTAGAATCTATCTCAACCGTACAGTTAGGCCCTCCGATTTTCTTCGTTGGATGCTTAAGGAGGTAGTCAGCGCATACCTACATACATATTTATTATTATGTTGCTGCGTTGTTGTCTTGTCTTGAAATTTATATTATAATTTAGAAAATAAAGCAAGAGTTTGAAAACGGTTCATTCTCTAATCTAGAGTGCGTTACATGACGTCACTGTATTAACCAATGAGGTCATACGAACCGTTTTCAAACCAGTGTGTCGCCCAAAAAACAGACAAGTTTTTTTAAAACTATCAAAATGTGTAAAAGATTTTATTATATTTTAAGTTATATTACAATCATAAATTTCCAATGCAAGTTTATTAAGGTTGATCACCCGCTACATCATACAGGCACTAATGCTTTCAGCTCACCGTATAATATATATGGTTTTTTTTACTGTTCTGGACTAAGTCTAAGTATTGTAAACATGAAACTTTTCGAACTTGAGATTTCAACGGAAATACACGTTTTTGCCATTCTTGAATCGATCTGACTATTATAAATACTCTTACAGTTTCTCACAATATATTCATGAATTGTATTGCTGCATTCTATTATTTATTGTTTGTGAATCAAACAATAACAATATCATTTCATCTCCTACACAATAATTACTTTATTTGATATTTGGTATGCTATATTTCAAACAAATAACCAGTGGCGCTACACTATTGCACTGGTAAAGCATTTTTACTTTCTTTTACGAAGTAATAAATAAGTATAGAGATCACCACAAAAATCAAACTCGAGATTTAAACGTATATACACGTTTTTTCCTTCCTTAAATCGAATGTAACTATTTTCGGAGTGACGTCTGTGTGTGAACGCTCTAGAGCTGAAACTGTTGAACGTAAGATTGTGAAACTTGAAACTTAAGACTTGTATATGGTCTAGATGTGCACCTTTTATTTTTGAAAAGGATATTCAAACCGGAAGTGCATGTTTACTCTATGCATTTTTTGTTCTATCTCCAATATCACTAGAACGGCTGCACTTATGCCAAAAATCGTTATGTTCATAATGAAAGAAATTAATATTTCGCACAACTTTTGTTTGAAAAGTTTCTTTAAAAAATGTACCAGTTACGAGAAAACCGCTATGGAAAATTCTTATTTATATTGTCATGGAAATACCCCCCCGCTGACCGTTCTACACACACATTCATTCATTTAAACATCTAAGTGTTTATATATTTATATATATATATATATATATATATATATATATATATATATATATATATGTATATATATATAATACAGATATTAAAAGAATAAGTCGAGTGAAGATCACTCATTTTTTTCTTAAATGTGGCTACAGAAAACAAATTCAATATAAAACCAGAATAACATTTTTCCTCACCTCTAACTATCATCGGTGATCAACCTTAAACACCTTAAATACCCTTGGATATTTATGAAAATATTACACGTTAATCTACACACATACCTCGCGTAGATAAGTGGACCAATCTGAGCGTGTGTTATGGTTGATTTCTAAAACTGTTTGACAAAATTTCGTTGTTGCCAATTTTTCACACCAACAATAAATAAAAAGTATAATTTTACGTAGAGGCAATTTAGAGCCTTGTAACCATGTGTCTTGGCGTAATTGTTTATATTCGCGACAACCTCGTTTCGAGCAACTCCATCGGTGGCGACCGGTTATTCGTAGGGACATTTCGTGCCCTTTTGCACATTTTCGAGGATTATGCAACATTCCTTTTCTTTGAAGGAAGATTATTGCGTCTTTCTCATTAAGGACGGTTTCTAAAATATCAATTGGGGCTCTTATTTGTATTACTTAAGAGTTTCATTTTTACTTTCTTATATAAATGTGAACACAAAAAATACTTCATAATTTTAATGAAAATATTCGTTTTGGATTTAAAATTTGCTTATTCCGAGGAAGTTATCCTATTTTTTAAACAACATGTTTATTCGTGTTATGTTTTGTATATTTCGAAAAGGACACGAGTTACAGAAAAAGTGAATATATTAAAATTTCTAGCAACTTTTGTTTGATTCCCTTTTTCGAAAAATCACTTTTAAAAATAGCGAAATTACATTTACGGTTCTTTAGTTACCACACATATGGTTTTGATTTCATGGAAATGGTAGCATGAATTTAAATCACAATAAATATTACTTATATATAATGAAAACTAAGTATGGGAAAGTCTAGTAAAAGCCACCCCAAATTTCATTATTAGAAAATTTACAAAATACCATAACCATTTTTTATACGTTATGCATAAAAGATAGTATTATACAAAGAAGATCGATCTGGATGTTTTTAGCGGAAATATCCGTTTGGAGGGTTCCTGAATCCTTTACGGCTATTTTATGAATGTCGTTTAACTTTTATTACCCGGGAAAGAAAATCTCTGGTTTTTGAAAATATTTCAAACGGTTTATTTATGTATAGTAAATATATAACAGATAAATTCCAAAAATATTGGAATATTTTTAGCGGAAATATCCGTTTAGAGGGTCATGTCGACTATTTACTGAATGACGTATAATTCATATTACCCGGGAAAAAATTTTCGCTTTTGAAAATATTTCAAACGGTATTTTTTTTTTATATAAAAGTTAATAGAATAACTTTTATGTATAGTAAATATATAACAGATAAATTCCATAAATATTGGAAATAGATCGACCTGGATATATTTAGCGAAAATATCCGTTTAGAGGGTCCCTGAATCCATTTCGACTATTTACTGAATGACGTATAATTTATATTACCCGGGAAAAAATCTCATATCTTTGAAAATATTTCAAACGGTTTTTTATTTATATAAAATTTAATAGAATAACTTTTATGTATAGTAAATATATAACAGATGCATTCTAAAAATATGGGATATTTTTAGCGGGAATATCCGTTTAGAGGGTCCCTGAATCCATTTCGACTATTTTCTGAATGTATAATTTGTGTTTCCCGGGAAAAAAATCTCTTATTTTTGAAAATATTTCAATATATATATGTATATATATATATATATATATATATATATATATATATATATATATATATATATATTTCTTTTTATATATATAAAAGTGAATAGAACAACTTTTATATGTATAGTAAATAAATAACAGATAATTTCCAAAAATATTGGAAAAAGATCAACCTGGATATTTTTAACGGAAATATCCGTTTAGATGGTGGATAGATAACTGATAAAATTCATATATTTCAAATACAAATTTAAATTAATAAATTAATTATTACCAGTGTTCCCAAATTATAGATAAATATTGTCCAGTGTTACCAATATTAAAATTATAAAATCAAGTGCAACGAAAATAAAATATTCGAAATAATAATTATATTAAAATACCTTCTGCTAGTTTCTTTAATTCTGTGTGTTGATCCAACAATGAAATGTTGAATTTTCTTCCCCAAACTTGTCCATCTTCGCCCTCTTCGTCTTCAAATTCATTTTCACTCGAAGATTTTCCTCTGTTGTGTAATTCTGAATCTTTTACCTAAATAAAATAAATAAATTGTCGAAAAAAAAAATTTTTTATAGTATAAAATATATTTCCTATAACTAAAATACACAAAAAATTGAAAAAAAAATTGTATAAACATATTTCCTATAACTAAGACACACAAATAATATTTCTATAGACTATAATAAAATCATAATCTTTAATTTGCCATAGAAGCAACATATATTTTTTTCCTATTGAGAACACTGATTTTCTGCCAGTGTTGCCAACCAATAAAATAATAATGCACGAAATAGTAGTTTAGAAAACATTTATTTATATAATAACCTGTCCTAATCTTCCCAATTTGACCAGTTTTTGCTTCATGCGCTCTTTAACTGGAACATACGGCACATAGTTGGTATCATCTTCAGAATCTGTGTTAGATTTTTCTTCTTTACGGTATCGCTAATGTTTAACGAATTATTTAAAATATTTAAACATCTTATATATATAAATGTGACAGTATTTCATAGTTCTAGTTTTAAGCATTATAAACATAATTTATTTAAACAAATATGTAAATTACCTTTACTTGAGGTTGGTCACTTTTACTAGCACTCATTTTCACTATAGTTTATATATAAGTTAATAGAAAAACATTAAATTATTATTATTTTTAAATCTTAACCTCAAACTACGTATTATTGACGATAGAACTATCAAATTTCAATGATGCCAATGTAATTCGTAGTTTGAGTTAATTCTACTAGATGGTAGATAGCGACTTCACAGTAACCAAACAGTATATTGTTATGTTTATATAATTTAGTACTATATGTTTAGGTTTAATTAATATTTATTTCGGCCAAAATGAGCAAAATTATAATCCTAATCGATTTGGATACTTAATTGTTTAATATATATAATATATTTGTAGTATTTATTATTGTAAAGTTGAAAGTTATGATAGCTCTCCCGTGTATAAGAGCGCGTAGTGTAGTATAAGAACCCCGGGACTTCGACGATAGAGCATACTTACCTGGCGTAGGGGTTACCGTGATCAACAAGGCGGTTCCCCCGGGGTGAGGCTCTCCCATTGCACTACGGTTGAGCTGACCCCTGCGATTATTCCTAATGCGAATAACTCGGGCGCGTAATTTTTGGTAGTCGGGACTGCGTACGCGCTGTCCCGGTCCTAAATAAATACAAACATAGCTATCTTCTACACCTTATATATTTAGATTACATATTTGTTTTTATCTAAATAATTTTGAACCTTCCCGAGTTTATTGAGTTTTGCAACTTTTAATAAGCTACATCCCTATAAAAATATAACCAACGGCGCTATACTGCTAAATTCTTTAACAAGGTCCCTATATTTGGCCCTCATGCTTGAATACAATTGTCAGCGTTATTATTTTTGATATTGTTATTTAATTATTTAAGTTTATTAAATTCTAATAATTAAAATTAATGGTATGAGGAAACTTAATATTAATTGCATCATTTCCAAAACACCTCCTGATCACATCGGTTAGGTAAGAAGAAAGGTAAATACGGTAAGAATTGATTACTCCGGCCCTTATAGCAATATCGTATCAAAATAGCATTTCTTAAGGATTGTTCACAGCGAATCATTTAGTAATTAGGCTTAGAAATTACAAATAATAATCTAGTTTGTATTATGATAAGCAATGTTAACATTCTAAGCAACAAAATTATCACAATTTATGATAAATTTTGTTGCTGTGAACGTTAACCTTGTATGTCATACAACAAACTGAAATTATTACTTATAATTTCTAAGCTTAATTACTAATTCTTTAGCTGTGAACAATCCTTTATAGAAAAATAATAACTACTGTCAATTTATGTTTATATTTAGTTTTAATTTTAATGGTAAATTCAATTGTTTATTTAACGGCCTTAACTTTAATTTACAATATTTACCTTTCTGCGATACAAAGCAGAAAATACAGTAATTCGAAGAAAATAAAGTGAAAAAGTTCGCTAATATATTGCTAGATGGCAGCACATTATCTGTGTTAGCTCTCATGTGCTGCAGGCTTCTCAAATTTAGTAACACCGATAGCTTTTGAACGACTCGTCACTCTGGTTTCTCTTCTAAGCGAATAAATCTTTCGCCTTTTACTAAAGATTTCCGTGGAGAGGAACAACTCAAATGAGTCTAAAGTAATTTTTTGTTGCGCCCGACCTTACGGTTGGGCCTCTAAAATAATTCAAACATAGTCCATACCCCTCTGGTTTAATACTTGCCCCCTAAAGTGTATATTTTTATACGTTAGGCGGATTCCTTTTATTCGGCAAATAAATTAACGATTTACTTGTTTGAAAGAAAAAGTAAATAGTAAAAGGGATTTTCCTTCAATTCGCAGATTAGCTTGGAGTTGACCACAAAACCATTATTTTTAAGATTACATTCGTAGTTTAAGTAATTAATCTGGTTTTTATTTTCTTGGAAAAAGGATTGTAATTTTTCAAAAAATATAAGGTTCACATCTAGACTATATATACAAGTCTTAAGTATTAGGTTTCATAATTTTTGGTTAGACAGTTTAGGCTCTAAAGCGTTAGACTGGCATACATACGTCATTCCGAAAATAGTCACATTCGATTTGGGGAAGAACAAAACGTGTATATCCGGTGAAATCTCGAATAATGATTACAAGATTTATTTAATACTGCATTTAGGAAAGTAATAAAATAAAGCATTATTACTAATACATATAATGGTAGGGCAAAGTCGGGTGAAGGCCAGTCCAGTTATTTTCAATTTGGTTGTATATGTTCGTGTTTATATTTCCCTCGTTTGGTGGTAAATGTTTGTTAAAATAATATTTATTTCGACCAAAATGAGCAAAATTATAATCCTAATCGACTTGGTTACTGAATTGCTTAATGCATATAATATATTTGTAGTATTTATTATTGTAAAGTTAAAAGTTATGATGGCTCTCTCGAATCAAAATGGCATTTCTTATGGAAAAATAATACTACTGCCATTTTATGTTTATATTTAGTTGCTAAGTAAATTTTAATGGTAGACTAAATTGTTTATTTTACCGGCCCTAACTTGAATTTAAAATATATACCTTTGTTCGATTCATTGCAGAAAATACAGCAATCCGAACAAAGTAAAATGAACACGTTTGTTAATATATTGCTAGATGGCAGCACATTATATGTGTTAGCTCTCACGTGCTGCAGGTTACTGAAATTTAGTAACCCAGATTGCTGCTTTACGGCTTGTCACTCTGGTTTCTCTTCTAAGCGAATAAATCTTTCGCCTTTTACTAAAGATTTCCGTGGAGAGGAACAACTCAAATGAGTCTAAAGTAATTTTTTGTTGCGCCCGACCTTACGGTTGGGCCTCTAAAATAATACAAACACAGTCCATATCCTTATTAAATCTCGCTAGGCCTATTTGGTAATTTTATATGTCAGGCCCAGTATTACAGTTGAGGTTTGTTTTTCCTTACGTTTCCATGGTTACGATATTTGTTTACCAATGGGCATTAAAAACAAAATCTTGAACTCAAAACTAAACTAGAGTTTAAACTATGACTGTAATACGGGCCTTACACGGAATTAGGTTAGGCGGATTTCCTTGCAGGTAAACATTTGCTGCGTTATACAGTTTTAATGAAAAAAAATCAATGGACAAAAACGTGTATATCCGTTGAAATCTCGAATTAATTTATTATGATTACATTACTGCGTGTTCACAGCGAAGCTATTAGTAATTAAGCTTAAAATTATAAATAATTATACAATTAATTATTATTTGTAATTCTCTAATCTTAAATACTATTTGCTCCGCTGTGAACAAGTCTAAGGAAAGTATTAAAATAAAGCATTTTTGTATATACAGATACTGGTAGGACAAGAAAGTTGAGTAAAGGTCACTCCAGTTTATTTATCAATTTGTTTGTATGTTTGTGTTTATATTGTTCAATTTATTTATACTTCGTTCTATTCCTTCGTTTTGTATTCTATTTTTGCAATATATAGCGAATTATCATCGACTGCAGACGTCCAAACTAACAAATCCTGTTTTAAACATTTCAATTCCATTGACAATTTACATGTTTAGTTTTTACCAACAAAAAAGAAAACCTAAATTATAACTAACGTCACCATTATATATCCTATTTCTTTCCTTCGAATTGTTTATAATTTCTGTAATTATTCTTATATTAAATATACAGTTACATCAATAAGTACATATACAGTCCAGATTTATAATTAGCACAGCGTAAACAGATGACATGGGCTGACTTCTGCAATGTAACTAGTAAATATAATAGAATGGAAAAATTAACAAAATATTTTAATCTCCGTTCTTTAAATAATAATGTCGAAACCATTATGATTATTACTATTGAATTTGTTTTGGTGAAATTCATAGATAAAACCGGATAAAACCCTTTTATTGATACCTCTCACGTATAATACAGAGCGGAGTGTAGTATAAGAACTCCGGGACTGCGCCGAGAGAGCATACTTACCTGGCGTAGGGGTTACCGTGATCAACAAGGCGGTTCCCCCGGGGTGAGGCTCTCCCATTGCACTTCGGCTGAGCTGACCCCTGCGATTATTCCTAATGCGAATAACTCGGGCGCGTAATTTTTGGTAGTCGGGACTGCGTACGCGCTGTCCCGGTCCTAAACTAATGCAAACATAGTCCCAAATACATCTAAAGTTGGTGCTATATATCATTACTCAATAGATTTTAGAGTCTATGAACTATTTGATTAATTCAATACCAAAGCTTTGTCCTCATTATCAGACTTCAATATCTAATTAAATTAATGGGCTTTTAATTTCTTTTGATTGGAATTCCTGTCCACATGCGATTATTCCATACGCGACATTTTGCATAAATATCGCTTAAAATCATCAAATAATAAGCAGAGTTACAAATTATAAATAAGTGTATGAGAAATATAGTCATATATGTTATTTATTTACAAAATATTTAATACTACAAAAATAATACATATAATTCTTATATTATGACTTTTCTACAATACTACAGTTCAACTTACATATAAATAGGGTAAAAGCCACTACGAAATTTACAAAAAATATATATATTTTTTTAATTATAGTAATGATTATTAGTTCATTCAAAATATGTAATAAATTTAGCAGTCGGTTATACATATATAAAATAATAATAATAAATTTATACAAAAGAACACAGCTAACATTAATCTTCATCAAGAAGTAAAACTTTCCTCATAGTTCGTATTCCTGAAACAAAACAAATAAATATGTTTAGTAAAATTAATATTATAAATTCAAAAATATTGGTTAATCTATGCGAGAAATAAAACAGTTGCATTATAATTCGGACTTAGCCGTTAAAGTAGGGGAAAATGTACAGCAGAACCATTTTAGTGTAAGCCTAGCTAATTGTGTATGTGCTCGAGCCTCGACCTTGAAATTCACAAAGGTCCTGGGTAACAACTGTCTAATATTGTTATCAACTGATTAACTTTTTACTATTGTGAAAAAGTACGTATTTAGTGTTTTATAACATAATTAATAGCACAATTTGACTGTTGTTACCCAAAACAAGGTCGTATCTGTACGTTATTTGAATTATAGCCGTACTACAACTATGAAAAATAAAGCTTAGGATTTTTTTTGATTTTTTATACGTAACGCATAAAATAAAGTATTGTAATAACAAAAATTGACCTCGAAACACAATAAGCTATACCACATATATAGTAAAAATAAATATAAGGCCACCAATATTGCATTTTCAAGGTCAACTTATTAATTTTGGTACTATTCTTAGACACTTTTTATAGAATATAACTCTTTATTTATATTTTCCTAAGCTCGCCACTGTTTTTATGGATAATTGGATGAAAGTATTAATTATCGGTTCAATATGTTTACTTTGTTATATGAATGTACTTAAGGAAGTAGGTTTGAAAAGGTAAAAGGTTTTCGGGTAATTAAATTTGTTTATTATATAGTAAATTTATTTTTTCAACTAAGCCATTAAATAAACATAATTTAATATATTTCTATTCTTGACAATTTTAGATAGTATAAAATCTAAAATAATAGTACTATTTGTTTTTAACATTTTATAAAAGAAACACCATAAATATACATAAAATAATATATATATATATATATATATATATATATATATATATATATATATATATATATATATATATATATATATAATTTTTATATAAACATGTATTTTATAACAATTGTAATTCAGTCACTATATAAAATATAATAAACTGCTGGTTCAATACAAACGTTTTTTTTTTAATAATATTTTTATTATAATAATCATTTGTAGTCATTATAAACATCTTGCGTTTATATATATTGTCGTTAAGATCCACGAATAGACGTACTATAATCGTTTTCAGAGGTTGTCGTATAAATGACTCAAAAAGTACGACAAAAGTCAGACTTTTTTGGTTAAATTATTACTTTAAAATTAATAATAATATTTATTGCGGTATTACCAATCCAAATATCTTATACCTGTAGGCGCAAAGGAGATACATTTAAAAATAAACAAATAATATTTTCCTGCAATAAAATTATTTTTTAGATACGGAGTATTAAAATTAGAGGGACAATATACAAAATACTGAATAAAACTTGTATAATACTTAATATTAAAAACAAAATTTAACATAAGTACGTTGCAACGTTACATTACAATAAAATACACCATTTTATATAAATTTTATTGCAAAATTCATTATTTTAGCAATAACACGACGAACAGATCAATAAATTACAATTACAATAATAGAATGCAAAATAGTAGTTTTTCTTCATATTTTATACGTAGACAGCGCTGATTTACCTATACATAGTGTTTATTTATGTCAATAAGTTGATAAGGCCATCTAAAATATAAAAATTTAACCATAAACACAAGAAACATTTAATACTAAAAAATAAAATAATAATTGTTACATAAATTAAAGTTTTATAAAGCTTTTGGTCTATGTATTAAAAACAATATGAAATTGTTTGATTTATAAACACAGGATCAATTTGAAATATTTATACTCAATTGCACTATTGAACTCTAATGCCCTTTTCACCATCAAGAATATATAATATAGGCTATTTAACTGAGCCTGCCTTGAAGTGTGTGTTTGCGCATGCGACTTGAAGTCAGATCATGATCTGACTTCAAGTTCGCCTATCTTGAAGACAGAGATTTGTGTCTTAAAGTGCGGTCCTTACCAACATAAAATGTAATTACAAAATTATTTATGTATTTGAAGGTATCGAATTTGTTAATATATAATTAATAACATAATAGAAACAAATAAACCAACCAAAACATTAAATAACCTCAAAGAAATTTAATTTTAACAGCTAGTATAGTGCCAATCTAATAATAAATATATTAGAGATGGCAGCACTAGCGATTTAAATATCTAATGTGAGTGTTAACCGAACTTCAAGATTAGCTAACTTAAAATGACCCTGCCTTAAAGGTGTGAAAACGGCATAAACCCAAGTTTATATAATTTGTAGTTTCTTCGAAATTTAGCGAAATTAAATAAATAAAAATTAGCATAATCACATTTATAACCACATTTATTTGGATTAAACCCAGCAAACCAAGTTACATATCTGAAATACTCATCTCAGAGACATTTCAAAGATAACTCTTTAACTGCCATAAAGCATATCTCTGATATAGAACATATATTACGAAATCATATATATATAATTTGTAATATATGTGAAATATTACTGTCAACTTAAATATAATTAATCTGAGCTTTTCATATTTTATTAAAACGTTAATTAATTGGAATGGAAAATATATATAAATGTTTAAGTTTGATTATTTATTACATAAAATAATTTTACATCGTTGATTTTATTATTTTTATATACAGGAATAATGTATTATTAGAGACTTAATTTACAAAATGTAATTAAATATATATTTGGACAAGAGATTCAAGGTTCATCCATATTAATTATCAATATTTCGGTTATTGCTTTCGATTGTTGTTCTGTAAAAGAAAACAAATTATAAATTATTATGTATACATTATTCTATAAATTAACTAAATATTTACTTTCGTAATTCTTGTGAACCAATTCTGACTCATTGGACGGTGGATTGGATCTGTAATACAAAGTTATAAAAATATTTTTATTATTTAAATGTTAAATACGTAATCAACTGATTAATTGAATAAAATATAATAAATAAATACTTACGGGAGGATAATTGTAGTTTCTCAATGATAGTTGAAACTGTTTCCATTTAAACTGTACTAATTTTAACCGGGCAAAATAGGAAATATTTATCCAGGCAGGTTTTTGATCCAGTGCCGGATTACTCGCTTGGCCCCTGTTCAAGATCAACATTGATCTATTTTTTTAAATTAATATTTTATAAATATAATTGTAAATGGGCCCTCAGAAGTAAT
The DNA here is from genome assembly GCA_933228885.1 of Leistus spinibarbis. Taxonomy (NCBI): domain Eukaryota; kingdom Metazoa; phylum Arthropoda; class Insecta; order Coleoptera; family Carabidae; genus Leistus; species Leistus spinibarbis. The sequence goes on along the minus strand of OW121803.1, from coordinate 6,703,763 downwards.
TGAACCTAGGGGCTTCAAATACTTTGAATCCAGAACTGTTATTATTCATGCGCATGCGTATTACTATATATGTATATATAAATTTAATTAAGTTTTGGTAATATGTATTTATATTTTCCAAAATATTACATTCGTTAATATAAAATATACTAAATAATAATAAAAAAAATTGTTCTTTGTCACCTGTAAAACTTTTGCAATTATATAAAATAATATGCACAAGACAACATGGTTTGAATGCATAATTAAAGTACCTTAACACTATACGGGCAGTTTACGCACTAGTGCGTCATTTGTTAAACTATCGTGAACGACTGTTGACGCACTTAAGCGTCATTTGTGATTATAATGTTATGGGCCATCTGAATCTTACCATTTAAAAACAAAATATTCAATATAGTATTTACGAAATCTTAAATTTGTTATTATTTATTTGATTTAATAGGAATGGAAGGAAGGAACTTATTTTTTTCTAACACTGACCCCAGTCATAAAATGATTATGGTGTCGCTCGTAAAACTGTCAATGGCATAAAAACACGTGTATTTTTTTGCCAGTGTATAATTGATAGTAATACTATTTATGAACACTTTTGGTCTATGGATATTTTGCAGGGGGGAAAGGAGAGGATCCACTTCATTTTTATTAATTTCATATTGTTGGTGTTGTTTGATAATTTCATAATTGTGGTGATTTACAGGGGTTGGAGGGGGGGAGTGGATTGCCCTAATATATAATTCAATATTAATTGACTTGTTTTACGTAGATCGCGAGAAAATCATAAATTTAGAGCGACTACTTCAAAAGTTATAGCGATCTAACCGAAAGGGTTAAAAAATTACATTATTTTAACAACAGAATGTTACAATATGTCTCAAATATATGGTAATGTATATATATCTGAGATATAAACTAAGAAGGATCATATATATTACATATATATATATATATGTAATGTCTCAGAGATCTTTCAGATATATGTTGGTTTGCTGGACAAATAAGTCAGTAGGTTCATAAGGCCATCTAAAATATAAAAATTAAATCATAAACACAAAAAACTTGTAATCATAAAAATAAAATAACAATTGTTTTCATAAATTGAAGTCTTATAATTCTTTTTGTAACTAAATAAAACTCTTATAAATAAAAATTAAACAAATTTCGATATAAAAATAAATTAAAATTGAAATAATTAAGTAAAAACAATTTTAAACTGTTTGAATTATAATCACAGGATCATTTTGATATATTTATACTCAGTTGCACCATTGAACTTAACTCTTAAGCCGAACTTATAATTGTTTCTTGAAAATAAAGCGAAATTTCAGAATAATATAAGGAAAAATTATCAACAAAACAAACATTAAAAAGATGCAACAGATGCAACGTTGCCGGTTAATTGCAACATTCGTACCGTAGCATCGCTCAGCCTTCAGTGTTAAATAGTAGAAAAATATCGTTTGGAAATTTAAAATTAAAAGTTTCATAAACAAATCAAAAATATTAGTATTTTTGAAAGATATGTAAAGTTTAATAATCTAATACTATTTACATGTTATTGTTTTACCTATTTGTTATTTGACTCAATATATAAAATATCATATAATGATTACGATATACGATACTATAAATATAATAGATGAAACATGAATATCGTTTTATATACTATTTCGTAACCCCTTTTTACCGTTAGGAAAAGTGGTAGAACGATATAATTTTAAATGTCTCAACATTTGGATAAATATTTATTTTTGATAAAATTCATGAAATTGTTTTAATGTTAAAACAAAACAATGGAGTATAATTATTAAAACCTCGCTTAGTAGTTAAGTATCGTGCAACAGAGCATTAATAAATAAGTAATAATTATTTAATTTCTTTCTCATTTGCGTGCATTGTGATAATATCTGTCAGTACTGGATACATTTTTCCGTTGTCCTTTATTGAGTTGTTGATGTTGTTGAACTGGTTGTTTGTTGTTTCTGTCTCTGTGTCGTCACGTCTAGATGGATGGATTTAGGTAAATTGTGCTATTAGTTACAAATTGTGCCACTTTCATACATAACTGATAAGAATAAATAATTCAGATTTATAATATATTGTTGTCACATTATTTTCTTCGCTTATACTAATAACATAAATGTTAGTAAGATAACAGTGTTACGATTAAAATATATATCTTATCGTCTTATCGCGAAACAAGTATAAAATTCTGGTTATTCTTTGGTTTATCAGTAGTTGCGCTCACAAAATGTAAAATCCCGTTTGAACGGGCCTGTGAGTGAGATTTGGAAGTATATCTCTAATGAAAGGTGGCGCCGCCTACAGAAACAACCTAAGGCGAAACGGCATGTTTTCGAACTAGATGTTTGTCTTAAATATATCTTTTATATGTTTATTACTCATTAATTAAATAACGACCAAATTAGCAAAGGCGTTCAATTAGTTTTGCTAATCAACTTTTAAATATATTAAGAAATATTATTCAAAATGGATTCGCCAGATATATAAAAAATGTTTTGATCAGTTTCATTTGAAAAATATATCTAGAAATACGTTCAAAATGACATTAATTCCTAAATATGTCCTTGTGTGTGTATTTCACTGATAAAACGCTGGTATTTCCGTTTTTTGTCAGTTTAACACGTTCAAATTAAATGATAACTGGTATCACATTGACAAAAATGTACGTCATTAGTAATAAGATTAGAATACGCAGAATATGTAATACATTTGTATGCGTATAGTTTTCGGAAACATTTAAATGTAGCATATAAAGTCTCGAAATGAGTGAGACCTTTAATTAATATTTATTATATAAATATTTCATGCCAATAACTTACCTATACAACACATAATGTTGAACGATAAAGAATATATCGAAGATCACTGAAAATAGTCCTAATCCGAATTTGGTTGGATCACCAAATATCGATACCCAATCATCTAAAATCGAAGAAATATTAATAATACCAAATATATATTTAACATTAACATATATGGCTTGGTTTTTCCACTACAAGCACATATAGCACAAAATGCCTAAAGACGTAATAAAGACGTACAATTGATGTCATATTAAAAGATGTCATCTATTGGACGTCTTCTTACGTCTATAGGCATTTTGTGCTATATGGGAGTTCATTCACCTCATCATATTTTGTAATTTAAAAAGATCTAAACGGAATGTATACAGTATATTATATATATATAAACACCGAGATGTGTTTTTTTAGTGTATGTATGAATGTGTAGAACACTTTGTTTATATGTTTCTAGGATATACTACCAGTGGTGAGGCCAGGTCTTTTTTGCAGTCATTGTGAAAATTGTCTAAACCACTGTATAATTTTGAAATATTGTATTATGCCCCAAATTATCGAGAAAATTGACTTCTGACCTATTTGTATTTTAACATATGGCCATTTATTAATTTTAAAAAATGCTGTGCCACTGTAAAATGAAAAGTGTGGCTTCACCACTGGTTATTTATTAAAATGTCAACGTTAAAGTACCCATATAGCACAAAATGCCTAAAGACGTAATAAAGACGTCCCCAATAGATATTTTTAGATGTCATCTATTGGACGTTTTTATTACGTCTTTAGGCATTCTGTGCTATATGAGTAGTTATTGTATGTGTATTAATGTGCATTGTATAATCTATTCAAATATAAAATAGAAACAGTGAGTAAATTTATAATCCTAATTATTGGAGAGATAAAATTATATTATTGGTTGATTGACTAACCATACAGAATAGAATGCAACAATACAATTTAATGTAACGTTCTCACTGCTCGTGTACATGCGTTTATGTGTGTAAATGTAAGGAAAATGCATTATTTATATGGTGTATCCATGATTTAGTCTACATTTACTAAGAAATTACAGGAAAAATTGTCACATCAATTAGACAGATGGATCGGTTAAAACTGAATTGTACTCTGTATATGATATGAGCACATGGTGCTCACGAGTTAACCTAGTAAATATTTACACACACACGCACACATATATATATATATATATATATATATATATATATATATATATATATATATATAAAACTACTCATATCTTGGATAGACTACATATCTACTATAAGTATATGTTCTGGTTTAAGTCTGCATTCAATTTTTTCTTGGCGGGAAACTACACATTTTGTATATAAATGTAAGGAACAACTAAATACGTAGTGAAAAGTTGTCATTTACCTATATAATGTACAAAACTTATTAAATATGTCTTAAAATGATTCTGGAATAGTAAATTAGAGTAGTGCATTACGAAATATATATTTATAACGTTTTACATTCGAGTTTAAGTGTTATAATTTTTCTTTTTAAATAAATTTCGTTAATTTAGTATTCCTAAATGATTTTATGACATATATAAAAGGTTTTAGACACTATCTAGTTAATTGACACTAATTTTCATCAATGAAATCTTATGGATTTAATTGCTAATTTCATTTTAATACAGAATGTGTTGTTTCCCGCATTAAACATAATATAATATTAGATAATTCTGAAATATCAGATTTGTGTTTACCATAGTTATATGCTAACAGTATCATCTGTAACATACTGAGCGTTCCTCCAGTAAAATCTAAAAAGATATTGCCTATACTCCATCCTACAGTGCTTTTCCTTTTGTAGTTCATGTAAGCCTAGAAATAAACATAATTGTGCGTTAATATTTAAATATCCATTTTGATGTTTACAAATTCAATGTATTATAAACATTAAGCAGAAATTATGCTCAATGTAAGTTATGGTTACAAAATTAGTTAAATTTATTAAAATTACCTGAGGAACATATTTAATTAATGTAATAGTCAACTTCACATAGGAACAAATGTACAGGAAGTCGAGCCAATGCACAACACTAGCTCCAGCTAATATTAAACTTATCACTAATATTCCTGGAATAGAAACAAAAATATGCATTAATTTAATATTTATAATATATTTATTCAGAGATATTGTTGTGAATTCGTATACGTAATGTATAAAACTATAAGAAATAAAATGTGGAGTGACCTGTACTCGACATATACGTAGTTTTCACTAGAAATATATATATATATATATATATATATATATATATATATATAGTGTTTTCAATATAAATTATAAATTGTTTCTTTATTATTCCCCTTATCAATATGTTCAAATATAATATTTAATATGAACTGGTTTTCAAAATATGTAACCGCAATAACCAATACGCTTAAAACACGTTCTCAGTCGATCTATTTGTGTTAACCGGTGGAAAATGACAAATTTAAATGATTTCAGTCTATTTTGTTTCCCAGTCATATGAAGTCGAGAGATTTCTACTTTCGTTTACGAAGTAATAAGTAAGTCTTGTTTATTTTATGACCGTCTTTTAGATTATTTTAATATATGTTATTAATAAAAGAAAGTATTATAGTTACGAAAAGAAAATTAGCCTGGAAATATATAATAAATTTAAGAAAGTCGAGTGAAGGCCATTCCAAATTATTACTAAGACATTAAATATAATTTTACCGGAGAATGTAGACAGAATTCCTCTAGCAGTATTGGATACCCTCTGTTCAGCGCTTTCATAAATGAAACATTGGATAATTGTAATCAAACATGCAATTGCCGCATGTATTGCGAATACAATATCGTTTACTTGAACGGGGTTTAAGCCTCGCGGATGGCGGTTCGAATATTCTGCCTAATAAACAAAATTAGGTCAATTCGATGAAAACATAGAAAAGCAACAACTGGGAATTGAGAATTGAAACTACGATATATTTACCTTAATCTCAGGTATTGAGTACAATCCAATATTGAAGAGTGAATATAAGACAAATCCCATTATATTTAAACCCTGGAAATCGAAATTTAACCCAACGACACTACAACAAAAAGACATAAGTTCATATTTCCGTTTTTACTTTCTTTTACGAAGGTCTTTTAATCATGAAAATGTTTGAACTCGAGATTTCAACAGATTTCCCCTTTTTAACACTCCCTGAATCGAATGTACGTATTTTCGGAATAACGTCTGTCTGTGTGTCTGTCTGTCTGTGTGTCGGTCTGTCTGTTCCTCTGTCTGTCTGTTCCTCTGTCTGTCTGTGTCTCTGTCTGTTCCTGTGTCCTACTGTGTCTCTATCTGTCTGTGTCTCTATCTGTCTGTGTCTCTGTCTGTCTGTGTCTATGTCTGTCTGTGTCTCTGTCTGTTCCTGTGTCTGTCTGTGTCTCTGTCTGTGTCTCTGTCTGCGTCTGTTTGTTTGTGTCTCTGTCTGTTTGTGTCTATGTCGAACGTAAAATGGTGAAACTTTAAATTTAAGACTTGTATATGGTCTAGATTGGTATTTTAATTACATAATTATGGTAAATTAGCCTATTTTAACTGTTATAAATCCATTTTAATACCTTTTCCTTTTCCAATTGGAATAAATTTGTGGATAGAACGATATGGACCAAGCCACAAAATAAATCCAGCCAACTATCGTCGATAATGTATCAATTGCAGACACTTTGTACACTGTTATTCGTAAAAACACGTCATCTACACTAAAAATAAAAAAGCAACATTATTGGTATATTGCATAGAAATCTTTCCATGTTTTTTTTTTCCTATTAATTCTCATCCAAAATGCAACATAACAACATATTAACATAATTTAAACCGGAGTTAAAGGTTATTCCTGCTACTTTTTTGACTATCTCGAAAACCACAGGAGTTAGAAAAAATAGATAAATATAAAAGATATTAAAAGTTTTGCTTGAATAATTTTCTCAAATCTTGTACCATTTATTGGAAAACGATTTAGAAATTAGTAAATTAGTCTATAGTATTTACCAAATGGTTTAAACAAAATTAATTTATTTCGTAAGATTTACATCGCGTTCCGGATAGACACATAGACATATGAATCTGGGTATGTACTCGTATATTATTAAAGTTTACATTATTATTATAATATTAGTGCGTTCTGCTTAGAGAAAAGTATACATATTCGGAATTAATTAATTATTTTAGATTCTTAAGGATTATCTGTATATTTTAGGAATTTCAGTAAACTTACTTAGTATTTTTATTGGTATTAGTATCTGTGGTATTTGCTATAAGCTCTGAGTGTCCTGCGCCCAGAGCCTTAACAACGATATTATAACGAGCAATTCCTGGTTTTAAAGTCAAATTTTGAGGTTCCACAGAAATGAGGTCTTCATGTTGCGGCCAAAACATTAACGTTAAGTTTGGCAACGCTGGTACATTACTAAAAACATAAACACATTGTAAATTTCTATTGTTATTGTTACAAATTATAGATTATAATCACTTTGTTGTTATTTTAAATGTCCCTGTGTCATGTACTTTTATAAATAAATCTTCCGCTGAAATTGAAAATACTGCATTGTCCTTGCCTTCTATTTGATTTGTTGTTCCTGAAAAAAGAATTTTACAATATACTAAACTACTAAGTTAAAATGGCGGAACAAAAAACATCCGAAAATGGCCGTCCCAATTATAACTCGATATTTTAACGGAAATTATTTTCGCTATCTGTGATCGCTCTAATTTTTAAATATCTCGAAAATGGCATGAGTTAGAGAAAAAATATATCTTATAAAAGTTAATGATATTAAAATTTGTAGAAACTTTTGTTTGAAAAGTTTTTTCGAAAAATGTACCATTTACCGGAAAATTATTTTTGAAAATTGCTATTTTATATGTATATTTTCTAACTGTACGTATTGATATTGTTTAACAGTAAACGAAATATAAAACAAGATAAAGTAAAATTAAATATATATAAGTAAATTTAAAGAATGAAAAAAGTAAATTATAATGAATGAGCCGAGTGAAGGACACTCATTTTTTTTTTATTCAACTAAATTAAATATGATTTATATAATAATTATTGACGGTAGAAAAAATGTTCCTAGAACTGTATAAAAAGTAAAATAGTGATTATTTTAAACTTTTCTAGTAATGAATTTGTTTGACAAAAGTCACACGACACGAATAAGCATTGTAAATATGAATATTTGACACCTTTTTCTCAGGAACTAGAAAGAAATATGGAATTTTACGAACAGTAAACATATAAATTGTCTTCACACATTTGTCAAACTAATGACTGATTTTATTAAGACATAATAATAATATTTATACTAAAACAATTTAATAATATAATTTGTTCATCAATTATTTATAATAAAATGGCCAACATTCTCACTATTTATAGCTCGCCGTACGAAGTACTAAAGAGCTAAAGCAATCGAACGTGTGTCTGTAGCATTCTCGGATCAAAAAATTTACTAACAAAATGTTTAAATATATCTGAATCCAATATTCATATGTCGTCGCTCGTAAGACTAAATTTGTGCTCTACTCCTCTGAAGGTACCAAAGCGATTTGAACCAAATTTGCTATACATATTATTTGGTAATTACATCTATATAGATTAAGAAAAAAAAAGACATTTTTGTATCAGATGATTACAACCTGCGCTACATCCATAACCATGACGCTACCTCTTCTTTAAGCTGCCTCTGGAGAACGCAAAAAAAGGCTTCAAGCTATTATTATTTTTCAATAAAATAAATCTTGAAAGAACTTTGATATATACTTTATTTAATGCAGCAAACCCCATTAATCTACTATTTCTAAGTTCAGAGAAAAAAATTCGAGAAAATAAGCAATTTTTTCGGCCGTCACCGTGTTGTTCCCCCTTACACCGTCAGAACTCACGTGAACTTTTCGGTGATCTTTACTCGCGTGATGAGAGATTTGCTCACGCTCTGTGCGCATGCACCAAATATCTCGCGCGCTTAGTTTTTATTTAAATTTATAAATCATAACCTCATAACATATTTTTAGATAGTTTTTTTTAATGTATGATTAACAAATTCAAAATATTATACTTATTTGATTATTATGTGATCTTCAAAAGGTAAAATATTGTAGAAGGCAGTAGTTAAAATTTCTTTTGATCATAACTCAGATTATTAATTGGTGTCAGTATATTTGTATTTAAAATTTTATTTATTCATTTTAAATATTAAAATTAAATGTAATTTTTATAAAATAATTTAACACATAAAGCTAGTTCAATTGACAATCCTCCTCGTGTTTTTTAGTTTAGTTTCACAGTCCATACAATGTATATTGCACTTGTAACGGATGAGTTTTAAAACTAATGCGCTATAGCGAATGTAGCCGAACATCCGGAGGCAAACGAAGATGCACGATCAAGCCCGACCACTACCGAAAGTAAATTTTTCATGCATACACGTTTACTCTCGTGATGAGAGAAATGCTCACAATTTCCGACATGCATGAAAATAATAATTTTTTTTCAGCTTTACTTAGAATTGTCGGTTTTGGGAAATTTATTTCTATATTTAAATCAGATATATTGGATTTACTTGACTGCGCATTGTTTTAGATTATATTTTATTGAAATGTTATAAAAAACTTGTAATCCGAAACCAAAACGAAATACCGTAACGTGATAAATAAAAACAAATGTGACCGCACATTAATATGGATTGGGTTTAATTCCGTGATAAGAATAAATGTAAAATAAAACTTACCTAATAATAAAAATACTGTTGCCACTACACTCCATACATTTTTCGAGAACTTCATTTTAGAATTGGTTTCGATGGCAAAATCTGTAACAAAACACACTGACCTTAACATTATACAACTAAAATTGATATGTATTATAATATATATATATATATATAGTATATAAAAAAATAATAATAACCATAGTTGTCATTATCAGATGTTAATTATGTTTCAAGGATAAATATATGATAAACATATGTTTTACAAACACTAATGCTTCCAGCTCGTCGTTTAGTGAACCATTAACAATAGAATTAACAAAGATCTTTTCTATCTTAGAATCTAATTTTGTGCATCTTCAAATGATTAAGATTAAATTATTTTTTCATTGTTTATTATATTTACATATGTTTTATGAACAATATGGAATGTATGCCAGATAAAATGTAGCATTGGTGACTGCACCAATGCTTCCAGCTAGTCTACGACCTCAGTGGGTACTTAAGAAAACATTTAATAGCAACTACATTTTTACTTTCTTATACGAATTTCTTTATAAGGAAATATTGTGATCATGAGAAATTTTTAACTACAGATTTTAACGGAAATACACGTTTTGGCCATATCTGAATGGTGGATTATGATAAGTAATACCTTAGCAACTATTTTTAAACTTGTTTAAATATGTTTAGTCACTTTTGTTGTGTATATAAATTTGTATAAGTTTAATTTGCATGTTTAAGAATTTATTTATAAAAATCAACACAAACCGGTAAAGGAACAGGGTAGGGTTGATTGATTTTCGAATTTAGAAATAGATAATTGTTTAAAATGATCGATGTAATCGATTAATTAAAATCGAATTAAGAACGATTTAAAATCGTAAAAATCGATTTTTTAAATTAAAAAATCGGGAATAAAATAGATTTTAAATCGTAATAATCGAGATTTAATCGATCATATGATATGAATTCATTGTTAACTTGTGATTTCGAAACCCAATCGATTTTATAAAATGAAAAATCAATTTTAATCGATTATACGAATTTTTACCTGGCATAATGCAGGCATCAATGCCTTTAGCTTGCCGTATAACAATAGTAAATGTGAACACCTCAGATTTCATTCTACAATATTTAAATATAAACATAATTATTCCTAATTATTATGAGATTTGGGTTTAAAATTTGAAAAAAGGCTAGAGTGGCCTTTACTCGGTTTTCTTGTATTTTCACTATCTGTATTTAAAATAATACTTTGTTTATGTTTTAAATTCCTTGGCTATTTTTAAATGCATTATTTTTTTATTTAATATTTTTTATAGTCCTTTGGGTTCAGAAATATTGTATTTTTGGTATTTAATTTTTTTCTAAGAGCAGTATTTAGAAAATTTTGTAGACATAAAATATCTTAGAATAATTAGTAGAATTTTTAGGTATTTTAATTATTTTTATAAGGACAGTATTAAGGGGGCTCTAAATTTTGGAGCCCTATAACTCTGGAAGTATAAAGGCGATTAAATTTAAATTGCTAACAGATTTAAATGGGATATCTATGAATATGTGTAGCAAATTTGGTTGAAATCGCTCTGGTACCTTCAGAGGAGTAGAGGGCACAAATTTGGTCTTACGAGCGACAACTAACATCCAAGTATATGAGTTATATATATATTTTTGGATTAAAAACGACGAGACAAGAACTTTTTGTAAATTAGATTTGTTGATCCGAGAATGTTACAGACACAAGATCGAAAGTTTTAGTTCTTCTGTATTTCTTATAGAAAGTTGGGTAATTTTCTAAATGAATATATTGAAAAAGTTCATCAATACAAGACAATTTAAAATTCTCAGACAAAATAAAACGAAACAGAAACAGAAACATACAGTAATCAATGAATACTTATGCGTTTTTTGCAATAAACCTATAATTTCGCGCAAACGGGTTTTAAATTGAAAATTCTTTTTGTCGGAAACTCTACCTAACCAATTTACTGAAGTTAACTCATTTATATTATGAAATAACAGTGCTTCACTTTTATATTCCGTACAAAAACTGGTTCGTAATATAGAATTAAGTGTAGTAATTGCATGGTTTACTGTAATTGCAGCATATATCAAGTAGAATTTTGTTTTATCGGGTATTTTCTTTTAATTTTCGTATTTTACATATTCAAGGCGCGCAACCGAACAGTTGATTGTTAATAATTTCTAAACAATTACTTATTTTTTATATGATTCGTGTACTTCATACACAGATTACATTTTTATATACAATTGTATAAGAAAGTGGTTATAAAAATAATTTCTTTGTTATTATTATTATATATTGGAATTTTTCTCCACTTATTTCATTGTGAAGGCATTGGTGTTTGTACCTATGTCTGTTTTTCATCACTTTATCCAAATAATATTTTGCAAATTCTTATCTACTTTTTTTCGTATTTTGATAAACATTATCATATATCATTTTCGTTGCAAAAAAATTTTTTGATTATAGATCGTTTGCGAAATATTTGGGAAGGTCGTTTCAAGTTGATTATCTGCAAATTGACCTTTCTTGTTTATATATATTATGTGTTCGCAATTTACGCTAAAAACTTTGCCGAAATATTTTAAAATTTGCGATTTGCTACACATTCTGTGGAATCACATTTGAATCCATTTGCATCTAATATATATATACGGAATTATAGGGCCACAAAATTTAGAACCCTCCTTAATACTGCTCTTAGATTAAATTAAAACTTACTAAATTTATTTATGAATATTCTAAGATATTTTATGTTTACGAAATTTCTTCATATATTGAACTTAAAGATCATAATAAAATAATTAAATTTAAATTATTTCAAATTGTGAATTCAATGGCCATAATAATTAATTATTAGCTCTCCGTACGAAGTACCGTATACTATAGAAGGTAAAGCATTCGGTCGTATGTCTGTAGCATTCTCGGATCAAAAAATTTCATTAACTCTCGTCGCCATGAATCCAAATATATATATATATAACTTATATACTTGGATGTTAGTTGTCGCTCGCTCGCTCGTCGGAAGGTACCGGAGCGATTTACACCAAATTTGCTACACATATTATTTGGCATCCTATTTGAATACATTAACAATTTAAATCCAATCGCTTGTATACTTTCCGAGTTATAGGGCCCCAAAATTTGGAACTCCCTTTAATACTGCCCTTAGAAGAATAATTAAAACACCCAAAAATTTTACACAACATTTTAAGATATTTTATATCTACAAGATTTCTTCATATTGGTAACACAAAGGCCATAATTAAATATTAAAAATTATAATTTTTGTAATTTCAAATTTGCACAAATTTTCTATTTTGGTAGATAAAAAAATCTACATACAATCTATGACATTATTTCATATTAACCCTAAAGAAATTTATAAATATAGTGTGATGCCACCTATTAGTTAATCTAGCCAGCAATATATGGCATTACAATCTTCGTCTTTGTTATTTTATTCAAACTGTGAACTTTTTTATCCAAATAATCTACAAAAAATTATAAGACTTTTTATATCTATAACATTTTGCAAATTGTTAATCAAAAGGCCATAATAATTAAAAACCGCTGCTCGCATATCGCATATATTACTTATAAGGCGAGCTGGACGCATAGGTGCGTTGGACCTAAGCTTGATATTATTTTTAATTTAAAATAACAGAAAGCGTATCTTATCACGCACAGTGTAGTTATTATTTTTAATTTAAAATAACAGAAAGCGTATCTTATCACGCACAGTGTAGTTATATCTAGTATATAGCGACCTGAAGGTATAGGTGCCTGTACCTATGCTTGCATATATTGAAATCGTATATATATTATGTTTGGAAAAATTCAATTAAAATAAATACCTATAAATTGTAACTTCTGTAACTTTCGGGTTTAAAATATCGGAGTAAAACTATCAAAATTATTTATTGTCATTGTATATATATATATAAATGATTTGACCCATCAAATAATACTGACGTGGGTGATTTAAATTTCTTAATTCCATATCAGTAAGTACGGAATATACGGAAATTGCTAATATATAAATCAAGGTTAATCAACAAGAAATGGATTTATTTATTGCAAAATAACGCATACAAAATAGATTAGGTTTTTATTTTCATTTCATAACCACAAATGCAAATTATTTATAAGAAGTTATGAAACAAACAAATAAGATATACATATTACGCCTGATTACAACAATTTATTAGGGCTAAATCTTTGAAATATCCAGGGTCTTGTTATAAATAATCCGGAGTGGCCTTCACTCACCCTTTCTTTTATATTCACTATCTATATTAATAATAATGCTTATTTTTGTTTTTAATTCTTCCTACGATTTCTATGAAACAATATAAATATGGAAACGTTATTTTTAAGTAAATACGTTTTAAGTAAGTTAGTAAAGGAATAACTAGTGTGCTAAAAAAATACAGGTGACTCATTCCAATTTTATTTTAATCAGAAACTCATAAAACACTGATAAGTTTTGCGAAGTAAAAACTTCTAAATGACCGAATCTATTATTTTAAATTATTCAAAGTCATAATTTCCAGCCAAATTGCAGCAAAACGTGTTTAGAACGATTGCACCATGACAACCGAAACATTGGATGTTATCACTTTTCTATAGTTGCACCGTCGAATTATATTATAAAAGAATTCTCACGAACGTGTCATCTGGGAAAGTGGAAAACGAAACAAAGATCATTTTCTATTACACATTTTACTTTCTTGGACGAAGGTTACAAGTATTAAGTAATTTTGGGTATCCATGAATTGCATCTGATTATTTTCGGAATGACGTCTGTGTGTGTGAACGCTGTAGATCGAAAACTGTTGAAACTTAATTCCGACTTTTTACATTGAAACCATTGTATAAATACAGATAGTGAAAGGACAGGAAAGTCTAGTGAAGGCCACTCCATTTTTGTTTCTAATTCTATGGTATACACTTTTATTAATTATTCTAATTTGTTGTTATTAGAACCAGATCGGCAATAGTAAATTGTCAAAATATTATGGTTTAGTCTATGAAGAATATAAATTGATTAATAATTGTGTATCAATTGACGCAATTTAATTCATTTATTTTTTATAATATATGTTAATTACACCGAGTTGTATGTAGCATGAGTCAATTCAATAAATATTGAAAACCATGAGCAATTTTATGTTATGCTAATTGATTTAAAAACATATCACAGACACACATACAGCATTGAGAAATTAATTAAAATGGATTCAAAGACCCTCAAAACGGATATTTACATAACAAGATTTGGTACGCGTAAAACGCACCAACGCGCAGAGCTCGCCCTTAAGTAAAATATGCGTTGCGAGCAGTGCTTTTTAATTATTATGGCACCTTTTGGTTAACAATTTGAAAATATGTTATAGGTGTAAAAAGTCTTACATTCAATTTTAGATTATATTGATAAAAAAATTTTTTAGTTCATACTTTAAAATTCAAAATTATAATATTTAATCATTTTTTTCGGGCTTTGGATTAACAAAATGAAAAAATCTTGTAGACATAAAATATCTTAGAATTTTTAGTAGAATTTTTAAGTGTATTAATTATTTTTATAAGGGCAGTATTAAGGGGGCTCTAAATTTTGGGGCTCTATAACTCGGGAAGTATACGGGCGATTGGATTTATACTGCGAGCGGATTCAAATGGGATGCCAAATAATATGTGTACCAAATTTAGATTATATTGATAAAAAATTAATTTAGTGCATATTTTAAAATTCAAAATTATAATATTAAATAATTTTTTTCGGGCTTTGGGTTAACAAAACAAAAAAATCTTGTAGACAAAAAATATCTTAGAATTTTTAGTAGAATTTTTAAGAGTTTCAATTATTTTTATAAGGGCAGTATTAAGGGGGGCTCCAAATTTTGGGGCCCTATAACTCGGGAAGTATACGGGCGATTGGATTTAAACTGCGAGCGGATTCAAATGGGATGCCAAATAATATGTGTACTAAATTTGGAGTGAATCGCTCCGGTACCTTCAGAGGAGTAGAGGGCACAAATTTGGTCTTACGAGCGACGACTAACATCCAAGTATATAAGTTATATACATTTTCGGAATCAGGGCGAACACACGAACACTTTTTAGCTCGCCGTACGTAGTACCGAAGAGGCTAAAGCATTCGGTCGTGTGTCTGTAGCATTCTCGGATCAAAAAATTTCATTAAGAAAAAGTATTCGTCTCGTCGCCCTGATTCCGAAAATGTATATAACTTATATACTTGGATGTTAGTCGTCGCTCGCTCGCTCGCTCGCTCGCTCGCTCGGTCGCTCGTAAGACCAAATTTGTGCCCTCTACTCCTCTGAAGGTACCGGAGCGATTCACTCCAAATTTGGTACACATATTATTTGGCATCCCATTTGAATCCGCTCGCAGTTTAAATCTAATCGCCCGTATACTTCCCGAGTTATAGGGCCCCAAAATTTGGAGCCCCCCTTAATACTGCCCTTATAAAAATAATTGAAACACTTAAAAATTCTACTAAAAATTCTAAGATATTTTTTGTCTACAAGAATTTTTCATTTTGTTAACCCAAAGCCCGAAAAAAATTATTAAATATTATAATTTTGAATTTCAAAATTTGAACAATTTTATTTTTTTTAAATATAATTTAAAATTAAATGTAAGACTTTTTATATCTATAACATTTTTTCAATTAGTTAACCAAAAGGCCATAATTATTAAAAACTGCTCGCATCGCATATATTACTTATAAGGCGAGCTGGACGCATAGGTGCGTTGTACCTAAGCTTGTTCTTAATGAAATTTTTTGATCCGACAATGCTACAGACACACGACCGAATGCTCTTCTACGGCGAGCTAAAAATGTTGAGGTTGATTTTTTCTGTTCACAAAAAAAACGACTTTTCCCAAGAATCTCAATTCTTATTTTCGGTAATCAAAAAATCCAGTCCTAAAAAAGCAAAAAAAAAAAACGAAAATTGCCGCCGGAAACTCCCGACAGTTGACGAAGCTCGAATACTCCCTGAATTGTGTTTGAAAAGAACAGATTCGTGATTTTTAGAACAATTTGAAAGTGAATGATTTGAAATCATGTCAGGTTTTACAAATTTGCTGGTTAAATTAATGGCTTAATTTATAGCAAAATTATTCAGCAAACTGTGGGCAGTAATTTGACTAATTTGAATTTTAAGATTAGTTTAAAATCTAGATTATAATGTAGGAGTTTATTAATATATTCACATTAAGTAAAACAATAATTATATAGATGGATTTTTATAAAATAACCGTTTTAAAACTTGTAAATGTTTCACAACAAGAATACAGAATAAAGTATATATTTTATACTAGGTTAACTTGTGCACACAATGCGCCCATATCATATACAGAGTCCACTTCTCTTCGATTTATCTGTATAATTAAATAATTTAACGGGTGGCAATTTTCATATAATTTATACTTTCCTTTACGATTAAACGCCTCAAAGAGAAATTTGACTATAACCAGATTCGGTACATATCCCCAAAGCTCGCCTTTTGACTAGAATCAGCAAAAAAACAGTAAAATAACAAAAACAAAGATTGTAATGCCGTCTATTGCTAGCTAGATTTTGTGCAAATTGGAAAATACAAAAATTATAATATTTAATATTTTTTTATGGCCTTTGGGTTAACAATATGAAAAAATCTTATAGGTATAAAATATCTTAGAATTATTAGTAGAATTTTTGGGTGTTTTAATTATTTTTATAAGGGCAGTATTAAGGCGGGCTTTTTATTTTGGGGCCCTATAACTCGGGAAATATACGGGCGATTAGATTTAAACTATGTACGAATGCAAATGGGGTGCCAAATAATATGTGTGCCAAATTTGGTGTGAATCGCTTAATCGGCAGTATTAAGGGGGGCTCCAAATTTTGATGCCCTATAACTCGGGAAATATACAGGCGATTTGATTTAAACTACGTACGAATTCAAATGGGGTGCAAAATAATATGTGTAGCAAATTTGGTGTGAATCGCTTCGATACCTTCAGAGGAGTAGAGAACACAAATTTGGTCTTACGAGAACACGACCGAATGCTTATTCGGTACTTCGTACGGCGTTTAAATGAGATTCCAAATAATTTGTGTAGGAGCATTTGGTTCAAATTGCTTCGGTACCTTCAGAGGAGTAGAAAGCACAAATTTGGTCTTACGAGCGACGACTAACATCCAAGTATATAAGTTATATACATTTTTGGATTCTGGGCGACGAGACTAACACTTTTTGTCAAGGATTTTTTTTAATCCGAGAATGCTTTAGTTTCTTTGGTACTTCGTACGGCGAGTTATGTTTATTTATCTAAACTAAATTGAGATAAACCTTAAAATGAAAAATAATTCAATACGCAGTAACACACGTGTACTTCTATCGATAATGAAACAATAATAATAATAACCGAGTAACTAATCAGAGCAAAATACACCTATGAATTGAAGGTTATTTGGCGAACCTTCACTTTTTCCATTGCAATAATTCTTGGTCAGTGGGTCATTGGCACCTTGTACATTTGGAATATTGTTTATACAGAAAAAATAAACTATTTCTGGGTCAGTATTGGATTTTACATACGAGGTCGCATTAAAAAAAAATAGAAAATCGCAAACCTACTACATTTTTTGTATATTGCTAAAACGCAAAGTCTATGACCTGTTTCGTAAACGATTGGTAAATTAGGCAACGTTACCAAAACAATAATGCATTCAAATCAAATTATTGGAATTCGTAGGATGTCTGTGATTACACACACACACAAGATATAATAAATTAGAAGATTCAATATCATTAATATAATAACCCAGAAATGTTTGTATGTGAGTGTGTATGTGTGTATGTGTGGAACGCTTTTTTGTAAAAATGCAGATTGGCATAGACGGGGATCGAACTCACGACCTCCAGGGTGAAAAGCATGACACTTAGCCACTGCACCATGGCGACTGTTAATAATGTTATAAAAAATAATCAAATAGTTTATACTGAAATAAAACAATCACTACGATTCTGAAGTTCAGTCTGCTTTGAAATAGACAAAAACGAATCAAACGTCAGAATGAAATCAGTCAAAATTGGTTTTTGTGTGATAAATCTTCAATTCAAAGTTTAATCTTAAGTTTAAGGGGAGTAGCATGCTATAATTTCAATTTTTAAGTATATAATATGAAATAAGTGCATATTATTGCCTAATTATCATATATTTTTAGCAAATACGTGTTTCTGTACATTTATTTTAATTCATAGTTAATATTTTTCACTTCAAAATGGCCAAGAAGCAGTGATTTTTGAAAATATGAGTTGCGGTAAGATTTTATAGTTCGTCAAATTATAATAACTGCAAGTAAGTAAATTTATAATTCTGATTATTAGAGTAATAAAATCTTGAAGAGATAATTCAAACATATTTAGAAACATGTTTGGTTGGCAATTTTATTCTTTTATTTTTGATGGCACAATCCATTGTATTTTAGCATATAACTAATTATCATTACTTTTAAAACTGCCGTTGTGACACTGCATCAGATTAATACTGCAAAATTCAGAATCTAGCCTGATTATTTAATTCAAAAACAATAATGAATCAAATGTCAAATCATTAAAAATGTTGTGTAAAAAGGATTTGTAATACATATTATTTGAATAATCGATTCAAATAATAAACAGCAATCGTAAATAAATTTATAATCCTGTTTTTTATATACAATCATAGAAACTGTCTAAATGATACAACACATATGCACCATACAAGATTAAAATCAAAGTTAAACAAAATTTTGTTTGAATTTATCGGATGTTACACAGTGCATGATAAGCGATCGATTAGTTAATCTCAGCATAGTGATCTAAGAACAAAATAGCGTTCAAAGAAAGAACTCGATTTTTTCTTTATTATTATTTGCGATGTGGAAATTTGTATTACTATTATAGTCAAACGATACAAATTGAAGAAAAACCGTGTTATTATTATTAAATTACATGAAAATTCGCCATCAGTCAAAACTGACCTATGTTCTGTATACCATATGGGCACATGGTGCCCACGGGTGACCCTAGTTTAAGAGAAAACGTTTATATTACATAAACAAAATATTCTACAATAAATAATATATTTTATCTTGCATTTCATCAGCTATTACCATGACAACACAATATGACGTCGTCGATGACGCGACAATAGACAAATGATAACAAAATATGACAATTTATGTTTATGATGCAACGTGAACTGCGCTACTGTACAAACTGCTACATGGGCTCTTATATAATTAAGTGCTATTTACTTTTTTCCAATGTTACAAAACGTTTTTCTTGGCATTCTCAACCGGTGCTTACTCTTTCG
Source organism: Leistus spinibarbis (assembly GCA_933228885.1). Lineage (NCBI taxonomy): Eukaryota > Metazoa > Arthropoda > Insecta > Coleoptera > Carabidae > Leistus > Leistus spinibarbis. The sequence continues at coordinate 6,683,795 of OW121803.1, read as the reverse complement.
CAGAACTGCAATTAACAGTTTATGGTGTCTGGTTCTTTAAGATGAACTTGTATTTTCACTTGAACATATCCAGGGCTGTCTATAAACTAATTGTGCCCCTGTTAACATAGGGGCCACAAATCGTCGATTTTACTTTCTTAGACGCAGTAATAAGTAAGTCTTGTACACATGAATAATTTCAAACTCGAGATTTCAACGGATATACACGTTTTGGCCCTATCTGAATCGAATCTAACTATTTTCTGAATGACGTCTGTGTGTCTGTGAACGCTCTAGAGCCAAAACTGTTAAACGTAATATTGTGAAACTTCCAACTTAAGGCCGTTGGATACCCGTGTGAAAAATTGTTTAAACTAGTGCAATAATAGACGAGATATTTAGCTAAAGCATTTTAAACAAAGTTTTCTCAAAATTGGATAAGATATTAAGGGGGGTTCGAAATTTTGAGGCCCTATAACTCGGGAAGTATACGAACGATTGGATTTAAACTGCGAGCGGATACAAATGGGATGTTAAATAATATGTGTACCAAATTTGGTGTGAATCGCTCCGGTACCTTCAGAGGATGTGTACCAAATTTGGTCTTACGAGCGGATGACTAACATCCAGTTATATATAATTTTGGATTCAGGGCGACGACACAAACACTTTCTGTTAAAGATTTTGTTTTGTTCAATGCTACAGACACACGATCGAATGCTTTAGCTTCTTCGGTACTTCGTACGGCGAGCTAAATATGGATAATAATGAGTTTGATTGATTTTTTCTTCTTATATAAATATTGAATATGATTAAGATTAAATGTATGAGCTGTAGGCACTTGTAGAAACATGGTTATTTAATAAGGAATAATTGAATAAAAACCCACTTGGTTGGTTTCAAAAATAATTTAATAGTAACTTAATACGTATTTCGGCTTTTACACCATCGTCAGAAGTGTCGGAAAGAAGTAAACTGCACACAAATAAATATAACAGGTATAAAGGTTATAGATTAAAATTAACTTAATTCTAGAATAACCTAAGTTAGCTTTAACCTTTATACCTGTTATATTTATTTGTGTGCAGTTTACTTCTTTCCGACACTTTTGACGATGGTGTAAAAGCCGAAATACGTATTAAGTTACTATTAAATTATTTTTGAAGCAAACCAAGTGTGTTTTTATTCAACTATTCCTTATGAATCCATCAATAACGGCATTAATTTTAATATCAATTACATGTATACAAAATTATTTAAATTTATATTCTAATTTAACCCTTCAACGGCTAACGTTACTTATATGTAACTCTAATGAACAACGCAAAACGTGACAACCATTTTTGATACATATGCTGACTTTTTATCATTTTTATATTTAAAAAATTAATCTCGCCGTTGAAGGGTTAACTGCGTGTAATTGTCTAAGCGTTTATGCTTATTTCGCAGAGATTCATATCTAAATAGAATTAAGATACCATGGTAATATCAATTTCATAGAATTGTTTGCGCACTCGAGTTCTAAGGGATTTGCAGTGTCATCAACTTTTGTTGACTAATCAACATTATTAAAATCTTTAAGAAGAGTTCCATCCTGGAACGTTTAAGAAAAGACTCCTAAAAGACTCATTGGTACTCAAATCTCGACGCTAATTTAGGAATAGTTCTCCTTGGACTCATAATCGAAAAATACTCGTTATGCAATTAAACTTCGTTTCAAATAAATGTATTAAACTAATTTTTCGTAAATTCCTTGTGATTCAACACTTTATCGGATAACGAACATATACCTTAAATAAAACCCGCAAATAGTGAAAACGCTATACATTTTGATATTGTTTCATTGCAATGGTAGAATAAATTTAAAACACAATAATGAAATCTAAGTATATTCATATTTTTTGTACATATATGTAATCCGAGAATAAGTAAACAAAGCGAGTTTGAGGTTATTCCGATAAGATTTTCACAATCTGGTTTTTAATTTTGATATTTGTTGATATTGCGATTATGATAAAACTATTTAGTATATATGGTAACCATGGTTATAACGTATATACATTTATTAATTATATAAACGATTTTTCAGTAAATGATTAAGAAAATTATACACGCATTTAATATTTTCAACTTTTATACGAATTACTATTAATCGGATTTGTATAGTTTCCGAGATAGTAAAAATAGCACGAGTAAATCATTACTATTTACCTTATTTTACTATCAAAAATTGCTAATTTTCTACCGGGCTATATTTTTAAGAAAATTTTACACGCAATTAATATTTTCAACTTTTATACGAATTACTAATCGTCGGATTTGTTTCGTTTCCGAAGTAGTAAAAATAGCAGGAGTAAATCCTTACTATTTACCTTGTTTAACTATTAAAAATTGCTAGTTTTCTACCGGGCTATATATACGAGGGCTATCCGACTAGTACTTAGCCTCACCGGCCTATGGCGCCACTGTCGTAAGAGACTTAACCTATTGTGTAGTACATTATCTTAGACTATATGACTATGTTGTATTAAATTGGTAATTTAATAATGATTATATAGATTAGAATCTATATAGTATTTTAGTAGACAGTTTATAATATATTATAACTAAATTAGTTTAAAAATGCAGTATCTTAATTCATTTATCTTGATAATATTTACGATGTATTGTTCAAATAACGGGAATTATAACATTTTTACTTTATTATAAGTAATAAGTAAATACTGAATAATTTTGTACTCGAGATTTCAACAGGAATACACGTTTTGACCTTCCCTGAATCGAATGTGATTATTTTAGAAATGTCTGTCTGTTTATGCTCGCTCTACAGCCAAAACTGTCGAACGAAAAATTGGGAAAGTTTAAACTTAAGACTAGTATATGGTCTAGATGTGCACCTCCTATTTTTTAAAATAATATTTATACCGGAAGTGCATGTTTACACTATGCATTTTTTATATATACCCAGTAAACACAAATGTATATGTTACGTATCTGATACATTATATTTAGAGAACAAAGTATCAAATACATGTTTTTCCAAACATATAGTCAAAAATAAGTAGAAGTAAGTCTAGTGATGGCATCCCAAATTATTTCGAAGAGAAGAGTATTTTAGGTCATATTCAGGTTGTTGTCTATGAATAATATAGAGATAAAAATTAATATCGTTAATAAAATAATCATAATCATTGTCCATAAAAAAATATGGAGTGATTGACCTTACAGTTTAAAATTGAGGTAACTTTCGTTAATAATAAGTATATCTAAAAATAGATTTTGCTCAACATTTATATTTATTTAAACATATTCTTAGAAGGAATACGCTAATTTTAACTTTTTTAAAATTGTACGTTTGTAAATATTACTAATAATAATTTTCTTTGCAAATAATATCTTTTCATAAATAACGTATTTAAATAAGTTGTTACTTTCTTTTGCGAAGTAATAAGTAAGTATAGGGATCGTCAAACAAATTGACCTCGAGATTTTAATAGAATTATCCATTTAGACTATTTTTGTAATGTCTGTTTGTCAGTCTGTGTGTCTGTAAACGCTCTATAGCCTATACAGTTCAACCTAAAAATATGATGTTTTGAATTTAAGATTTATGTACCACAGAATAGATAATCTCCTATTTTCTCAACCGGAAGTGCTCGTATATTCGTATCTTGGCAATGGTTGCATTTACAGGAAAACTTATAGATATAAAAACTCAAGATATTTTAATTTTAAACAACTTTTATTTAAAAAGTTTTCTCTTAAACTGAACTATTCTCTAAATAATTGAAATATTAAAAAGAATCTAAACATCTATTACAGTATTTATTTGTTTATGTCAAAATAAATACCAATATATTGCAAATATTCTATATAAATAATTATATGTCCTGTATTTCTATAACGAAGCTACAAAATAATGATTTTCAAATCGATAAAAATAGTCTATACAATTTAAAATTTGTATTGATTCTTGGTATAGATATAATTGCCTAGAAATGGCAATTATCTCAGACAAAATTAAAATTTCGTGATCCTAAATTTGAATAATGGAACGAAATCACGTTCTGTATATCAATGCTCGAGTCTCGAGAAATTTCGTTAAATTTAAATTTTTATATTTTTCTTACGCATCTAAACAAAATATTTTTACTACTAAAACGTAATAATAAGTTCTGTGCTGGCCACAACAGATTGTTTAATTTTAAATATGAGTAAATATACATATTCGAAAAAAATAAACATAACCTATTATTTTCAAGCTTACGTAAAATGCATATGCATTGTAAAGAAAATTAGTTATGCGAATAATTTTGTAAGGCCACAACCGATTTTTTAATATTAAATATGAGTAAATATACATATTCGAAAAAAATAAACATAACCTATTATTTTCAAGCTTACGTAAAATGCATATGTATTGTAAAGAAAATTAGTTGTGCGAATAATTTTGTAAGGCCACAACCGATTTTTTAATATTAAATATGAGTAAATATACATATTCGAAAAAAATAAACATAACCTTACAAAGCTTACATAAAATGCATACGCATTGTAAAAAAAAATTAGTTGTGCGAATAATTTTGTAAGGTCACTGCATAGAAATACAATAATATTAATTCAAATATAAATAAACTACACATAAATTAGTATTATTTATATTTTACATAATACACATTTTCGTAATAAATATAAATAACATGATTAATAAAAACAATGCTATCTTGAATAAGCTTTTTTTTTACAGTTAAACATTGTTAAAATTAATGTAAATTTGAATTAGTAAAATAATATTTTTTTTGATTTTATTGAATTTATGGAATTGTTTATAGTAGAATCTATAATATTTCTATACGCATTTATGTTAGGTAAATTAATATTTTTACAGTGTATAAATTATAACACGAGTAATAGTGCCTATCAGACCTAGTAACATAATTTTTGTTATCTCATATCCGAGAAATTAAAATGTATCTTTTATTCATATAATATATATTTTTAGGTAATTTTCATTTAATGTAGGTTAACTCGTGCCCATATCACATACAAAATGCACACCGACACATGCTACCTTCATAATTGGGGCAAACTTTGTTATTAAAATTTTAATTGTTGTATAACATTAAAGTTATTATAATTTAATTATTTTATTGTAAACATAAACAGGAAAATAAATGCATATTATTTTCTATACATCAATTAAATAACTATAAATAATAAACCATAATAATTTAAATAGTATTTATATAATAATTTTTAATGTAGGCGAAAAATACTAATGCTTCCAGCGTATTATTAATAATATTGAAAATAATTCTTAGATAACAGTATTATTGTATTTAAATTCATTCTCGATGAAACGGCATCTGTTCTGTCTTCGGAACTTAATTTTTAAATACTTTCTAATATTAATATTTACTGTCGAATTTATAAATATTATTTCACTACCTATTTAATATAATAATGCTTTATTTTGTTTCAACTTAATTCTACCATTGCCATGAAACAATATTTATATATATGTAAATGTATTTTCAAAGTTGATTTTTCAATATATTGTATAATTTACGAAAAAAGGAGCTAGAAATTATAATAGCTTCAACATTTATAGGAAACAGGTTTTCTCTAATTTATATCGTTTTCGAGAACTTAAAAAAGTAGCAAGAATTTCTGTTAAAAACTCAGTAAAATTTTTATCTCGCCGTACGAAGTACCGAAAAAGCATCCAGTAGTATTCTGTAGCACTCTCGGATCAAAACATTTCCTTAACAAAAAATGTTTGTCTTGTCCCCCTGAATCCAAAAATATATATAACTTATATACTTGGATGTTAGTTACCGCTCGCTCGTAAGACCAAATTTGTGCCTTGTACTCCTCTGAAGGTACCAAAGTGATTTGAACCAAATTTGCTACACATATTATTTGACACCCCATTTGAATCCATTCGCAGTTTAAATAGAATCGCCCGTATACTTCCCGAGTTATAGGGCCCCAAAATTTAGAGCCCCCCTTAATACTGCCCTTATAAAAATAATTTAAACACTCAAAATTTTTACTAATAATTCTAAGATATTTTATATCTACAAGATTTTATCATATTGTTAACTCAAAGGCCATAAAAAAATATTAAGTATTATGATTTTGAATTTTCAAATATGCAGTAGACAAATTGTTTTTTATTAAAATAATCCACAAATAATTGTAAGACTTTTTATATCTATAACATATTTTCAAATTGTTAACTAAAAGGCCAATAATAATTAAGAACCGTTGCTCGTATCGCATATATTACTTATAAGGCGAGCTGGACGCATAGGTGCGTTGTACCTAAGTTTGTTTTTTATAAAAATAATCTACAAATAACTGCAAGACTTTTTATATCTATAACATTTTTTCTAATTGGCCAATAATAATTAAGAACCGTTGCTCGCATCACATATATTACTTATAAGGCGAGCTGGACGCATAGGTGCGTTGTACCTAAGTTTGTTTTTTATAAAAATAATCTACAAGAAATTGTAAGACTTTTTATATCTATAACATTTTGCTCAAATTGTTAACTAAAAGGCCAATAATAATTAAGAACCGTTGCTCGCATCGCATATATTACTTATACGGCGAGCTGGACGCATAGGTGCGTTGTACCTAAGTTTGTTTTTTATGAAAATAATCTACAAAAAATTGTAAGACTTTATATATCTATAACATTTTGCTCAAATTGTTCACTAAAAGGCCAATAATAATTAAAAACCGTTGCTCGTATCGCATATATTACTTATACGGCGAGCTGGACGCATAGGTGCGTTGTACCTAAGTTTGTTTTTTATGAAAATAATCTACAAAAAAATGTAAGACTTTTTATATCTATAACATTTTGCTCAAATTGTTAACTAAAAGGCCAATAATAATTAAGAACCGTTGCTCGTATCGCATATATTACTTATAAGGCGAGCTGGACGCATAGGTGCGTTGTACCTAAGTTTGTTTTTTATGAAAATAATCTACAAAAAATTGTAAGACTTTATATATCTATAACATTTTGCTCAAATTGTTCACTAAAAGGCCAATAATAATTAAAAACCGTTGCTCGTATCGCATATATTACTTATACGGCGAGCTGGACGCATAGGTGCGTTGTACCTAAGTTTGTTTTTTATGAAAATAATCTACAAAAAAATGTAAGACTTTTTATATCTATAACATTTTGCTCAAATTGTTAACTAAAAGGCCAATAATAATTACAAACCGCTGCTTGTATCGCATATATTACTTATAAGGCGAGCTGGACGCATAGGTGCGTTGTACCTAAGTTTGTTTTTTATGAAAATAATCTACAAAAAAATGTAAGACTTTTTATATCTATAACATTTTGCTCAAATTGTTAACTAAAAGGCCAATAATAATTAAGAACCGTTGCTCGTATCGCATATATTACTTATAAGGCGAGCTGGACGCATAGGTGCGTTGTACCTAAGTTTGTTTTTTATGAAAATAATCTACAAAAAATTGTAAGACTTTATATATCTATAACATTTTGCTCAAATTGTTCACTAAAAGGCCAATAATAATTAAAAACCGTTGCTCGTATCGCATATATTACTTATACGGCGAGCTGGACGCATAGGTGCGTTGTACCTAAGTTTGTTTTTTATGAAAATAATCTACAAAAAAATGTAAGACTTTTTATATCTATAACATTTTGCTCAAATTGTTAACTAAAAGGCCAATAATAATTACAAACCGCTGCTTGTATCGCATATATTACTTATAAGGCGAGCTGGACGCATAGGTGCGTTGTACCTAAGTTTGTTTTTTATGAAAATAATCTACAAAAAAATGTAAGACTTTTTATATCTATAACATTTTGCTCAAATTGTTAACTAAAAGGCCAATAATAATTACAAACCGCTGCTTGTATCGCATATATTACTTATAAGGCGAGCTGGACGCATAGGTGCGTTGTACCTAAGTTTGTTTTTTATGAAAATAATCTACAAAAAATTGTAAGACTTTTTATATCTATAACATTTTGCTCAAATTGTTCACTAAAAGGCCAATAATAATTAAGAACCGTTGCTCGTATCGCATATATTACTTATACGGCGAGCTGGACGCATAGGTGCGTTGTACCTAAGTTTGTTTTTTATGAAAATAATCTACAAAAAATTGTAAGACTTTATATATCTATAACATTTTGCTCAAATTGTTCACTAAAAGGCCAATAATAATTAAAAACCGTTGCTCGTATCGCATATATTACTTATACGGCGAGCTGGACGCATAGGTGCGTTGTACCTAAGTTTGTTTTTTATGAAAATAATCTACAAAAAAATGTAAGACTTTTTATATCTATAACATTTTGCTCAAATTGTTAACTAAAAGGCCAATAATAATTACAAACCGCTGCTTGTATCGCATATATTACTTATAAGGCGAGCTGGACGCATAGGTGCGTTGTACCTAAGTTTGTTTTTTATGAAAATAATCTACAAAAAAATGTAAGACTTTTTATATCTATAACATTTTGCTCAAATTGTTAACTAAAAGGCCAATAATAATTACAAACCGCTGCTTGTATCGCATATATTACTTATAAGGCGAGCTGGACGCATAGGTGCGTTGTACCTAAGTTTGTTTTTTATGAAAATAATCTACAAAAAAATGTAAGACTTTTTATATCTATAACATTTTGCTCAAATTGTTAACTAAAAGGCCAATAATAATTACAAACCGCTGCTCGTATCGCATATATTACTTATAAGGCGAGCTGGACGCATAGGTGCGTTGTACCTAAGTTTGTTTTTTATGAAAATAATCTACAAAAAAATGTAAGACTTTTTATATCTATAACATTTTGCTCAAATTGTTAACTAAAAGGCCAATAATAATTACAAACCGCTGCTTGTATCGCATATATTACTTATAAGGCGAGCTGGACGCATAGGTGCGTTGTACCTAAGTTTGTTTTTTATGAAAATAATCTACAAAAAAATGTAAGACTTTTTATATCTATAACATTTTGCTCAAATTGTTAACTAAAAGGCCAATAATAATTACAAACCGCTGCTCGTATCGCATATATTACTTATAAGGCGAGCTGGACGCATAGGTGCGTTGTACCTAAGTTTGTTTTTTATGAAAATAATCTACAAAAAAATGTAAGACTTTTTATATCTATAACATTTTGCTCAAATTGTTAACTAAAAGGCCAATAATAATTACAAACCGCTGCTCGTATCGCATATATTACTTATAAGGCGAGCTGGACGCATAGGTGCGTTGTACCTAAGTTTGTTTTTTATGAAAATAATCTACAAAAAAATGTAAGACTTTTTATATCTATAACATTTTGCTCAAATTGTTAACTAAAAGGCCAATAATAATTACAAACCGCTGCTCGTATCGCATATATTACTTATAAGGCGAGCTGGACGCATAGGTGCGTTGTACCTAAGTTTGTTTTTTATGAAAATAATCTACAAAAAAATGTAAGACTTTTTATATCTATAACATTTTGCTCAAATTGTTAACTAAAAGGCCAATAATAATTACAAACCGCTGCTTGTATCGCATATATTACTTATAAGGCGAGCTGGACGCATAGGTGCGTTGTACCTAAGTTTGTTTTTTATGAAAATAATCTACAAAAAAATGTAAGACTTTTTATATCTATAACATTTTGCTCAAATTGTTAACTAAAAGGCCAATAATAATTACAAACCGCTGCTCGTATCGCATATATTACTTATAAGGCGAGCTGGACGCATAGGTGCGTTGTACCTAAGTTTGTTTTTTATGAAAATAATCTACAAAAAAATGTAAGACTTTTTATATCTATAACATTTTGCTCAAATTGTTAACTAAAAGGCCAATAATAATTAAGAACCGTTGCTCGTATCGCATATATTACTTATAAGGCGAGCTGGACGCATAGGTGCGTTGTACCTAAGTTTGTTTTTTATGAAAATAATCTACAAAAAATTGTAAGACTTTATATATCTATAACATTTTGCTCAAATTGTTCACTAAAAGGCCAATAATAATTAAAAACCGTTGCTCGTATCGCATATATTACTTATACGGCGAGCTGGACGCATAGGTGCGTTGTACCTAAGTTTGTTTTTTATGAAAATAATCTACAAAAAAATGTAAGACTTTTTATATCTATAACATTTTGCTCAAATTGTTAACTAAAAGGCCAATAATAATTACAAACCGCTGCTTGTATCGCATATATTACTTATAAGGCGAGCTGGACGCATAGGTGCGTTGTACCTAAGTTTGTTTTTTATGAAAATAATCTACAAAAAAATGTAAGACTTTTTATATCTATAACATTTTGCTCAAATTGTTAACTAAAAGGCCAATAATAATTAAGAACCGTTGCTCGTATCGCATATATTACTTATAAGGCGAGCTGGACGCATAGGTGCGTTGTACCTAAGTTTGTTTTTTATGAAAATAATCTACAAAAAATTGTAAGACTTTATATATCTATAACATTTTGCTCAAATTGTTCACTAAAAGGCCAATAATAATTAAAAACCGTTGCTCGTATCGCATATATTACTTATACGGCGAGCTGGACGCATAGGTGCGTTGTACCTAAGTTTGTTTTTTATGAAAATAATCTACAAAAAAATGTAAGACTTTTTATATCTATAACATTTTGCTCAAATTGTTAACTAAAAGGCCAATAATAATTACAAACCGCTGCTTGTATCGCATATATTACTTATAAGGCGAGCTGGACGCATAGGTGCGTTGTACCTAAGTTTGTTTTTTATGAAAATAATCTACAAAAAAATGTAAGACTTTTTATATCTATAACATTTTGCTCAAATTGTTAACTAAAAGGCCAATAATAATTACAAACCGCTGCTTGTATCGCATATATTACTTATAAGGCGAGCTGGACGCATAGGTGCGTTGTACCTAAGTTTGTTTTTTATGAAAATAATCTACAAAAAATTGTAAGACTTTTTATATCTATAACATTTTGCTCAAATTGTTCACTAAAAGGCCAATAATAATTAAGAACCGTTGCTCGTATCGCATATATTACTTATAAAGCGAGCTGGACGCATAGGTGCGTTGTACCTAAGTTTGTATTTTATGAAAATAATCTACAAGAAATTGTAAGACTTTTTATATCTATAACATTTTGCTCAAATTGTTCACTAAAAGGCCAATAATAATTAAAAACCGTTGCTCGTATCGCATATATTACTTATACGGCGAGCTGGACGCATAGGTGCGTTGTACCTAAGTTTGTTTTTTATGAAAATAATCTACAAAAAAATGTAAGACTTTTTATATCTATAACATTTTGCTCAAATTGTTAACTAAAAGGCCAATAATAATTACAAACCGCTGCTTGTATCGCATATATTACTTATAAGGCGAGCTGGACGCATAGGTGCGTTGTACCTAAGTTTGTTTTTTATGAAAATAATCTACAAAAAAATGTAAGACTTTTTATATCTATAACATTTTGCTCAAATTGTTAACTAAAAGGCCAATAATAATTACAAACCGCTGCTTGTATCGCATATATTACTTATAAGGCGAGCTGGACGCATAGGTGCGTTGTACCTAAGTTTGTTTTTTATGAAAATAATCTACAAAAAATTGTAAGACTTTTTATATCTATAACATTTTGCTCAAATTGTTCACTAAAAGGCCAATAATAATTAAGAACCGTTGCTCGTATCGCATATATTACTTATAAAGCGAGCTGGACGCATAGGTGCGTTGTACCTAAGTTTGTATTTTATGAAAATAATCTACAAGAAATTGTAAGACTTTTTATATCTATAACATTTTGCTCAAATTGTTAACTAAAAGGCCAATAATAATTAAGGACCGTTGCTCGCATCGCTTATATTACTTATAAGGCGAGCTGGACGCATAGGTGCGTTGTATCTAAGTTTGTTTTTTATGTAAATAATCTACATAAAATTGTAAGACTTTTTATATCTATAACATTTTTCTCAAATTGTTAACCAAAAGGCCATAATAATTAAAAACAGCTGCTCGCATCGCATCTATTACTTATAAGGCGAGCTGGACGCATAGGTGCGTTATACCTAATCTAGTTTAATAATATTTACTTATGTACATTCGTTTAAGAAAGTAAAATTGTAATTATTTATTTATTCATTTTTGTGTATTCAAAAAATTCAATAGTAAGTTTTACGAGTTATATATATATATATATATAAGAAAACAGGGAAACCTAAAACGAATTTCTGTGCGAACATGTTTCATTTCTGAGAAATGAGAATATTATATGCCGCGACCGACTACTACAGCTCTAATGTGCATAGTGTAAGGCGAGCGAACCCGTACGAGGTAATAGGGAGGTAGTCAACCCTTATGAAACAGGTTCGACTCGCCACCAGTCACTCATATGTTGTATACTTACTAGTGTGAATGATATGGATTTCTTCCTTACCGACACTATGGATTCGCCGGCGTTTAGTTCCTGGTGCCTGGTTAATGGTTAATTTAAACTGCACTTAACACTAGGAATGACACGATCGCGTGTAAACACCGGTGTAATATGACATGTCGCGGACATGTATTTCATACTATATGGCATGCGTATATGTTGACTAGCTGTCAGACTTGTATTTTAACTCCCACCATGTTGAGTTGTTGAGTCAGTCGGTTGTAGAAGTACTCGCCACTCGCCACTCGCTACTCGCTACTCGCCTTGAGGTCGATATTGAATGAAACCAGTTGTGGCGCGTTGGCACGGACAATAGGGCATTGTACCTCGGGTTGTGGGGACACAGTGGTTACGATTGTATGGTGGTACCTTAGTATGCCCCCCTAGGTGATACTCGCTTGCTATATCTATAGCCATATTACATTATACATGACGTCACTGACACCATTCACTAGCTATCAGTAGTCTTGTAATAGGGTAAAATAGTCCAAATTCAGCAGTTAGGGTTTTCAAAGTAATCGATGAATTCATACTAATTAATTAGTTTGTGTGATCGATTCCCTAAAGGATTGTACACAGCTAAAGAATTAGTAATTAAGCTTAGAAATTATAAGTAATAATTCCAGATTGTTGTATGACATACAAGGCAACAACATTTATCATTAATTGTGTTGCTTGGAATGCTAACATTACTTGTCATAATACAAACTAGATTATTATTTGTAATTATCTAAGTTTAATTACTAATTGTTTCGCTGTGAACAATCTTTAACTTTCTATAATCCAATTCCTTTATTATTAGTTCATAAACCTTCTACAATCTATTAACCACCGACTAATATAATCTATTAACCCATTGTGGCCCCAACATTAGGAACCCCCCTTAATACTGCCCTTATATAAACAATTTAAACACCCAAAAATATTAGTAATATTTATAAGATATTTTATATCTACAAGATTTTTACTTTCTTTTACAGAGTAATAAGTAAGTATTGTAATCATGGAAAATTTCGAACTCGAGATTTCAACGGATATACACGTTTTGACCTTTTCTGAATCGAATGTGATTATTTTCGGAATGACGTCTGTGTGTCTGTGAACGCTCTAGGGCCAAAACTGTTGAACGTAAAATTATGAAACTGCAAACAAAAGACTTGTATATACCCTAGATGTGCACCTCCAATTTTTGAATACAATATTCAAAGCGGTAGTGCATGTTTACTCTATACATGTTTTGTTCTATCTCCAATATCACTAGAACGGCTACACTTACGGCAAATATAGTTATATTCATAATGAAAGAAATTAATATTTCGCACAATTTTTGTTTGAAACATTTTTTCAAGAAATGTACCAGTTGCGAGAAAAATGCTACAAAACATAATAAATATCTCGTTTACGTTGCCATGGATTCGCATGTAGCCTATAAAATCGGATTATCTGCTTTTTTGACAGGAAAACAAAATTGACTCAATTAGATAAATGACATTTCAGGATATTTCTGTAGAGTATTGGTTAGTTTTGATAGCTAGTACTTCGAAACCATTACAAATTGGTATTGGTATAATTTTCCACCCATTCATTTATATAAGGTAAGCTTGGTTTTCATATTGTTTCTGTTGGATTATTATTTCCTAATTTTATATTTTTATAATCAATAATCAGTGAAAACTGCGTAAAAGAAAGTTGAGTGCAGGTTACTCCAGATATTTTTGTTACATATTTGAGCTTTGTTCTCTAAATGTTATGTATCAGATACGTAACATATACAGGTGTGTTTACTGGGTAGAGCTTCGTACAATACCAAGACTTTTTTAATCTTGTCATGGTCTCGTTTCGATTCTCGAGACAAGACCAAGACTCATATAAAAAATCAAGACCAAGACGAAACAACACTTGACAAGAATCTTGTCAAGAAAACATGTACGCTTATGTCTAAGCGCCAAAAAATTCATTTAATTATTGACAATTTTAATCTGTAGTGAGCAGATGTATTATAGATATAGATATGCTGGTCTCAATGTTATTATAACGTTAATAAACACAATGCCAATTGAACTTTGCCAATCATATTGTTCTGACTAGGCAAATGATGAGTTAATGGGGCAATCTTATCTAATAAGCAATTTGATCCAATTTTCACTATATATATATACGTATATCAAGTTTAAAATCAACTCATTCCTATGGTGCGCATTTCTTACAAACTAGCACTAGTCAGTTAGTGAATACGTGTATTAGTGAACACATTGGAGACTATTGATTACTATATAGTATAATATTTCATCTAATTTTTTTGAGAATTTGATAACGTTATGTTTTATGGAGCGGCACTTATGTGCATAACATATATTCTCCGATAAATGATATACAATGTATATTTTATGCTCTAGAAGAAATTAGATTGCATAAGTCACGTCGGTTATGACGAAAATCATGTTTAAATATACTGGATTCTGTTCACACGGTGTCGTATGAAGAAAAATATACAAAGATAATGTAATATGTTATATGTAATAGTTTAAAAAATCAACAATTTATAATAAATATTTAAATAAATGATATTTGGATGCCTTGTAGTTATAAGTTTTAATTTCTGCAGAATATTAGTTATAGAAATGGGAAAACGAAAATTCGGGGATTTTATTAACCCAAAAATATTTCAGCAAGTAGTCTATGAGATGTTGCTGGTATCGTATGGTACAGAGAAATATAAGAATTATATTATCAAAATTTGCAATCCTCTCCATTTTGTAATCAAGTGAAATAGGTGCCAGTTTGTCCCCAGAGGACAATTTAATCTCGTTGAAAAATCCGAACCGATTTTAATAAAATTTGATATATATATAATTTCCACGTCCGTGAAGTTCGCGTTGCATTTTAAATATAATCGTCTGTACAGGTCCAAAGTTATAGGGCCCCAAAATTTGGAGCCCTCCTAAATACTGCCGTTAGTCAATTTTAATCTTATTTTTAATTTTCTACTAAAAATTCTAAGATATTTTATATCAATAAAGTTTTTTCAAATTGTAAACCCAGGGGCTATAAAAAAATAATAAATCATAATTTGTTTTATTTTATCATAAAAATCTTACATTTTATATGTATAACATTATTACAGATTATAAACCTGAAGCTCAAAAAGAATTCTTAATTATAATATTATTGAAATTTAAAATATTGTAGGATGATTGCAACAATAAATGTTGTACTCAATTGCCATCGTTTTCATTATTGTATTCATGTGATTATCGATCACCGGTACAGCGAGCTGGCAGCACTTGTGCTTACATCAATACTAATTATTTTAAATGTTTATTTGTAGATTTTTTTTTTCATGTAGTAAACAAAATATTGCGCAGACCAATAAGAAGTGGGCTCTATAAATTTTAGTATTCGATTTAAAATGCGACAAATTGAGCACTAATATATCATAAGTATGCCAAATTTATAATAAAAACCGGTCCAGTACCTTCAGAGTAGTAGCGGTCATAAGCTCAGGTCTAACGACCGACCGAGCGAGCGACATACATCCAAGTATATGTGTTATATACATTGCAATGAGAGGTAGAAATTTTAAATTTTATGAATATGGTTTGTTTAATATGTCCGAACACTATAGCTTTTTCGTACTTACTGTACAACGAACGAAAAAGATATGTAATTAGCTTTCCTAATAATTAAGGGCCCTAAATCTAGTATGTCTAATCCGCCACTGCTTTGAAACATTTCTCCAATTAAAATAACATTCTTATCGGCTTTACTCGTTCAAAGTCATATTTCTAGATGGACTCACTTGTACAAAATATGTAACTATTATTAATTTCGTAAACATATTATAATAGCGTGGGGGAAAACTAGACACGCATTAGCGGTATAAATATAGGAAAAGCGGGAGTGGTCTTCACTCGACTGTCTTTCAACTTCCTAGTCCTGTGCATAAAACGGCTGCTGGGAGCGAATATACATACATTTGTAATCGCAATGGCCTAGATGTGCACCTCTTATTTTTGAAAAGAACATTCAAACCGGAAGTGCATGTTTACTTTATGTTTTTTTGTTCTATCTCTAATAACACTAGAACGGCTGCACTTATGGCAAAAATAGTTATGTTCATAATGAAAGATATTAATATTTTGCACAACTTTTATTTGATAAGTTTCTTTAAAAAATGTACTAGTTACGAGAAAATCGCTGTGGAAAATCTTAAAATTGTTATTTATATTGTCATGGCAATACATTTGTAAGAATTTTTCTTATAGATATCGTATTACTTATGCTTGAAAAAAATTGACAAATAAACAAAATATAAATAATTATGTCATATTGCGCTGTTTAACACAAATAAATCGACTGAGAAGGTGCATTTTAAAAAATCAACATCTATGTTTCATATTGAAGAAACAATATTTGATAACACAATAAAATAATAAGCAATGGTACAATTTCAGGGTATTGGTGTTAGTTTGGAATATATATTTCTAATGATAACTACGTAAAAAAAGTTGTGTTGACCATAACCGATTTAAAAAAATACTTTTTTAAATCTGTAAAGCTGGAAGCGCTGGTAATGGGGGAGAATAAAAACAAGACAGACATTTGTTACTCAATTATTTTATTCAATTAATATACAGCTATACAATACAACAATTGTCGCAGTTGTTTTGAAATAACCAACTTGATTTCAATTTTTTTTTTTTTTTGAATTTTGTATTCATATTTTTGTTTGTTTTGTTTTGTTTAAATTAATATTCGAAGGCACCAATTTACTATTTCAACTGGTTTCAAGTTTATATTACACTATATTCAGTTTGCGCAAAACAAAATTAACCCAAAAATTTACACTACCAAATTATATTTAAATAGAAAAAAAATAAAACAAACAATCTCGTCGATAGTAACTATCGCTAATTATTAGTACTGTAGTAGTTGTAAACCCCATTTATTCCCAATTACTTGGGAATAGTAAATTAGAGCAATGCATTTAGAAATGACGTTTATAGCAGTTAAATTCCAAATTTGTACGTTATAAATATTTATTTCCAAATCCTTTGCTCTTATTTACTATTCCGGGTTAATTTGATGACATATTTTAGTGCAATAGAACCTTTTTATCATGAAAATCTTAGGTATGAAGTTGTAACCTTGTCAAGGTTAAACCTGCCATAGAATCTTATATATAATAAATCTATTTGAATGCAACATTTATTTCAAGTTGTACATTTTTAGTTTGTTATTGATTCAAATTAATTTCAATATTTGAAAACCAATAAGATAAAACTATTGTATTATATATATATACATTTGAATTTTTGGGCTAATTTTGCTTATAATTGTAGGTGATTTGCCTGTGGTATTTAAAGTATATATACTTTATATACTTAACGCTACTGTAACTATGTATTAATCACTAATACCTATACTTAAAGTTTATACTTTTTCGGGTTAAAATTTCTTAAAATTACTTGTAAACTATCGCATTTATTTCTTTTAATGATTGCATTTACATAATATGAATAAGAATATTTTCTGTATTTTCGTCGGTTCATAAACAAATTTTCCTATGATTGCTTTTCGCGCTAAATTTTGAAACTTTTTATCTCAATTCATTAGGAACACATATTTCTATTTATAAACAATACAAAACATCATTTCCGCTCGCCAAATATGAAATTGTTAATCTTATTAGTGACTAATTTGAAAAATAAAAAATAAATAGTGGCAAAATGCAACAATAATGTTCACAACTCCGAAATAAAACGGGGTTCTGATTAGTCTAATTGTAGAAACCCATCTTTACAGTCGGCCAATTAGTAATCACAATTACGAATCCAGTTTGATTTATGACAATGCTAGCATTCCCTGAAACGCATTAATTATATAAATTTTGTAGCTGAAAACGTTAGCATTATGTGTCATAATACAAACTGGATTATTAATTCTAATTTGTTATTGGCTTCCTGTAGTCAAATTTCGTGTTATCGTATTATGTTTGTATTTTCATATTTCGCGGGCTGAAATGGGCGGAAGTAAAATGGTCACATTTTCAGTATATACTGCAGAAAGAGTTCAGCCATTCACTTTGAGCTAATTTGAAATGAGGATTAGAAATTATAATGAATTTGTTAATTTTGTTGCTGTGAATACTAGTATTGTTTGTCATAAAACAAACTGGAATATTATTCGTAATTTTTAATCGTAATTACTAGTTAGCTCACTGTGAATGCTTTCCGTAATTAAATTATTAAGTTTGGTTTAACAAAATAAGATAATATATGTTTCTTTTTAACAAAAATGAAGTTTAGAATTATGACAAAGTTTATCTCGATTCTTGGAGCCACTTGATATTTCGAGCGGCTTTTAATATTTTAATTCAATCCTAAATTGAACAGATTATAGCCAGATTTTCTACAAGCTCAGTAATTCGAGATATACATAACGAACAACCCGTATAACAAACAATGTCTTGAAATGGAACTTGTTCGTAAATCGAGACTTGTCTCCATTTTGTTTTAAATTCATACAACGAGGCAATAGATTTGAAATAAAAACTGCTCCAAATATCAAATGGTTTCAAGCATCAAAATCTAAGATAATTTGAGATAAAAATTTCCGAAAATTCATATCGACAATTATTTACTACCACTGTACTTTTTTCAACGTTTATTGCATTTTTTGTTCATTTGTTATTTTAAATCAATATAATTATCAATCATTATTCTTATATTCACTAATTTATACAAACAAATCTTTTTTTTTTATTATATTATATTTTTCTTTTAATATATATATATATTATAATATATGTTTTTATTAAGAATTGCTTTTCATCGTTATTTTCAGTTTTTTAAAAAGCATTATACAGACATTTTTAACAAAATAACTATGTCCATGGTAAATATTATTATTATTTTTTTTTTGTTTGTTATTTTACAGTATATACAAATATTATACTTATTATTCTTCTTTCATAATTACGTTAATTTCCTACAAGAAATTTGTCGTATTTTTATTGCTGTACGAAAGGAAAATGCAGTTATTGGCGTGATTAATCACGTGAAAATGCTAGAATCACGTCCAAATTTAAAAACTTATCGGGAATAACATTCAATATCGAATTTACATAATAAATCAATAACGGATACTATATATATTTCTTAAATTAATGCAATATTTTGAACGTCGTTTGAAAGCATTAATCAGTTAACAGAAATGAATCAATTAAAATTCGATTAATATAAATAAATCTATGACTGAATCGAATATTAATCATTGATTATTCGATGTTAATTTATTCATTTACCGAATCGCTTCCAAAATCAGAGATCATTATATTAAATTGGGTTAATTAATAATCGGTGGTTAATTTGTCACTGTTTAACACGGATCTATTTAATTTCCTTTAATTTAAAATGTAGTTTTATCGGCGTTATAACTTCAAATTTGACGATATTGTATTATATTCCCTTCAAGTTTTTATTTATATAAATAGTCTATTATGTGTTTTAAAAATAAATCATAAAAGTATTGTTTACATATGAATGTTAGAAAAAGATATATTTATTTATAAATTAAATAGGATTCATTCAAATTCTTGCATTATACAATAAGTTTTGTATTTTTAGATTCTATTTCAATAATTTGATCGTTACATATGGCTTAGATTTAATTATATTTTCAAAACTATAAATTTCTCGAAATTCTAACCATACTGCTATGTCTCGCTTCCGCCATTTGCAATATTGTTACGAATTAATATTTAATAAAGAAAAATTGAATAAAAACACACTTGGTTGTATTCAAAATTAATTTAATAGTAACTTAATACGTATTTCGGCTTTTACACCATCGTCAGAAGTGTCGGAAAGAAGTAAACTGCAAGGTATATATATACACACAAATAAATATAACAGGTATAAAGATTAAAGCTAACTTAAGTTATTCTAGAATTAAATTAATTTTGGCTTTAACCTTTATACCTGTTATATTTATTTGTGTGCAGTTTACTTCTTTCCGACACTTCTGACGATGGTGTAAAAGCCGAAATACGTATTAAGTTACTATTAAATTATTTTTGAAACAAACCAATTGTGTTTTTATTCAATTATTCCTTATTAAATAATCATGTTTCAATACGAATTAATATATTATTTTCTATATAACTGACCAAGTAGATCATAATAAGTAGAATCCGCAAAGTTTATATCTCGTTCTCTGATAGTAACAGTAAATATCTAGTAATTTCTGATATATTAAAGCTTTATATAAATAATTTCGTACAATATCTACAATATGGCATATTTTTTACAACGAAATTTTATACTAAACTGTAAAATGGTAAATAGATATTTATTTGGAATTTACCATTTTATGGGTACAATAATAAAATTTCGTTGTAAAATATAAGCAAGACTCATAAATATGTTTCTAAACACTCGCAAATATGTCGATTTCAAAATGGCGTTTGCCAGAGTATCCAAATGTAACGATAAATTCATTTAGTATCTAAAACCACTAAACTTAGCACAATTAAGAATTCTTAACATGTAGTTTATTCATTTTGTAAAAGCGACATTTTGTTTTGTGTATTTTGGATACTTGAGGTTAGAAAAATGCTGAGGTTGGTTTGAGAAATGTTATGATTTACTATAAATAGGTATGAATTAGTAGTAATGGTTTAGTTAGTGTGCTAAAATTAAGTAATTAGGTGAGCTAAGTTTATTATATAGCATAAAATGTTTTCTTGTTTTTAAATCACAGTTTTTCGAAAGTTGTATATGGCTTTTTTTTTTTTTTTTGGTTTTGTTTGTTTTGTTATGGATTATTTGTAACAAAAATCAATTATTTTATGTAATGGTTTCTACTATATAAACTCTAAACATGTAAATTTGGTTGAGGGTGGTTAACTTATGGTACTATTTTTATAAATTGTTTGCAAGAATTTTTTGTTTATTTTTCACAAATTCTGTAACTAACGACTTGTGGTTATGAAAGTACACATATTTGCCTATTCCGTATCCATCGCAAATATTTGCTGAATCAATGGATATTTTCGCTAACGTTTTCCCCGATAAGCAAAAACTTATTTATTAAGTTTAGAAAATAAACCTATATTTATCATTTTACTTAATTTAGAAATATTAGAAAAATACATAAAAAAGGTATTCGTAGCGGAAATATCCGATAACTGCCGAACGAGTCTTTGTAATTGAGAAGTACTAAATTTCAGTAGAATCTCTTATTCCCAATAGTATATATAAATATATAATTATATATAAACAGAACTGTAGCAGAAAAATTACTAGTATTGCTAATTTCAGACGTATCTAAACTAAGAAAATTACAAACTGAGCCAATAACTATGGTACAGCTGAACGTCGTGCTAGAAAATTGAATGCGTCGTATTTTTTCCTAATGCCCTTTTCATTTTCACACCAGGATTTTAATTACTTATGTATTTATGTATTTGGAAGTATAAAATTTCTAAATATATAAATATAACGCATATTTATTTATATTTTTTCGAATAAAAACTAAAATAATAAACTGAAATCTTAAACAACCTCAAATAACCATGTTTTTGATAGTTATGACTCTATAACATAATGTAAATTGCCACACTGAAAGAAAGGACTGTTTGTAGCAACCAGAAATCTGGTTGCTGCAACTAGATTTTATAGTGAATTATCGTTCAACTGGTTGCTGCAACTAGACTGTTCTGGTTGAGGTTGAATGGATGCGGCACATAGATATCTTGTTGTGGCAACTAGATTGAGTGTGTGTGACACATTGATTTGGTTGCTGCAACCAGATCGCCTCAACTAGATTGACATTGTTGAGGCAACCACACTCTATTTCTAACGTAACTATGCACTCTGTATAACTCAACCATTTTCTGATTAATACAACTAGATTTACTGCAACTATACGATCTAGTTGAGAACACAAGACATTTTTCTTTCAGTGCAACCTAATTTCGAGATTAGTCAACTTAAAATAACCCTATCTTAAAGTCTTGGTGTGAAATAATCATAATCGACTTGTTTCACTTATCGTTCAATATCGAATTTTATACTATTAGGAATTGAAGTATTTGTTACTTTAGTATTGTGAATTTCTATGAGTTGATAAATAAAAATGGTTGCAAAGCATCGTATGAAAATAGTACCGTATTCAATGTGTCTATAAAACTAAAAACCGCGTCATCATAATGAATATTTTCTATAATATAATTATTAATAAATATGCATATTATTAACTATTTTAACAGTCTCCATTCAAAATTTAATATACCGTCTTTCTATGAATAGTTAATCCCGTTTTGTATTTTGTATTTTTTGTTTCTTTACCAAAATGCACCCATGAAAAAATCTTTCATTTAAATATTTATTTATTTATTTATTTATTACTTGTGATTGCTACTTATTTATTCGATTTCAAATCAATGGATCATCTTCGTGTCGTTTGTAATATTGCGTAATTGATTAAACTTGGCAACACTGTTATCACTAACAGTGTTGCTAGGGATATCTCTTGGCGGTCACTGTTGCTGGTTTCTACACATTTTCCTGAAAATTACACAAAGAAAATGTATTTGTTTGTTGTTATTTTCGTCGTGGACGGAATTCAGGACAAAACAGAGTATAATAAGTGGAAATGGAACGTAGGGATATTACAACTAGAATGACTTTTCGTATAATCATAAATATACCTGTGCTGGTAGCATTGAATGCTAATGCTCCTTCCACACCTGGTCTAATGCTTCTATCACAACTATGACTCGAACTCGAGAAATGCACTAACATCAAACTGTTTCCATTCTCACTTACACCAACATTTGGCAGACTTTGATCTTCCTTATCCTCCCTGTAACCAATCAAAGATTACATATTTAGATGGTATATATATATATATATATATATATATATATATATATATATATATATAAACACGCAAGTGTATGTATGTGTAGAACGCTTTGGTTTATATGTTTCTGTGGTAACTAAAATTCAAAATCCAATCGGCAAATACAAAAATAAGGATATAACGATTAAATTTCTTACCTATAAATGAAACAGTATCGCCTAGCTCCGTGACTGGATCGGCTTAAGGGGGTCGTTATTAAATAATGTGTCCCATTCTCTTCCCAACGTCCATGGCACGAGTATGCTGCAACAAAGGAAATAAATTCAATATTTATTTAATTCATGAACCTATTAATGTTATTTGATCGTCGTACAGTCTGAAAATTGTATAATTGACTGAAAATTGATATATTATATTTACGTTTTCCTACATATTGATATTGTTTCATGGCTACGGTAGAATGATTTTATAACAAATTAAGGCTATATCATTAATATAATTACCCAGAAATGTTTGTATGAGAGTAAGTGAGTGTGTAGAACGCTTTTTTGTAAAAATACAAATTGGCATAGACGGGGATCAAACTCACGACCTCCAGGGTGAAAGACAAGACTCATAACCACTGCGCCATGACGACTGCTAATAATATTATAAAAAATAATAAAATAGTTTATACTGAAATAAAACAATCACTACTCTTCTGAAGTTCAGTCTATTTTGAAATAGACAAATACGAATCAAACGTCAGAATGAAATGTCAAAAAAGTTTTTGTGATAAATCTTCAATTAATTTGATGTGTTGTGTACTAAAAACACAGAGTGGCATCTGCTATATTATATTGATATTGTATGTCAATCGGAAATATAAATAATTGTTAGATAATAAAATTAAGTTTTATTTATTCTAATTTGAAGTTTGTGAATGTCGCTATTTTAAGCATTTATGTTAAAATGACCGACCAAAGAACAAATATAAATAAAAGTGCTACCGCACGTGAGCGTCAAAAACAGTATTTCAATGTGCATTAGTGACGTACGAGTTACGGAAACATTGTTTGAATTGTAAATCTTAAGTTTAAGGGGAGTGACATGTTAATATTCAATGTTTAAGTATTTAATATGAAATAAGTGCATATTAGTGCTTAATTTGCATATATTTTTAGCAAATACGTGTGTCCGTTCATTTATTTTAATTCATAGGTAATAATTTCAGTTCAAAATGGCTAAAAAGCAGTGATTTTTGAAAATATGAGTTGCGGTAAGATTCTATAGTTGGTCAAATTATAATAACTGCAAGTAAGTAAATTTATAATTCTATTAGAGAAATAAAATCTTGAAGAGATAATTCAAACATATTTGGAAACATGTTTGGTTGGCAATTTTATTCATTTATTTTTGATGGCACAATCCATTGTATTTTAGCATATAACTAATTATCATCACTTTTAACACTGCATCAGTTTAATACTGCAAAATTCAGAATCTAGCTTGATTATTTAATTCAAAAACAATAATATATATTTTTTCTTTATTATTATTTGCGATGTGGACATTTGTATTACTATTAAAGTCAAACGATACAAACTGAAGAAAAACCGTGTAATTATTATTAAATTACATGAAAATTCGCCATTAGTCAAAACAGACTTATGTTCTGTATACCATATGGGCACATGGTTCCCACGGGTGACCCTAGTATTTATTATAATTGAAAACTATGTATAAGAAAGTCGAGTGAAGGGCATTCCAGATTTTTTCTTAGTTGGGCGTAATTACTTAATTTTCACTTGGGAACGTTTGATAGATTAGGTAGTCCAGATCCTATTTTTTCGCGTTGCTAATTTGAAGCTTATCTTTGAGAATAAAAAAGAAAACTGAGTAATGGCAATGGTATTGAGAATTTTATGATTTCCAATCATTTGCCATTATTATCAAACTGAATGCATCTCAACTGTCTGTTATTTTTTTGTTTCTTAACTTTATTTGATAGCGCACAAAACTTTTAAAATCGTGCCTTATCTAAAATACAATTTGTCTGAAACGTTAGCGATAATTCAAGCCAATTTTTTACTTGTGGTGAAAAACGAATTTGTCAAGATTTCAAAGTTGCCGCTGATCCAGCGTTAAGATTGCGTATTTTTAGATTATTTCGACTTAAATTCGCATTTTGCTATCACGTTATCTGCGAACCCCCATTAAACATCTTTATTTTCTGCTATTTGTAAACTTTTTTATATTTCGCTGCCTTATTGCTTTCTACAGAGTTAAAAAAATAAATATATATCTTGATGATAATGTTGTGTTATTTTGCAAATGGATTCCAAGATACCCTTGCATCCGTACATTAGGGCCATGTTTTTCAGCCTTTTAAATGGCAACACTGGTTGAAATATTGATTGTTGTGTAAGTGTAGCTAAGACAAATCATCAGGTTCATTACATCGAAGAAATGCCGCTCCGATCTGATTTATTTCTACGTATATTAATTAAAACCAGTGTTTTTTACGCTACATTCAAAGATAATCCGGCGAATAATTACTGTTTAATAAATAAAAAGATATTTAGGAAACACTATTATATTTCTTATTTCCATAAAACTACTTTTAATTTAATCGATGCGTATTTGTATAAGGATTACACATTTCATTTTATTGCTCATTATAGTTATTCTTTTAAATATGAACTTGGGCAATCAAAACAAGCATAGGTACAAGCACCAATGCCTTGATGTCGCCGGAAAAATATTTATGTTAAACCTTAACTTACATGAAATAAGATCGCTGGTCGGACAATCCGAATAAAACTCCATGGTATCAATAGTACTGCATCCAATCACTAGAGTCTTGAATCCATCACTGGAGCAGGGCGTCAGGCTATGATCGACGCGTTTTTGTCGTCGATTCAAGTGCGTCACTTCGCCGCTGGTGATGGTGTGGCGCCATCGTTGCCAATCCCTTTTGCGGAGTGATCGAGAACTAAGTTCCGTATTTTGGGATATACTGGTCACCGTGAATTTGCCCATATACGGGCATTGACGTGGTTCCGGTGATGTTGCTAAAACAAACACAAGTTGAAATATTAATTTTCTGAATGCTTCGTTAGTTTTTAATAGTTTATTTAATATATCGTAAAAGAGTTTGCCATTTGTTGAAATATTAAATATTTTAATTGTTTCGGGGTTCACATAATTTGCAAGTTGGGCGTTTAGAAAAGAAAGTTAGTTATATTTTTTGTTTTATTAATGATTAATAATAGTATTATTTTATAAATTATCACGTGACCATGTACGGCCGTTGATTGGTCTTTGCCATGTTGCAAACTGTCAAAGATAACGAATTTTATGATAAATATACACTATTACGAAACTTTGTATGGAGGTTGCAATTCATACAAATTAAGGGGTCATTACTAACCACAAAAGGAATTTTCTTATTTGTCTAAACCACTAAACCTATATTACTATATTAGTACCATATCAAATTTTCCGATAAAATTAAAACAATGCATTGTATAATATAATAATAATACCGATAATTGAATTCTAAATAGGCCTAATTATTTAAGTTGATAGTAATTTAGCAATCGTGTATAAAAATAATGATAAATAGTCTGCACATACAGAGATTTCAAAATAAAGTATTTTTATACGCAGTGCGGAACAATTTAATGCATTTAATGACTATGGTAATTAATTCTACTTATATTATTTGTCATAAAATGCATTAAAATAGGTTTATTTAAATGATGAAAAACATTTCTGTTGTAAAAATATTTTATACAAAAACGACGCAAAAGAATTTTATAGCAGGAAATATAATTCATTTGAAATTACGCATTCTTGTGTGTGTGTGTGTGTGTGGCGAAGAATAACAGAGATTAAATGAAAAATGGACAAGAATTCTTGTCGAAATTCTTCATCATTCATGCCACACTCGAAACTAAAAATAACATTTGGTACATAATTCAAATACCATTATATTTCTTTTTCTTGTTGCATTTCCATTTCTGTTATATGTAAATTACGGAATGTACATATTTTGTGTAATTATATTTTTGGGCCCTTCAACTCGGCGAATTAATACATATAGCTGAAAATATACCTTTTTTAACTAAATGGACGAATTAATTCACAATTCAAAACGAATTGAAGCCATTTTGACAATTAAAAGT
The DNA here is from genome assembly GCA_933228885.1 of Leistus spinibarbis. NCBI lineage: Eukaryota > Metazoa > Arthropoda > Insecta > Coleoptera > Carabidae > Leistus > Leistus spinibarbis. Next base: position 6,656,324 of record OW121803.1, on the reverse strand, counting down.
CTTTTATGTAAATTTGTGTTGTAAACCAAAACCTGTTTACCAATTACAAATCTGTAATAATTCAAATGGAATTGAAGAGCTTTTTTGACTATTCCAAGCTTTATTCTAATTTTGTATTATAAATCAAAAGGACTTAAGATCTGTTTACAAATTATTCAAATCTTTTCTAATTCAAAACGAATTGAAGCCATTTGGATAGTTACAAGTTTTTTATGTGAATTTCTGTTGTAAATCATTAACCAAAAGAAATTATAGCCTGTTTACTAATTACAAATCTGTAATAATTCAAATGGAATTGAATAGCCTTTTTGGCAATTACAAGCTTTATATGTGATTATGTTGTGTTATAAACCAAAGGAATTATGAACTGTTTATAAAATATTCAAATCTTTTCTAATTCAAGACGAATTGAAGCCATTTTTACAATTACAAGTCTTTTATGTGCATTTGTGTTGTAAATCATTAACCAAAAGGAATTAAAACCTGTTTACCAATTACAAATCTGTAATAATTCAAATGGAATTGCAAGCTTTATATGTGATTATATTGTGTTATAAACCAAAAGGAATTAAGTTCTGTTTATAAAATATTCAAATCTTTTCTAATTCAAAACGAATTGAAGCCATTATGACAGATACAAATCATTTATGTGAATTTGTGTTGTAAATCATTAACCAAAAGGAATTAAAACCTGTTTACCAATTACACATCTGTAATAATTCAAATGGAATTGATTAGCCTTTTTGACAATTACAAGCCTTAAATGTGATTTTGTATTATAAATGAAAAGGAATTTAGTTCTGTTTATAAATTTTTTAAATATTTTCTAATTCAAAACGAATTGAAGCCATTTTGACAATTACAAGTCTTTTATGTGAATTTGTGCTGTAAATCATTAGCCAAAAGAATATAAAGTCTGTTTACCTATTACAAATCTGTAATAATTCAAATGGAATTCAATAGCCTTATTGACTATTACAAGTCTTAAATGTGATTTTGTAATGTAAATTAAGATTTGTTTAGAAAATATTATTTTTTTTTCAAATTCAAAACGAATTGAAGCCATTTTGACAATTACAAGTATTTTATGTGAACTTGTGCTGTAAATTATTAACCAAAAGGAATATATATATATATATATATATATATATATATATATATATATATATATATATATATATATATATATATATATATATATATATATAGCCTGTTTACCTTTTTAATTAATTCTGTTTAAAAAACATTCAAATATTTTCTAATTCCAAACGAATTGAAGCCATTTTGACAATTACAAGTCTTTTATGTGCATTTGTGTTGTAAATCATTAACCAAAAGGATTAAAACCTGTTTACCAATTACAAATCTGTAATAATTAAAATGGAATTGAATCGTCTTTTTGACAACTACAAACCTCTTGTATGTGATTTAGTATTATAAATCAAGAGGAATTAAGACTTGTTTAGCAGTTACAAATCTTTTAAAATCCAAAAGGAATTGAAGACTTTTTGACAATTACAATTATGTGAAATATAAATCAACAATCAAAAGGAATTAATTCATTACGTTAAGTTTATTAAAGTTCCAAATATACAAATTAATAGTTTGAGGCAACTTATTTCTAAAACAATTAATAATCAAGAAAACAAATAGAATCTTTTTATGCAATTTTAAACTTGAAATGCAATTTGGAACCAATCAGCCCTTTAACAATTATGAATGTTAGTGGCTTGTAGTCTTTTTGTGGACCATTTTAAGGGCTTAATTCATAAATTCAAATTTTTCAAATAAATTCAATTCCAAAGCCTTGTCTTAATTTTCAAACGGGCTGATTCGCAATCTAACTAATCAAAGTAACCATAATTATGAGAATCACGTTTCTTCGTTCGTTATTAGTTATCCCTACTCTTCCATTTTGTTCCACTTGCGAATCATACTATTTCTATGATTACTTGGATTGAATCACAAAACTGGCAAAGAAACACGTCTTAAATTCCTAAATGAATTAAATCGATTTTTAATTCTTGTTCAGTTCTGGTTACAATACATATTGATTTTGTTTTATAGCAATCATATTTAAAACAAAACCAAGCATTATTAGAAATACAGTAAATGGACCAGAGAGTCAAGTGATGGCCACTTCACCATTTTATACATACTATACGACGAGCTAAAAACAACCACAAAACTGCAATACAATATCTAGAGTAATACATATTTGTATACAGGATCCATTTTATCGTGTATAGTATATCTGTTACGTTTTTAATGTAGATGTTATAATGAAGAAGTTGAATTAATGGGAATGGTCATCAAAAAGATAAAAAGAGTTTTTTGTTGAGTGCACACTACTACTATATGGATGTGGGTGGCGTTTTCAGGATTAGGTGAAATCCACCCACCGCCACCTCTAGCTTATTGTACTAGTATATATACGTACTATACAGAGAAAGTGTCATAATATGTTTAATGTGTGTTCGGTGGCCGCAATGCAGTGCCACGTTACAATACTCATATTATATATTTACACGACGCGACGCCACGACATCGTTTAGTAATATTAATGGGACATCAGTGAGACAACTGCTTGGAATCCACACACACACACACACACTCATATGTGAACTCTACAGGACCGTAGGCTTAATATTTACTATACTAGGTTCACCCGTGGGCACCGTGTGCCCATATGGTACACAGAATATAGGTCAGTTTTGACGGGTGGGGAATTTTCTTGTAAATCATAGTTACAATATAACAAGAGCTGGCGCTAGCGCCAGTGCTATCAGCTCGCCGTTCCGGGGAGCGCGGTCACATCAATAAATACAAAACTAAAAGCGATAGCAATTATTATAGTACAAAATTTATTGTTGTTATGATATTTCATCGGCATTTAATATGAAATTAATAAATTTCTAAGTTTACGTATATAATTCATAATCATCGACATTATACTCACATAGCCCATTGAACCAATCTAACCAATTATGATCCCGACATTTATTTATTCCTGTACCATAACAGTTTTAATTTCCAAAAACCCCACATTTAAAATTGCACACATGGGTAACGTTAATATCGTTTGTTTCGTGATTAGTCAAGGATATTGATAATTATTTCATGAACATTTCCTAATTTTATTAATTAAAACACAGAAGCAAATGGTTTATACATTGGAAAATATAACCAAACAAATTACTGTCACATAAATATAACTTCTTCATTTTACTAACAGATGGCGATCGATGTCTGATATACTTCAAAATATATTTATATTATTTTTTTTAAGCCTATGGGCTCACAATTTGAAAAAACTTTAATCACATAAAATATCTTAGAATGTTGAGTAGAAAATTCTAAAATTTTTAAAAGTTGACTAAGGGCAGTATTTAGGAGGGTTCCAAATTTTGGGGGCCTATAACGCCGGTCCTGTACAGACGATTGGATTTAAAATGCGACGGGAACATCACGGGCATGGAAATTATATGTATACCAAATTTCATCAAAATCTGCCCGGTACCTTCAGACGAGTTGCGGTCACAAACTCAGGTCTTACGACGGACCGACCGACCGAGCGAGATACATACATCCAAGTATGAGTTATATATATTTTTGGATTCAGGGCGAAAATAAAAGAACTTTTTGTTAAGATTTTTTTTCGATACGAGCATGTTACAGACACACGACCAATCACTATAGCTCTTTTGTACTTACTGTACGACGAGCTAAAAATAAGAGATTACCCTTACACGGTTTTTCCTTCAGTTTATATCGTTTAACAGGTAACAAACCTAAAAAAATTAATTATATATTCATAATTTGATATATCTTTCCAGCCAATCAGGTATCTAAATATGTTTGAATTAACTCTTCAAGATTTTGTTTATTACTTAATTTATAATTTAATTCATAAATTTATTTATTGCATCTATTTGTAGTTAAATATATTGTACAATGCACATTTAATATTATTAAATAGTTTGATGCATGTTTTTATTGATTTTAAAATGACTGTAAATTATAGAATATAATAAAATAATTAAAGATTTCGAAATTTGGACAGTTAATTAAAATTGTTAATAATCATTATTTGCATAAATGTATGAAATTGAAACAATTCATTCTGCTAATAAAGTCGGAAAAAGGGCGGTAACTTTGAAGTACTACTTGATGGCACTTCATACAGTAGGTGCGGTGTTCAATGAAGTTAGTCACCTAGCAAATTAAGCTAACAGATTTTGCCTAGCAGCAGCGAAATATAATACCCCATTGTACACCTGTTTCCCGTTAATATCGGTAATTTTGGAATACGACATCTGTCTTTGGTTGAAGTTACGATATTTGTCAACATGAATAAAAAGGTTGTGTTATCAGAATTTCTGAATGACGATACAACGTCAAAAATAGTTGTATAACTGGCGAACTGTATTTATTCGCAGAAATAAATAACAAATTCTGTATTAATACAAAAAAATAATCAAGATGTTTATGTTTATTTAATAAATAAATGGGTCGTTATAACCGAACGACTTTTTAGTAAATTACGACGTTCAAAGCGGTTGGACGCTATAACCGGAGTCGTACTAAACGGATGTACTTATTCATTGTAATTTGTATGAAAACCTAACTTGGGGTCGAATCTACGTCGCTAAAAATGGTTGGTCGTTATAGACGATTTCTACTCTAGTATATTTTGTACTGAAAAGTTGTTTAATTTCCATAAATCTAAATCCAACCCTGTAATCAACCAAATACTGCACAGTAGTGGTTTTACATGAACATGAAAAATGAGCTCAAAAATAGACAGACTGAAACATCTCACTCATACATCCACATTTTCACACCTTTCACACTCACACAAATGCCCTTATTTTTAGAGTGACTTCAGCTAAAAGTATTTAAACAGAAACATACACACACAAAAAGAAAAAAAGAAATGCATGTTTTAAGGAATGACTGTGATAAAGATGTGTCATTTGTAATGTGTTGTAGTTAGCGCTGGGGCGGCTACGCTTATAAATAAACTGTGTTGTTTATTTTACTGTTGATTGTCACTTAATTCGTTCCGTAAATATTTAAATTTACTGTTCGCTGCTAAGAAACTTTGTCATTTGTTGTATGTTTATATTAATGGAATCATAAATTGAAAATTTGTCACAAACTTTTGTCTTACGGGTATAAGCAATATACATCCAAGTATATAAAGTTAAAAACAAACAAGTATTCCACGGATTGATATAATTTGGAGAGTATTTTCTTGGTCCAATTGTTATTTGGGCCTTTGTTTAAAATTTGATAATCCTTTAATATGTGTTTGTCATAAAATAATTTAGTAAATCAAATATGGTAACCATAGTAATATATATTATTAATTTGAGATATTTTTCGAAATTGTAATTTTTTTAAATGACTCAATGACGTATGTGTGCCCTATAGGCAAACACCATTGAACATAAAAATATAATGTTTCGAATTTATGATTTATAAAGCACTGGGAAAATAATCCAAGTTGAGAAAACGATATTTCAACCAGAATTACTAGTTTACTCGTGTCATTTTTTGCATATCTCAAAACATTATGATTAAACTTGATAGAAAATGTATTTTTTTGGAAAAATTACCGTTTATGGAAAAACTATCGCGATTAAAAATTTATTATTACTATTACAGTTTATTATGTATATTTTTACAGACGCATGTAATACGATTACAAAACCAAATGGGAATTTGTGTAGCATGTAATGTATGTAATGTCAATAAAAATATACATGAGCTGTGAATAATTGAAAATTACATTTACATTTAATATCAGTGAACGAAGTGTAAATTTTCAAAATGTATAAAATTATCCTGTGACCTGTAACCATGTAATATTACATAATCATCTAAAATATAATACATATACAACTTGAAATATCAAATATGTAAATGAAAAATATACAATAATTCCGTAATTATTTTATTAACATTTAAAAAAAATTACATCATCAATAAATCTGCATATATTTATGCATATTTCATAGAATCATAAAATTTGTAAAATAATATACTGTAAACTATGTAATATAAATTTCTGAAACCTATAGAAATCATGTAATTTATTTGAGAATCAAATTTTACATTGAGACATCAAAATTACATATATTGTAAATTTAGTCTATGAAAATCGGGTGTAGGGCACCCCAGATTGTTTGTACTATTATTCAACTATGATCGATAGTGTTGTGAACCCGTTACCGAGCATTTAAGCTCTTCGCAAAGTAAACAACCATAAAAAATGAAAATGTGTCCGCCCCCGTTTTGTTGCTTCTATTATGGCCTTCGTTTCCGGCCCCTTTGTTCGGAAATACATTTCATATTTCATTTTTGAGCTGAGAAACCATTAAATTATCGTAAACGTCATCATTTTAAAGAATATATTTTTTTATGTAGTTTATAAATGTGAAACATATTCAAAATACGAAAATATATTTCCAAGTAGTTCCCAGATTACAAGAACACAAAACTTAAGTTGCTGACAAAATTTATGACTGAATTTTTTCAGTTTCTTCAGTCTTCTATGTTTTTTTTTTCAACTGTTTAGGACCACCCGTGCAAGTCGTTAAGATTAACTGAACCGCAAATGTGGAAAACATATATTTCAAATGTTACAACTGGAAATTTATTTTTTAACGTGTCACAACACATAAACTGTGTATCACTCTGACACACCAGGATTATTTTAAGCTCAGCTTACGTACGACAAGAGTGACAGTAGCACAAAACTGTGGCGCGCGAAATGTTGGCGTCGACGTTTGAAAATATATATATACATACATACATACATACATACATATATATATATATATATATATATATATATATATATATATATATATATATATATATATATATCGCCAATAAAAATTGATATACTATATTTACGTTCCCCTGTTACAATACATATTGAATTTAAAACACAATTAAACTATGTAACATCATTAATATAATAACCCAGAAATGTATGTATATATGTATGTGTAGAACGTTTTTTTTTTTTTTTTTTTAATGCAGATTAGCGTAGACGGGGATCGAATTCACGACCTCCAGGGTGAAAGGCATGACACTTAGCCACTGCACCATGGCGACTGTTAATAATGTTATAAAAAATTAATCAAATAGTTTATACTGAAATAAAACAATCACTACGATTCTGAAGTTCAGTCTGCTTTGAAATAGACAAAAACGAATCAAACGTCAGAATGATATCAGTCAAAAAAGTTTTTGTGATAAATCTTCAATTAATTTGATGATTTCAAATGTATTTAGTGTGTACTTTACACAGAGTGGCATCTGCTATATTATATTGATATTGTATGTCAATGAGAAATACATTTATAGTTAATATTTTCACTTCAAAATGGCCAAGAAGCAGTGATTTTTGAAAATATGAGTTGCGGTAAGATTCTATAGTTCGTCAAAGTATAATAACTGCAAGGAAGTAAATTTATAATTCTGATTATTAGAGAAACAAAATCTTGAAGAGATTATTCAAACATATTTAGAAACATGATTGGTTGGCAATTTTATTTTTTATTTTTGATGGCACAATCCATTGTATTTTAGCATATAACTAATTATCACTTTTAAAACTGCCGTTGTGACACTGCATCAGTTTAATACTGCAAAATTCAGAATCTAGCCTGATTATTTAATTCAAAAACCATAATGAATCAAATGTTAAATCATTAAAAATGTTGTGTAAAAAGGATTTGTAATACATATTCTTTTGAATAATCAATTCAAATAATAAACAGCAATCGTAAGTAAATTTATAATCCTGCTTTTTATATACAATCATGACAACTGTCTAACTGATACAACACTTATGCACCATACAAGGTTAAAATCAAAGTTAAACAAAATTTAGTTTATATTTATCGGATGTTACACAGTGCATGATAAGCGATCGATTAGTTAATCTCAGCATAGTGATCTAAGAACAAAATAGCGTTCAAAGAAAGAACTCGATTTTTTCTTTATTATTATTTGCGATGTGGAAATTTGTATTACTATTATAGTCAAACGATACAAAATGAAGAAAAACCGTGTTATTATTATTAAATTACATGAAAATTCGCCATCAGTCAAAACTGATCTATGTTCTGTATACCATATGGGCACATGGTGCCCACGGGTGACCCTAGTATATAGTGAAAATTGAATAAGAAAACCGAGTGACGGACACTTCAGATTTTTTATATTCAACAGTCAAGAACACCTGCCTACATATTACTAAAAAGCATAATAAACAAATGTAGTGAAAACCAAGTTAACGCCGAGTGAAGGCCACTCCTGTTTTAATTTAATATTACCAGCACTATTAAATTACCATTATCAATAGTAAAAACCTATATTGCATCAAATCAGCAAAATATCGATGTATGGAAAACAGAATAATAAAGCAGAAGCTATTTTCCATAAATTAAATAAAACAGGTTTTAAGGCATACATATTGGATTCCTATCTCAAATGTTAGCAAATGTCACCGCCAGATGTCAGCCACAATCCCACAATGTGTCTGATATCGTGAATAAGGAATCATTGGCAAGGATTACAATAATAATAATCGTAAAAATGTATGAATGTATACTTACTGACTAGAGTGATGTAGGGCACCAGCGTCCTATTGAAATAGGGTGTTGCGCATGCGTCCTCGGGTCGGCGCACATGCGATCCTATCTGTACTTCGACCACGTGTCCATCGCGCCGGTGGAACATCATACACATGTAACCACTTTGGCTGCAAAACAAAACATAAGCACCCGAACATATTAATATCTTTCTATGAAGTTGGCAACACTAAAACTTAAACGAGACGCCATAAACTAGTATTTATACACACATATATTTAGACGCAAAGAACAGGGCTACCAACAATCAAATATAAGTAAATCATTTGTTGAATGGCAAGGAATATGTCTTTGAAATGTGTATGCTTGTGTGTCTGTGTGTGTGTGTGTATGTGTGTGTGTATGTTTATGTGTGTGTATGTTTATGTGTGTGTATGTTTATGTGTGTATATGTTTATGTTTGTATATGCGTGTATATATTTATGTGTGAGTGCTCTAGAGCAAAAACTATTGAAGATAATATTATAAAACTTTAAATTTAAAATGTGTGTACAGTCTAGGGTTATTAGGATTTTTAAATTTAGAAATCGATAATAATTTTTTGAATATAATAGAAATCGATATAAAAATGAATTACTCGATTTGAAATAGACATAGATCACAAAAATCAATTTAAAATCGACTAAAAATCCGTTAAAAATCGTAAAATATAATATGAGAAACTTGAACAAATGGACAAGAATCAATTGAAGCGAATTATAAACTAATTTCAATCGATTATATCGATATATCATTCCCTTATAAATTGATCGATTTTTAAAAATAAAGAAGATTTGGTACACGTAAAACGCACCAATGCGTAGAGCGCGCCTTTAGGTTAAATATGCGTTGCAAGCGGGTGTTATTAATTATTATGGCATTTTGGTTAATAATTTGAAAAAATGTTATAGATATAAAATGTCTTACAATTTTTTAAGTAGATTATATTGATTTTACTGGATATATTAAAATTCAAAATTATAATATTTAATAATTTTTTTTCGGGCTTTGGGTTAACAATATGCAGAAATCTTGTTGATATAAAATATCTTAAAATTACTAGTAGAATTTTTGAGTGCTTAATTATTTTTATAAGGGCAGTATTAAGGGGGGCTCTAAATTTTGGGGCCCTAAAACTCGGGAAGTATACGAGCGATTGGATTTAAACTGCAAACGGATTCAAATGGGACGGTAAATAATATGTGTAGCAAATTTGGTGTGAATCGCTCTGGTAGCTTCAGAGGAGTAGAGGGCACAAATTTGGTCTTACGAGCGAGCGACGACTAACATCCAAGTATATAAGTTATATACATTTTTGGATTCAGGGCGACGAGACAAACACTATTTGTTAATGAATTTTTTTGATCCGAGATTGCTACAGACACACGAACGAATGCTTTAGCTTCTTCGGTACTTCGTACGGCGAGCTAAATATCGTAAAAATATGAATAACTTGAAAAAATCAAATAAAGCGAATTACAATGGAATTTTAATCGATTATATCGATATATTCTCTTGTAAATTATAAATCGACCGATTTTTGAAAATGAAAAATAAATTTTAATCGATTAATCATATTTATGGTGAGGCCTAGTGAAACCTCTAATATTTGAAATCAAAACTTATCCATTAGTAAAAGTTAAATTTGCGACTTTTCACCTATCTGGAATACGGACAAATATTGAAATATCTCGTAACTTTTGTTTGAATTGTTTTCCCAAACAAATTTCATTTACTAAATCTGGTTTGAAAGTAGTATTTGTATGTTAGTAACTCTATATTTACTAAATATAATTATAATCCTAGTAGCAACGAATGTACAACAATATTAAAAGGACTTTGTTGGAATATCCAAACTATCTGAATATAATAAAATTAAATATATACTCTAAAAATACTGACAGATGTGAAACAATGCCAAAATATATCACTAGGTTTAAATTGAGTTTATCAAAACGTGGTTTAAACCATGAATATGTAGTACTATGAATAGATTTATTTAGACCAAGTTTGAAACTATTACTGTATATATACAAGAACGTCCATTGTAGGGCACTGTTGATTTTAAAAATTATTTATTCATTCACGACGTATTAGCATTTTATATCTTGTTCAGGAGTTAGAATTTAGAATATTTCTTACAAGAAACATGGATAATCAGATTTATAAAAAAATTCACGGCACGTAACTTATTTTATATAAAACATTGTACAAATGGTAATTTTGTATTTCATTGTTTATTCAAATTATACTTTGAAAAACTCCTCTACCCATTGGCCTACAAGCCAATTCGTATTACACAGACCAAAATGGATATTTGTCCAAAAATAATTAAGCTAAATAAATATTTATACTTAAAACGTAAATAGTTATGTGAAAAATAAATTGCATTTGTAAATATTTTGATATATTTATTTAACCGGTGCAATTTTAAATTAAACGTACCATCCCATAGTAAAATGCGTCATGAGCGTCACAGGAGTGTCATCTCTATTGCTGCCTCCAGTGTGCCGGATTTGGGCGCAAACCACTTTCATTTCGGTGGGTCCGCCCACCGAACTAGAGTTGGTGATCCTCAATGTCGAGTTCCGGTGGTGAAAGCTGTAAGTTGCACTGTAGTCCAGAGTGTGCCAATGCTGAGAACCGGCTAGCCAATGAGGAAAGCGACATCGGGTCAATGTTGGAGCTAGACATAAAATTACGTGAACGTCAATAATGTACTCTACTTTCTTTCCATTGATTATAAACTCGACCTAGGGCGAGCTGAAGGAATTAGACATAAAATATCTTTGAATTTTTGGATGTTTTAATTATTTTTCTAATAGCAGTATTATAGGAGGCTCCAAAGAATTGAATGGCGAACGGGTTTAAATGAGATGCCAAATAATATGTGTAGCGAATTTGGTTCAAATTGCTTTGGCACCTTAAGAGGAGTAGAGGGCACAAATTTGGTCTTACGAGCGACAACTAACATCCAAGTATATGAGTTATATATATTTTTGGAATCAGGGCGACGAGACAAACACTTTTGTTAAGGATTTTTTATTTTCTTTTACAGAGTAACAAGTAAGTATTGTAATCATGGAAATTTTCGAACTCGAGATTTCAACGGATATACACGTTTTGATCTTTTCTGAATCGAATGTGACTATTTTCGGAATGACGCCTGCTGTATGTGTGTGTGTGTGTCTGTGTGTGTGTGTGTGTGTCTGTGAACGCTCTAGAGCCAAAACTGTCGAACGAAAAATTATGAAACTTCAAACTTAAGTCTGGTATATGCCCTAGATGTGCACCTCCTATTTTTGAAAAGAATATTCATGCATGTTTACTCTATACATTTTTGTTCTATCTCCAATATCACTAGAACGGCTACACTTACGGCAAAAATAGTTATGTTCATAATGAAAGATATTAATATTTTGCACAACTTTTGTTTGAAAAAATTCTACATAAATTGTACCAGTTATGAGATAACTGCTACGAAAGAACTCAAATATTTTATTTACGTTGCCTTAGTGATACCTACACTTGTGACAAATTTTATTATTTTTAAATCGGATCAACCATGAGTTACATCATTTGTTTCTTGTTTATTGAAAACAAACAAGCATTACTTTGACAGTTATTTGTATGAATTAATATTTAAAATATTGATTTCTTATTAGAATACATTGCATCAGGTAAATTATTATAGAATCAATTTATATTATATATTTGCTAACATAATGAAATAACAATTTCAGAGTTTTACTGTGGAGTTTGACAGTTTAAGAGTGAATACGATAAGTACTTCAAATACAGATCCATTATTAATTGGTATAATTATCCAGTTATTATTCAGTTATAGTAATTTAATTTGAATTTTCATTTTATATTGGTCAGCAAAATATTCTGTTATCACTTAATAATAATAAATATTATCTGCGCCCATTTTTGCCAGGAAAACAAAATAGACTATTAAGAGTATTCCTGTAGAGTATTGGTTAGTTTGACAGTTTGTTTGGGATATATATGTATATTAATATCTATCTATTGAAAACTACGTAAAAGAAAGTTGAATGCAGGCCACTCCAGATATTTTTTATCTGAGTATACTACAGACACACGACCCAATGCTTTAGTTACTTAGGTACTTCTTACGGCTAAAAGCCAAATAATTAGACCAACTAAATCCAATGAATGAGTGCGTTGGAATGAGTGAGTGCGACAATGAACAATAGTTTAGACTTATATACATACATACATATGTCTTTACCTCTGCGAAGGGTCATGGTGCGGCTTCCTTCCGAGGCGCTAAACAGGCCGTTGCAGGTGGCGTCTCCGCTCTGTGCGACGCGATAGTCGATGTCGTCTGTCGATGTTGCCTGCTGAATGTTGTGCGCTGCTCCGTTGGGTTGCGTCGGCGTCGGAGCCGTTTTCTCGTACACGAAACACCGAAACCTGTCCTCGTTCGAGGTGGCATGGCTGTGGTGCACCTTGCCGACGAGATAGCGAGATGAGCCCTCTTTCCATGTGGCCAGGCATTCCAGTTCTTCCACTGCAAACACATTTTAAGTCACATACTGCTTCTCGCTGTATACAAAACATATGTACATATATATAAATAACTGATGAATGATGAAATACCTATATGTGGTTGGTTGCCTTGGGAACATTTATGAATATCAAATACGTTTTCTTTTACAAATGGTACACTTTTTAGGAAATCAGCATTTTTTGTTTATACTTATTTTGTAATGAGTTAAGTTACGATTATGTCCAAAATATATTCAGTCTTTTGCAAATATATATTAGGATAAAATCCAAACTATATTAACTTTATTGTTACAGTTTTGACAAATAAATATACACCCTGAAAAGTATTAAATTCACATATCGTTACCGGTTCCGCAAAACCACGTAAGTGAAAAAAATGGCAAAATGAGATTTTTATATATTAAAATGTAACTTAAAAAGAACTCTTTAAATGTATAAAAATCTCATTTTGTCATTTTTTTCACTTACGTCGTTTTGCGGAATCGGCAACGATATATTTATTATGAAATTTGAAGTTAAATATAACAAAAATACATTTTAACATATTTAAAAAAAACCTTCAACAATAGGTTTACTTTCTTTTACGATGTAATAAGTAAATATTATAATCATGAACAATGTCGAGATTTTAACAGAAATATACGTTTTGACCCTTCCTAAATCGACTATTGGGATGAAGTCTGTGTGTCTGTCTGTTTATGTGCTTGCCTGTGTAACTGTGAACGCTTTAGAACCAAAACTGTCGATTCTACAATTATGAAACTTCAAACTTAAGACTTGTATATAGTTTAGAAGTGCACCTCCTACTTTTGAAAAGAATATTCAAACCTGAAGTGCTTGTTTACTGTGTGCATTTTTTGTACTTTATCCAATATCATTAAAACGGCTGCACTTATGGCAAAAATAGTTATGTTCATAATGAAAGATATTAATATTTTGTACAACTTTTGCTTGAAAAGTTTCTTTAAGAAAAGTACCAATTACGAGACAACTGCTACGGAAAATCTTAAATGTTCTTATAGATGTTACTATAGATACATATGCATGGAAATTATATTTAATTAATCATATGAACTATGCCTGACATCATTTTGACAGGGAAACAAATAGACTAAAATAATTTGATATTTATTATTTGACATCGGTTATCACAAATAGATCGACGAAGAAAATGTTTCGAACATATTGAAAATAGCAAGGAAAAACAAACGATTAAATCAACAAATGCGAGATTGATTCCTAATGTATTCGAATCTTGTACTGGCCACAACTGATTTTTACTTTCTTTTACAGAGTAATAAGTAAGTATTGTAATCATGAAACATTTCGAACTCGAGATTTCAACGGATATACACGTTTTGACCTTTTCTGAATCGAATGTAACTATTTTCGGAATGACGTCTGTGTGTCTGTGTGTGTGTCTGTGAACGCTCTAGGGCCAAAACTGTCGAACGAAAAATTATGAAACTTCAAACTTAAGACTTGTATATGCCCTAGATGTGCACCTCCTATTTTTGAAAAGAATATTCTAACCGGAAGTGCATGTTTACTCAATGCAATTTTTGCTCTATCTGCAATATCACTAGAACGGCTACACTTATGGCAAATATAGTTTTGTTCATAATGAAAAATTATAATATTTCGCACAACTTTTGTTTGAAAAGTTTCTTCATAAATTGTACCAGTTATGAGATAACTGCTACAAAAAAACTCAAATATCTTATTTACGTTGTCATAGTTATACCTACACTTGTGACAAATTTTATTATTTTTAAATCGGATCAACCATGAGTTACATCATTTGTTTCTTGTTTATTGAAAACAAACAAGCATTACATTGACAGTTATCTGTATGAATTAATATTTAAAATATTGATTTCTTATTAGAATAAATTGCATCAGGTAAATTATTATAGAATCAATTTATATTATATATTTGCTAACATAATTAAATAACAATTTCAGGGTTTTACTGTGGAGTTTGACAGTTTAACAGTGAATACGATAAGTACTTCAAATACAGATCCATTATAAATTGGTATAATTATCCAGTTATTATTAAGTTATAGTAATTTAATTTGAATTTTCATTTTATATTGGTCAGCAAAAGATTTTGTTATCACTTAATAATAATAATTATTATCTGCGCCCGTTTTAGCCAAGAAAACAAAATAGACATTTCAGAGTATTCCTGTAGAGTATTGGTTAGTTTGACCGTTTATATATATATATATATATATATATATATATATATATATATATATATATATATATATATATATATATATAGACAGTTTGTTTGGGATATATATGTATATTAATATCTATCTATTGAAAACTACGTAAAAGAAAGTTGAGTGCAGGCCACTCCAGATATTTTTAATTGAAACCTTAAGAAACTATTAAGAATATGATTAATTTTGTTTAGTAAATATCTTCACACTAAAAAGGCTCTACGAGGCGTGGGTAACAAATGGGCAATTTAATATAATTTGGACAGCGCGAAATGTATTTGTTTACAAGGCCATATATTTATTGGACTAGTACTACGTTTAACAATGTCCAAACATATATGTTTAGCAGTGCACACATTGTGCCCAAACCTAAGCACACTGTCATCTATCCCCGTAATCCCATTCGCGTGTCATCATCCCATCCAGCCAGTTACAATACACATTACCTGTGCTCTCTGTGCCGTACACGTCCGGACAGGCCTGGTAGCTGAGCAGCAGCCTGGACTCCTCGGTGCAGATGTCAATGCTGCTCACCGGGCTGCGACACTCGCCGTGCCCCCGGTTGTACGTGAAGGTGAACGGCCCCCGAAACGGACACGGCACCGGCAGCGCCCCCTCGCGGAACATTGAGTACAGTAGCGCGTCGCCGGTGATCATGCGGCACAGGATCGGCAGTGATTCCCTCTCGTGGCAGAACGCTGCATAAGAAACAAACACACACATGTTATATTCATGTTGTTTGTTATATAGGAATTGGAGCATTATTTATTTGTATATATATATTACAATCGACAGGTAATCATACGCTGGGGATTCGAAATAATATTGCATTTCTCTCACGTGACACAAGGCGGAAGTGTTTTCAGCGCAAGATATTGTGAATTGTTGCTTATAAGGGTTCGTTTCATGATTATTTTAGGGTACCGAAAAATGTTTGGGGATTATTTAAAAAAATTATTACGACTTAAATCATATAATATTTTTATTTTGATTGTTATTTTACTGACCATGGCTACAAATACTATTTCTTTTCATTACATATGACTCATATAAAACTATCCGTATAAGAATATTACGTATATTTTTACTTTCTTTTACAGAGTAATAAGTAAGTCTTGTAATCATGAAAAATTTCGAACTCGAGATTTCAACGGATATACATGTTTTGATTTTCATTGAATCGAATGTGACTATTTTAGGAATGACGACTGTGTGTGTGTGTGTCTGTAAACGCTCTAGTGCCGAAACTGTCGAACGAAAGACTTGTGTATATGCCCTAGATGTGCACCTTCCTATTTTTGAAAAGAATATTCAAACCGGTAGTTCATGTTTACTCTATACATTTTTTGTTCTATCTCCAATATCACTAGAACGGCTACACTTACGGCAACAATAGTAATATTCATAATGAAAGATAATAATATTTCGCACAACTTTTGTTTGAAAAGTTTCTTCATAAATTGTACCAGTTATGAGAAAACTGCTACGAAAAAACTCAAATATCTTATTTACGTTGCCATGGTGATACCTACAATTGTGACTAATTTTATTATTTTTAAATCGGATCAACCATGAGTTACATCATTTGTTTCTTGTTTATTGAGAACAAACAAGCATTACTTTGACAGTTATCTGTATGAATTAATATTTAAAATATTGATTTCTTATTAGAATAAATTGTATTAGGTAAATTATTATAGAATCAATTTATATTATATATTTGCTGACATAATTAATTAACAATTTCAGAGTTTTACTGTGAAATTTGACTGTTTAAGAGTGAATACGATAAGTACTTCAAATTCAGATCCATTATAAATTGGTATAATTATCCAGTTATTTTCTTTATATATATATATATATACATATATATATATATATATATATATATATATATATATATATATATATATATATATATATATATATATATATATATATATATGTATATTAATATCTATCTATTGAAAACTACGTAAAAGAAAGTTGAGTGCAGGCCACTCCAGATATTTTCTATACGTTATTTACAAATTAAACTATTAAAATAAGTCTCAATTCATTTCAATATTTTAGTTTAGGTGTAATAGCCCATGAAATTACTACATTATTAATTTTAAGTCCTATCCTATCTTAAGGCCGTTTGACACGGTTCAATATTTATTACAAAATTTATAAAATAATTTAGTACAAATTTTAGTTAAAAAAATTGCATAACTTTTTATCATTAAATTATTTTAAATGTGTGCGCCACACATGCAATATTTATTGTAAAATTCACCATTTGCGCATGCGCATTTCGGTTAATAATAGTTTCGAAGTGAACTAAAAGATGGCGACAATTAGATTAGTTATCATTGTACCGTAGCAAATATTTGTACTATTTGTTAAGATTAAGTGAAACTCAATTATCACATTTACTTAATCTTATAGAAGATAACATATCTAAACAAGATACATTTCAGCTCACACTAAATTTTGCACACTAAAAACATACCACATAACCTAAAACCTAAATGTGTCATTGTTCAATTTTAAAAATCTGCGCATTTTTTTGCGCATATTTAGTGAAAAAATTACAAAAAACATGTCTTACTTTTTTTTGTTAAAATTTTTTAATTAAATTTAGTAACATTTTTCAATGTATGCAACGTTCCAATTTTATTTTATTTTTTATATTTTAAATTATTTAGTAGATTTTGTAATAAATAATGAACCGTGTCAAACGGCCTTTAGAAACAAAATGAAGCATTATTATAAATATAGATTCAGTACCGTGGGTAAAAAAAATAAATAAAATAGGGCTAGTTTCCTTATCAAAGAGAGTAAAGTTAATTTGTTAAATATATACTAGATTAAATTTGGTGGATACATAGCACGCTATTAGCTTGAAAATAACACGTCAAAAGTGTAGGCTGAACTGAATATGTAGCATAAAGAAGGGCCGTGTTACATAAATGCGTGCAAAATAACGTAAATAATTTCTTAACAAACAGCAGCACACCCACCCTCCATTGCAACTTGATATTAAGCGCTAACCATATTATTTGCCTCGGTCGCATTTTCCAATTCCTTTTTTATTCTTTCTCCCCTATAGTAACTTTTGCTTCCACACCAGCGACTGAGTATAAGGCAAAAGAACGAAAGACGAAGAAATAAGGTACGTACGTATGTACGTATAGTGTATGCATGTAGCAACAACATGTCGTGTGAACACGTCATACTTTAACATGGTTATTATCGTGTTTCCTCGCCGCCCCTCGCACCCCCACCCCCTCACCGCACACGACTCTTGTGCTCTTTACACGTTTGCTCATTCGCTCCTCAAATGTTATTCAATCACGCATTCAACGTCAACATTATTCCCCCGATTCTACAACCACGTCACATGGACAGATAAAATGGGAACTTAGGGGATGTGGTGTTATCAACAGTGTTCTGTATACATATATATATATATATATATATATATATATATATATATATATATATATATATATATATATATATATATATATATATATATATATATACTATATAATGTATTAGGTATACAGGTATACCTGTGCTGGTTTATTACGTTGATATACGAAATCAATTCTGGGAATATTTGAATTCAGGAGGAATGTTCAATGAATGAAGTTTTTGTCAATTTATTTAAGAATTACAACGCACCGATGCGTTCAGTTCGCCTTATGAGTTATATATGCGATGCGAGCAGCGGTTTTTAGATATTATGCCCTTTTGGTTAACAATTTGAAAATATGTTATAGATATAATAGGTTAGTAAAATGAAAGAATCTTGTAGATATAAAATAACTTAGAATTCTTTGAAGTATTTTTGGTTGTTTTAATTATTTTTCTAAGGGCAGTATTAAGGGGCTCCAAATTCTATTGTATTTTAGTACATACTTTAAAAATCAAAATTATATTTTTTATGGCCTTTGGGTTAACAATATGAAAAAATCTTGCAGACATAAAATATCTTAGAATTATTAGTCAAATTCTTGAGTGTTATAATTATTTTTATAAGGGCTTTTTAGATTCAAGACCAACAGGCAAGAATTAAAATAAATATAAATGTATTTTCACTAGAAATATATTATAAAAATCAAAATAATAATTTTTCATGGCCTTTAAGTTAACAATATAAAAAAATCTTGTAGACATAAAATATCTTAGAATTTGTAGTAGAATTTTTGAACGTTTTTGGGGGCTCCAAATTATTATTATTAATTAAGGGGGGTTTCAAATTTTGGGGCCCTATAACTCTGGAAGTATACAGGCGATTGGATTCAAACTGTGAACGGATTCAAATAGGATTCCAAATAATATGTGTAGCAAATTTGGTGTAAATCGCTTTGGTACCTTCAGAGTAGTAGAGGCCACAAATTTGGTCTTACGAGCGAGCGACGACTAACCTCCAAGTATATGAGTTATATATATATTTAGGTTCAGGGTGACGAAACAAACACTTTTTGATAATGGTATTTTATGTCATTAAAGATTTTTCAAATCGTGAGCACATGAAATAAATATTTTGAACTAAATCAGACATTGAACGCCATCTATAGGTGAAACGAAGAAGTCATGTGACAGTTAACTGTTAGGTTAAATTATCCAATATATAAGCTATTTGCTTCTGTGTTTTAATTAATAAAATTAGGAAATGTTCATGAAATAATTTTCAATATCCTTGGCTAATCACGAAACGAACGATATTAACGTTACCCATGTGTGCATTATTAAATGTGTGGTTATGGAAATTAATACTGGTACAGGAATAAATAAATCTCGGGATCATAATTGGCTGGATTGGTACAGTCGGCTCTGTGAGTATAATGTCGATGAATTGGCATTATATACGTTAACTCAGAAATGCATTTATTTCATATTAAATGCAGAAGAAATGTCATCAAACATTCATGACACAAACATAAACCAAATTTTAAAGACTCGTCGTATATTAATACATTATTGTATAAAACAATAATTCGATTAGTAGAGAAACTCCCATAACGAATTGCTATCGCTTTTACTATTGTGTTTATTGCGATTGGGCTAGCCGGAACGGCTAGCTGGAAGCACTGGCGCTTACGCCAGTTTTTGTTTTTTTAAATGCACCTTTAATTAAAAAATTGGTTTTGAAAAAATAACTAATTTACATTTATGTTTTCCTAGTTACTATATATATTGTTTCATAGCAATCGTTGCATGAATTTAAAACTAAATAAATAAATATCCAGCGTTTGATAAGTATTATGCTGTCACAACAGATATATTTGTAAAATATATAAATTTATATGTATGTATGGATGTATGTAAAAGTTCTACTAAATGTTAATAATAGAACTATAATCATCAGAAATAATTTAGTAAAAATAATATGCATTAAACATGAATAATAAAAGCTCCACGAAGAAATGAAAAATTAAATATTAAAATAATAAATGATCAAAATCTTTCTGCAACTGATGTCAAAAACACATTAAGCAATTGTTTTGCAAACGGAATGTTAAATAAGTGATTGTCTCTGATTAGTCGATTGTCCTTAAGGTTAAATATGAGTGTTGTAGTTCGCATATTTGGGTCCGAATGTTCTTGCGTGAACAGAGGAGCGAATATCAGCAATACCAGCGATCCCTTAATTTTATTACCTAAATACTATTGTTGGTTTGTCTGTATATAATATATAAAAGCAACCCCTAGTTGTGGTTAATATTGCCTATTACACCCTCCAAAGTACTTTGCTTTTATGAACTAATAACAACGATCATTAACTTGTTTACAACCACTGGTATACTGTGAACCAACAAACACTTGACTTAAACGCTACTGTTTGGTGACCACTTTACTAGCATGCAGTTTTTAGCACCCACTATAGCCGCTCACGCGCTCACCAACTTACCATATACACACTAAAACTACAACGTTAAAGTAAATATTTGACTAAAACCAAAGTGGTCTCATTTTATGACTATAGTGTTAAAACATCGAGAGATATGTTTATTAAGATAAGTGTAGGGCAGGGCACACCAGCTTTTAATTTAAAATTCCACACACACGCACGATTTTGAGCAGTTAGTTTAGTTTTTAATAATAATATTGTGGTGTTAGGGTATGTATGGCGTGTTTGAGTACGGCGATCTTGATAAAATAAAAGCTTTCGGAGTTACTCAACTATAGCACGTAATTAAAATATCCATCCCCTAACCTGGAAGCGGAAATTATATGATTCATTTAAGCAGGGTGTGCCTTTATTATACATACATATACATAGAACTGAAACCGTAAATTCCATTTTTATTTACCCTCCGTAAATCTTACTTAAACCCTCCCAAATTAGGAGTGTCTACAAAATCATCTATTACATTAACAAATATTTGTTTTTCCCTACTCGACTACGTTCCGAGATCCTTCTTTCCAGATATGCCCAATCTTATAAGTACATCAGTAAGTTAAATAACACACGACAGAGAATTATAACGTTGATACTTTTAAGTTTGCAAAGTTTGCACTAAAACTGTGCCGGAGATATATATATATATATATGTTTGTATGTATGTGAGTAAGGGAGTGTGTAAGTGTGTATAGATACAAATTGTAAGTGTAAAAATACAAATTGGCATAAACGGGGATCGAACTCACAACCTACAGGGTAAGAGGCGAGAGTCTTAGCCACCATGCCAGGGCGACTGCTAATAATGTTATAAAAATAATCAAATAGTTTATACTGAAATAAAACAATCTCTACTCTTCTAAAGTTCAGTCTGCTTTGAAATAGACAAAAACGAATCAAACGTCAGAATGAAATCAGTCAAAAAAGTTTTTGTGATAAATCTTCAATTCATTTGATGATTTGAAGTGTATTTAGTGTGTTGTGTACTTTACACAGAGTGGCATATCTGCTATATTATATTGATATTGTATGTCAATCAGAAATATAAATAATTGTTAGTTAATAAAATTAAGTTTCATTTATTCTAATTTGAAGTTTGTGAATGTCGCTATTTTAAGCATTTATGTTAAAATGACCGACCAAAGAACAAATATAAATAAAAGTGCTAACGCACGTGAGCGTCAAAAACAGTATTTCACTGTGCATTAGTGACGTACGAGTTACGGAAACATTGTTTGAATTAGCAAATTTTACGTTTGAGGGGAGTAATTAATGTTATTATTCAATTTTTAAGTATATTTAATATGAAATAAGTGCATATTATTGCCTAATTTGCATATATTCTTAGCAAATACGTGTTTCCGTACATATATTGCAATTCATAGTTAATATTTTCAGTTCAAAATGGCTAAAAAGCAGTGATTTTTGAAAATATGAGTTGCGGTAAGATTCTATAGTTGGTCAAATTATAATAACTGCAAGTAAGTAAATTTATAATGCTGATTATTAGAGAAATAAAATCTTGAAGAGATAATTCAAACATATTTAGAAACATGTTTGGTTGGCAATTTTATTCTTTTATTTTTGATGGCACAATCCATTGTATTTTAGTATATAACTAATTATCATCACTTTTAAAACTGCCGTTGTGACACTGCAGCAGTTTAATACTGCAAAATTCAGAATCTAGCCTGATTATTTAATTCAAAAGCAATAATGAATTAAATGTCAAATCATTAAAAATGTTGTGTAAAAAGAGTTTGTAATACATATATTTTGAATAATCGATTCAAATAATAAACAGCAATCGTAAGTAAATTTATAATCCTGTATTTTGTGTAATGGCCAGTTGCACCATACCAGTTTAAAATCAAAGTTTAACAAAACTTAGTTTAAATAAATCTTAGTTTAAATTACACAGTGCATGATAAGCGATCGATTAGTTAATCTCAGCATAGTGATCTAAGAACAAAATAGCGTTCAAAAAAAGGACTCGATTTTTTCTTTATTATTATTTGCGATGTGGAAATTTGTATTACTATTATAGTCAAACGATACAAACTGAAGAAAAACCGTGTAATTATTATTAAATTACATGAAAATGCGCCATCAGTCCAAACTGAACTATGTTCTGTATACTATATGGGCACATGGTGCCCACGGTTGACCCTAGTATATATATATAATGACTCAGATGTGTATAACCCCAATTTCACCGGAAGTGTTTTAAAATCTCGAAATATTTGTATATTAACAATACGTTTGTGCACAAGTGAAAATTGACAAATTCGTATTCATACACACTTTAAAAGCACTTTTATATATATGCAAAAGAACACTTGAATACACTTCTCGCCGTCAAAATATTATTTAAATTCAATTTCGAATTCCAATACGTATATTCATGAAATATCTCATACATAACTCTGTGTATATATGTATCAAGTTGTGTGTGTATGTATATGTATATTACTTTTCTTACTACTTACTTTCTTTGTATTGAAGTACATTTGCGTGCTTCTCATGGATGACGACACACCGGTAACATATACGTTTGCTGCAAATATATACGACACATACAAAAAAACATATCATCAGAAATTTGATATCGAAAATAGAAATATACAAAGTTTGATTGATACCTATTGATATATATATATATATATACCAAACGTATATATATACAAATACGTACACAATTTTATATTTTCTTTTTCCTAGTTGTCATTCAACCGTAGGTGTAATAATTGAATACATATTTATCGCAAAATGTAAAAGTCATTTTTTTCGCTTTGTAAAAAGTCATTTTAAGTTTATTTTAAAATAAAACTAGCATTGATGCAAGCATTAATGCCTGTAGCTCATACCTCAACTATAAAATAAAGCCATTCTTAATACAACGAACTTTGAAAATATCATTTTGCATTTTATGCTATTTACGGAGACTAGACGACATTTATTAACTATTAACATGCCTAATATGTTCAAAGCGTCTGTAAATAGTTTGACAACAAAAACTGAATGTCAGTGCAATCGTACAATTTGGTTCGCCTTTCAATTAGCAACACGTACATATAGTTCTTATAAGTTAAAAGTGATGTAGCAACTTCTCATATAAGTTAATTTAGTATCATTAGAACGCGCGCGCTGACAAAGCCATTTTACTTTGAAGATGTTAAAAGAGCCGTTCGCAGCAGCTAGTAGTAACAACATTATTTACTGGAATTAGTGTGAATGTGTACTTACTCGTCAACTACGAGAAATTTATCGCCCTCTGACGCGAGGCATGTGCCCTTGTTCGACAGTCGTGGTCCCTCGATGACGATTGGCTGTCGAACTCCACTTTGGAACCAGGTGCCCTCCCAACGCTCCGGAAACATACAGCCCCCTACGAAAAAATTACAAAGGGCGCCCATGTTAATTTTAGGGTTTGTCTACTCCTCTAACATTGCTAATAACAGACTAGTTATTTTCTTATACGTATGAATAATTTCTAACTCAAGGTTATAACGGAAATACACGTTATGACCATTTCTGACTGTTTTCGGAATTAGGTGTATGTGTGTGAACGCTCTAGAGCCAAAACTGTTGAAGGAATAATTATGAAACTATAATCCTATTTTTTGACCGGAAGTAATAGCTCAGTTCTGCTATTTTATTTAATATCTCAGAAACTGCATGAGTTAGAGAAAAATTGTATCTTATAAGAGTTGGAGATATTAAAATTTCTAGTTACTTTTGTCTGAATAGTTTTTTTCGACAAATGCACCATTTAGTGGCAAATTGCCTTTGAAAAAACTGTTGAAGGAATAATTATGGAACTATAAACCGGAAGCTCAATTTTGTAACTTTTATTAATATCTCAGAAACCACATGAGTTAAAGAAAAATTGTATCTTATAAGAGTTGGACATATTAAAATTTTTAGTTACTTTTGTCTGAATAACTTTTTCGACAAATGCACCATTTAGTGACAAATTGCCTTTGAAAAAACTGTTGAAGGAATAATTATGGAACTATAAACCGGAGGCTTAGTTTTGTAACTTTCATTAATATCTCAGAAACCGCATGAGTTAAAGAAAAATTGTATCTTATAAGAGTTGAAGATATTAAAATTTCTAGTTACTTTTGTTTGTATAACTTTTTCGACAAATGCACCATTTAGTGACAAATTGTCTTTGAAAATACTGTTGAAGGAATAATTATGGAACTATAAACCGGAAGCTTAGTTTTGTAACTTTTATTAATATCTCAGAAACTGCATGAGTTAGAGAAAAATTGTATCTTATAAGAGTTGGAGATATTAAAATTTTTAGTTACTTTTGTCTTTATAGTTTTTTCGACAAATGCACCATTTAGTGACAAATCGACTTTGAAAATATGTTTTTGCCAATTAAATTTAAATCAAAATGTATAAGCAAAAAAATTATTTAGACTTGAAAACCTTATTTAACTTAAGGCTTTAGAATTTAATTCATCAATTAAATTGAATTTATGAATTAATAATGATTTTAAGCCCTCAAATCGTGCTCAAACCGTCAAAATGACTTCAAACCTTCAAAAAAACTTCGAAACATCAAAATTTATGATTGTTAAAAAGAATGAATGGTTTCAATCGCATTTAAAGTTAATAGTTACATCAAATATTTCTAATTGATAAATATAAAATAGACTGTAATTTCTTTTGATTATTGATTTATAATACAAAATCCAAAAAAATAGTTTGTAATTTTCAAAAAGGCTTCAATTCCTTTTGCATTATAAAATATTTGCAATAAAAAATCACATAAAAGGCTTGTAATGTTCAAAAAGGTTTCAATTCCTTTTGAATAATAACAGATGTGTAATTGGTAAATAGGCGTTAATTACTTTTGATCATTGACTAACACAAATTCACATAAAAGGTTTATATTTCTCAAAAAGGATTCAATTCGTTTTGAATTGTGCTTTTAAATCAATTAATTGTAGATGATTTGAGCTTGTGAATTATCGAATTAATTCAATGCCACTAGTAATTGATTTTGCCCAGCCTTGAGTGTGTCTTTCCCAATTTATAATTTTTTTTTAATATACAATAAAAAATTGCAATGTTACCTTTTATTTTGGTATAACAGAAATACTAGTATATTTTTGGGTACAACTGTTACTTACCATCTTGTCGAAAAGCAGCGTACGTTTCGAGCAGAAGCAGAAAGATAAGAATAAGATATGAACTGCACCATCTGGTTGTCGTGTCCATGTTGTGGTGGTGGTGGCCCTGGGGGATAGGGGCAGTGCGGGGAGGTGTGTGCGTGTGATTGTTGAGGGAGGGGGTTATATGGGTGGGGTCTGCTGGTCATAGAACGTCCGCACTGCCATCCTGTAACAAGAATCCGAATTACATTCGTGCTAAACATCGCCTTAACAACATTTTAATAACATATTTCACACAATTTCATATTTGTTCGTTGTACACCAAAAATATTAATCAATTTCTACAAAATACACCAATTCCCATGTTTTACCCCTGAAGACATTATGAGTTAATAAAGAAAAATAAAGTAAACAACTTTTAGAGAAAGTTGAAGGAAATCTATAATAAAGATGAGAAAAAATAAGAAATTAAATACACGTTTAGGGGAAAATATTGGGTACAAAGTAAATATTATGCAATCATTAATATAATTACCCAGAAATGTATGTATGTATGAGTGTGCAAGTGTGTGTAGAACGCTTTTTTTGTTGTAAAAATACAAATTGACATAGACGGGGATCGAACTCACAACCTACAAGGTAAGAGGCGAGAGTCTTAGCCACCATGCCATGGCGACGACTAATAATGTAATAAAAAATAATCAAATAGTTTATACTGAAATAAAACAAGCACTACTCTTCTGAAGTTCAGTCTGCTTTGAAATAAACAAAAACGAATCAAACGTCTGAATGAAATGTCATAAAAGTTTTTGTGATAAATCTTCAATTAATTTGATGATTTGAAGTGTATTCAGTGTGTTGTGTACTTTACACAGAGTGGCATTTGCTATATTATATTGATATTGTATGTCAATCGGAAATATAAATAATTGTTAGTTAATAAAATTAAGTTTTATTTATTCTAATTTGAAGTTTGTGAATGTCGCTATTTTAAGCATTTATGTTAAAATGACTGACCAAAGAACAAATATAAATAAAAGTGCTACCGCACGTGAGCGTCAAAAACAGTATTTCAATGTGCATTAGTGACGTACGAGTTACGGAAACATTGTTTGCATTGTAAATCTTAAGTTTAAGGGGAGTCACGTGTAATTATTCCATTTTTAAGTATATTTAATATGAAATAAGTGCATATTATTGCCTAATTTGCATATATTTTTAGCAAATACGTGAAATTCCGTCCATTAATTCACTCATCCGAGAATGCTACAGACACACGACAGATTGCTTTAGATTAGTCTTGTGTTGGCCACAATAGATATATTCCATTGATAATGGCGAGCTGAAGGCGTTAGTGCATACATCTATGTTTGTTTAATCATTTCTACATGAAAGTAGAATCACAAACAAACAATTTTAAGACGTTTTCGGCATTGAACAGCGTTTCCTTGAACATGTTTGCGTCAATGCAGTGTGTTCAAAATGCAGTATTTTCCATTTTAAATGAATAGTCGTCCATGTTGATCAATCAACAAAATTAAAGTCTTTCAAACATTCAATACGATAGACTGAAAACATTGTAGTATCCATCCTTAAAAGAAGCGTCGTGCAAAGCGGAATAAAGAAAGGAACAAGGAGGATAAATAGACAAGGACGTAGCGAGCAGCGAGTAGCGAGCAGATAACATGAAAGTGCTGTTTCTTGTCCGACCCGAGGCGCTACACAAAGACGCTATATTAAAACAGCGCCAAGGACTTGGTATATATCCTTAAAAAAAGAGGATCAACTTATATATAACTGCAGGCTGTACATACAAGCAGGCTATGAGATGGACACTGGCCTACACTGCTAGCAAAAAATTCCCAACATTTCTTATTCTTGTTTTATGTGTGTGTGTGTGTGTGTGTGTGTGTGTGTGTGTGTGTGTGTAGGCCAATATTATATTCGTGCGTGCGTGCGTGCGTGCGTGGTTGGTGGTTATACGATGTTTTCTGAAGTCTCGTGTTTTTAATAAACAAAAAAAATCTTATATGGACTGTGCTTGCTTGATATTGCCAAGGATTTTTATTTTCTTATAAGTAAGATATTGTTAACATCATAAATTCGATGTTAGTAAGTGTTTGCATGCTTGCCATATCCATACCTATTCAATGTTATTTACGTATATTTACTTTCTTATATATATACGATATATAAGAAAGTATTATAATCACAAACATTTCGTTAATGGGGTTTTAACCCTTATCCGGCACACTGGGATCATATGCACCCCACGCTTATAATACAAGAATTTTGAGTACCTATAGGCGACGGAAAAGGGTCTAGTCTAGATTAATTAAAAAATAAAATAATTTATATGATATTTTTGCAAATATCATATATCTGCTGATCTGAAAATAAATACCTTTTTTTAAAGAGGCACTTAAACCTCTATTATTATCTTGTAGTGCCACATTAGTAGAAGTAAATTTGTAGCCCTTAATATGTAAAAATAAAATAGTTATGAATTTTTTCATAAAATAACGTTTTTACACCCAACAATTTGAAAAAATAGATATAAAAAGTTTTATAATTTTTGGGTTAACAATATGAAAAAATCTTGTAGATATAAAATATCTTAGAATTTGTTGTAGAATTTTTTAGTGTTTTAATTATTTTTATAAAGGCAGTATTTAATACTTAAGGGGTTTTTTTAATTTTGGAGCCCTATAACTCGGGAAGTACCCGGGCGATTGGATTTAAACTGCGAGTGGATTCAAATGGGATGCCAAATAATATGTGTAGCAAATTTGGTTCAAATAACTTTGGTACCTTCAGAGGGGTAGAGGGCACAAATTTGGTCTTACGAGCGGACGACTAACATCTAGTTATATATATTTTAGGATCCAGGGCGACGAAACAAACACTTTTTTTTATTCGAGAAAGCTACAGACACACGATCGACTGCTTTAGCTTTTTCGGTACTTTGTACAGCGAGCTAAAAATTAATAATAGTAATATTCAAATTTAAAATGATTTAGTGATTGCAACAATACATTTTATACTCCAATAATTGCTATCGATTTCATTATTATATTTTACGTGATTATTGCTCGCCGGTATACAACGAGCTGCAAGCACTGGTGCTTGCCCCAATTCTAATTTTCAATATAGACTTATGGATTAAATACATAATATTTTTAATTCTCTTCGTACATTATTACAAAAATAATAATAATACTAATTCTCCACGTAAAAACAAACATATAAATATATACATGTATATATATATATATATATATATATATATTTATATATATATATATATATATATATATATATATTTATATATATATATATATATATATATATATATATATATATATATATATATATATATATATATATATATATATATATATATATATATATATATATATATATATATATATACTAGAAAGTCGAGTGAAGGCTACTCCAGAATTTTCCATAAGAAATATAATTTATATTCGATATTGTTACTTTCCTTTACGAAGTAATTAGTAAATCTTGTAATCATGAATAATTTTGAACTCGAGATTTCAACGGCTATTTAAGTTTTACGAAGGAATAAATTTTAATGGTACATAGAATGGTTTATAATTCCAACCCTAAATAAACTACTATTTCAAAATGATAGTTCAATTATCATTTCGTAAAACGTTACTTTGGAAATATGCAGGTTCTTGTCATTTATCTTATAGCTGTAATTAACCAACGATTATATATATATATAGATATATATATATATATATATATATATATATATATATATATATATATATATATATATATATATATATATATATATATAAAGTACGTATGAGATATAAGATCCAAATGACATATATAGATAATAAAACGTGTCTGTAAGACGATACAGTTGGCTTCGAATTTAAGCTAGTGCAATAATCCATAGCTACATGCCGGTTAATCCCATTTAAGAACTTGCGCCGGGCCCGTCCCATTCTAAGCGCACACCGACACACGGCCCAGATAAACGGCCAACGTTTAGGATGTGCGCAACCCTCGTCAATTTTACAAGATTGATTTTAAGCTTGAAGCGATAATCACTACTACTACACTACACTACATATCGTATGATGCGGTTAAATATTACTGATGTTCTCATTTCGCAAATGGCCCGGAAAATTGTCAAACGCTACGTTGTCGTTGTCGTTGCGTCGTTGTCGTGTTGTCGTCAGCTTATTTGAGCGGAACAATTTATTTATTCCGAAATGCTTTAGTATTGGGAATGTGTTTGGTGGTTATGTTATTCTGTTTACAGGTGGAAAGGAAGCAGCAAGGACCTTAGGGACGCTTTTAGCTTCGGGACATTTTGTCTTTGTTGTGCCCTTATTGTATACACACAGGTATACATTTATTTAAAATTGAATTTTGGCTCCTATGTCGCTATCTTTGTCATACTCATTTTAACAACAAGCATAGTTGTATAAGCACCAATGTATTCAGCTCATCGTATTATTAATTTGTGGTGTAAAATAATAATATATTAAAAGAGAAAGTTGAAACTGATTCTAAAGTATAATTTTTGTCCATAAATCGTCGTTTTGTCTAATTAATTTTATTAACAAGCATAGTTATACAAGCACCAATGTCTTCAGCTCACCGCATACATAATTTAGGGGTTAACTATATAAATATTACGAAGAAAAAGGTTGTATGTTATTCTACAATCATATCGAATGTAGTAAAAAATTACGCAATCGTACAATAAATATTACAATAATGGATGAAAATAATGTAACAAGCATAGGTGCAGCCACCAATGCCTTCAGTACGTCAAACGGTAAAGTAAAAATCAATGAAATAGAAATATTATTTGAAAACATTTATAAAAGCGCACGTATTTATTATTATTATTAATAAAATATTTTTACAACCACTAATCAATTAAGTTTGATTGCGAGGAAACAATTCGAGCAATGAATGTAATTGTTTAATTAGTAATTTTTATTTTCAAAATGTAATTCTTCATCATTTTTGATAGTTATTCCCATAGGACTCTTATATTATTGTTTTACAACTTTCTTATGAAGGATAAAGAAAAATAAAAACGATTACTAGATTTTAATGGATATAGCAGTTTCGTGGTCCCTAGAGTATGATTTCACTATTTACACAACAATGTGTGTGTGTGTGTGAGAGAGAGAGAGATATAGAAAAAAAAAAGGAATTGCATTACTAAATAACTACAAAGCACAGAACAAGCATTTCGTATTTAAACCTAAAATATATTTATGAAAAACTGATTATATTCTAGAAAACAAGTAGTAGGTGTAAACTAGGTCCACACCTAGACCATATACAAGTCATACAATTTAATTATTTTAATTCTGCCTTCAACAGTCTTGGCTTTAAAATAGAAACTGACAATTTTCAAATATTGATATTAATAATCTTATTGTATCAAAAAATCTTCAAAAAACAAGCTTAGGTACAACGCACTTATGCGTCCTGCTCTCCTAATATGTAATATATGCGTTGCGAACAGTGGTTTTTAATAATAATGGCCTTTTGGTAAATAATTTGAAAAAATGTTATAGATATAAAAAAAAAATTACAATTTTTTGTAGATTATTTTCATAAAAAAACAAGCTTATGTACAACGCACCTATGCGTTTAGCTCGCCTTATAAGTAATGTATACGATGCGAGCAGGGTTCGTAATTATTATGGCCATTTGGTTAACAATTTGATAAAATGTGCATATTTTAAAATTCAAAATTATAATATTTAATAATTTTGTATGGCCTTTGGGTTAACAATATGAAAAAATCTTGTAGATATAAAATATCTTAGAATTCTCGGTAAAATTTTTGAGTGTTTTAATAATTTTTATAAGGGCAGTATTAAGGGGGGCTGTAAATTTTGGGGCCCTATAATTCGGGAAGTATATGGGCTATTGGATTTAAACTGCGAGCGGATGCAAATGGAATACTAAATAATATTTGTAGCAAATTTGGTTAAAATCGCTTCAGTACCTTCAGAGGAGTAAAGGGCATACATTTGGTCTTACGAACGAGCGACAACTTACATCCAAGTATATAAGTTATATATATATATTTGGATTCAGGGCGACGAGACAAACACTTTTTGTTAAGAACATTTTTTGATCCGACAATGTTACAGACACACAATCGAATGCTTTAGCTTCTTCGGTACTTCGTACGGCGAGCTAAAAAGATGATTTAACCAATTTTAGTGATATATCGAATAGAGCGTTGATACACAGGTGCACAGACACACACAGACGTCATTTCGAAAGAGTTTCATTTATATTTCGTCTAATTCATGTTTGGACATGTATTGCTCGAAATATAAATCTAATTGTTTCTTAATAAAAGATAAAAAAAAACATCTCAATAAATGCATTAGCTAAGTAAAAATAGTTTGTATGAATACGCTTGAATATATACTAAAGCTCGTTTGCAGCGGATGTGCGGCTGAAAACTATACACAAATAAGTGATTCAAGGCGACTGGATATATGGCGCGCGTTCTCTAAGTAAAATGTGGTAGATTTAGGTAGGAAAAGGTCATAGGATTGGATAAGTGGCCATTTGCGAATATGATAATCTATTAATTTCACCGAATACGCCGTGGCGCACCACTACACAAAATGCAATCTTTTATTTTGTACAGCGTACAGCAGCACATTGCTGTTATAAATTGGCTATTTTACGTTATTTATTGGCCATTTTTACGATGGGTAAACTGTGAAATTGTCTCTAACGCCCACTTCATTTAGATTCAGCCATAATAATCACCTTCTTTTGATGCCTAACGACACTTTTTCTTTTCCACGCAATTACGATATATATTCGACTAATATCTATTTGCTGCACATTCGCACATTTAAGACACACAGAAAACCAACGACAAATAAGTGAGAATAATTTATTCATTTTACTTTATATATATATATATATATATATATATATATATATATATATATATATATATATATATATATATATATAAAACAAGGTAAATAAAATATTCAAATAATTATAGTAAGAAGATGTACGATAATATATATATATATATATATATATATATATATATATATATATATATATATATATATATATATATATATATATATATATATATATATATATATATATATATATATATATATATATAAGAAACAAGATTTGGTACGCGTAAAACGCACCAATGCGTAGAGCTCGCCATTTAGGTAAGATTGCGACGCAGTAATATGCGATGCGAGCAACTGTTTTTAATAATTATGGCCTTTTGGTAAACAATTTGAAAATATGTTATAGATATAAAAAGTCTTACAATTTTTTTGTAGATTATATTGATAAAAATATAATACGTTGGTGCATATTTTAAAATTCAAAATTATAATATTAAATCATTGTTTTCGGGCTTTGAGTGAACAAAATGAAAAAATCTTGTAGACATAAAATATCTTAGAATATTTAGTAGTATTTTTGAGTGTTCAAATTATTTTTATAAGGGCAGTATTAAGGAGGGCTCTACATTTTGGGGCCCTATAACTCGGAAAGTATACAGGCGATTGAATTTAAACTGGGAGTGGGTTCAAATAGGATGCTAAATAACATGTGTATCAAATTTGGTGTGAATCGCTCCGGTACCTTCAGAGGAGTAGAGGGCACAATTTGATTTTACAAGCGGATGACTAACATCCAGTTATATATATATTTGGATTCAGGGTGACGAAACAAACACTTTTTGTTAATGACATTTTTTAATCCGAGAATGCTACAGACACACGACCGAATGCTTTAGCTTCTTAGGTATTTCGTACGGCGAGCTAATAAAAGTGATTTAAAATGGGAATATCTATAAGTTTTTTTGTAAATGCAGCCATTGCCAATATAATTAAAAATGAGCACTTCCGGTTGAAAGATCCTTTTCAAAATAAGAGGTTTTCTATTCTATTCTCATCATATATTTACGTTGAACGGCTATAGAGCGTTCATACACTAACATAATTAGAAGCTAGTCAAAATGGATTCAAGGCCATTCAAACCGGATAATTTCTGGGTCGATTTCTCTTTTTTGATCGCAATAGTTATTCTAATACAATAGGTATAAGAGAGAGTAAAGCATGAGTGAAGAATATGGATGTGTCTCCATTGTGCTGCAAGTGTTTGAAATTTTCTAGAATTGAAACAACAAATCTTTTCTCTTTGTGTGTGTGCGTGTGTGTGTGTGTGTGTGTGTAGTCGTATAAAAGGAAAGGTTATCTTGCAACAGAGAGAATGTAAAGTGTCGCGAGTGAGAGAGATAGAGATGGCATGATGACAAAGTGTGTGAGATAGTAATAGAGGGATTTAAAAGTGTTGGAGAAGGGTAGACGCAAACCCTCGCCCTATTGTATACTTGCGGTTTTTCGGCTTTTCTAAGCGCAACCGCGGCCCGGACCGTGTTACTGATGCGTGTGTGTGGCCCACCCACCCCGGCCCACTCCGGCCCTCCTTACC
The DNA here is from genome assembly GCA_933228885.1 of Leistus spinibarbis. Classification (NCBI taxonomy): domain Eukaryota; kingdom Metazoa; phylum Arthropoda; class Insecta; order Coleoptera; family Carabidae; genus Leistus; species Leistus spinibarbis. Next base: position 6,621,358 of record OW121803.1, on the reverse strand, counting down.
CACAATCCCATGGTTTAGCATAGATCAGTCCCTCAGCCCATAGACGGAACACATGCGACTTTTAATTTATTGCCACCATTTCTTGTTTCAAGAAAAATACATTTTCTGTCTTAGTTACGGTATATTTCAAAGGGCACTAGAAACAAAATGTTTAAACCGCGCCTTAGGCCCAATATTGCAGGCATAGCTTAAACTTCAGTTTTGGTTTAAGTACAACATTTTGTTTTGAGTGCACATTGGTACATAAATATTACAACTATCGCAAAGTAAGGATAAACCTTAAACCTCAACTGTAATATTGGGTCTTAAGTCTAGTTTTACAGTTGAGGTTTAAGGTTTATCCTTACGTTGCCATAGTTGTAATATTTGTGTACTAATGTAATTTACCACTTTGATCCACCGAAATTTAAGGCCTTTTGAGAATTTTTATTAAAGATATAATAAGGTTTTATGAAAATCTAACTACACTAATTTATTATATATACATTAAAGTAAAAAACTATTTTTTATTTTTGCGATATATTACAAAATGGCGGCTTGACAGTTGATAATCGAGAGCGCTGCGAAAATAGAAGGTTAAACGGTGAACACGATAAGTCACTTTACATGTGATCTAGAATAGTGAAACAAAAAGAAATAGTTTTACTAGTCCAAAAGCTATCAAAACACATAGCCGTTTCAAAATAAATGCATTTTTAATGTAATGGCATCGATTCAAAGTAAAACATACATTTCGTTACTTAAAGTTGCATAGAAAATCGAGATATCAATATTTTCAAAAAATCCTACGTATTCCGATAGAAAAATATGTGACGATTATATAAAATACAAGATTAGGTATGCGTAAAACGCACCAATGCGTACAGCTCGCCTTTAAGTAATATATGCGTTGGAAACAATATCTTAATTAACAGTAATAGGTTCTTACTTTTTTTTCAATATCTCGGGATTGGCAAGATATAGAAAAAAGTTATAAATACAAAAGTTCAAGATAATAAAATTTCCAACAACTTTTGTTTGAAAAATATTTTAGAAAAATGTACCATAACCTAAAAAATAGCATTTGAAAATAGATTTACGTTTCCCTATAGTTGCCACACATATTAATATTGTTTCTTGGTATACAACGAATTTAAAACAAAATAAAGCGATATTATTTTAAATAGATAAAGAAATTATAAGAAAGTCGAAAACCATTCCAGCGTTTTTACGTTAGTTTAAGTTTGTTGCAAACAAATAAATTGCTAACTAGTTTAAGAGATTACTACTACATGTGCATGGATAACAAGAGTAGGATCGTCGTCCATACTTAATGCCTCATCTAAATTCATTCCACATAATATATTGGGTTTGCAACTATTCTTTTATTTCTATTTTACAACTGCATTTATATTGATGAATTCGTATTTTGATAATAAGACTACTATTGTTTTATATTTGCATGCACCTCCACCATAAAACATAAATCATATTTTCATATATTTTTATCTCGTAAATCGAAGGAAAACCAAGTAGTTTTAGTAAAACCAGTAAAAGTAATGAAACTAGAAATGTACACAACTTTTTTACAGTTTGAGCAGAGATTCCCAAACTCTGGATCGTGACTCATTTGTGGTTCGTATTTATGTTTTTGAACCATACTCATAAAACCTTAACTATTAGATACGTAATTGTAAAAAAGAAAATGAAATCAATTCGAATTTTATAATATTTTAGTTCTGAATAACAGTTTTTTGATTATTTCCATTTTAAACTACCGATTTCAACGGTAATACATGTTTTCAACTTTCCTGAATCGAATGTAACTATTTTTGGAATGACGTCTGTGTGTCTGAACGCTTTAAAACCGAAACTGTCGAACGTAAATTGTGAAACTATAAACTTTAGACTTGTATATGGTCTAGCTCTGCACCTATTATTTTTGAAAAGAATATTCAAACCGCAAGTGCATGTTTACTCTACGCATGTTTAACTCGCCGTACGAAGTACTGAAGAAGCTAAAGCATTCGGTCGTGTGTCTGTAGCATTCTCAAAAAGTGTTTCTCTCGTCGGGGTGAATCCAAAAATGTATATAACTTATATACTTGGATGTTAGTCGTCGCTCGCTCGTAAGACTAAATTTGTACCCTCTACTACTCTGAAGGTACCGAAGCAATTTACACCAAATTTGCTACACATATTATTTAATATCCCATTTGAATTCGTTCACAGTTTAAAGCTAATCGTTTGTATACTTCTCGAGTTATAGGGCCCCAAAAATTTAAAACCACCCTTAATACTGCCCAAATAAAAATAATTAAAACACTCAATAATATAACTAAAAATTCTAAGATATTTTATATCTACAATGTTTTCATATTATTGATTCAAAGCCCGAAAAAAATATTAAATATTATAATTTTTACGATAAATTTTAAAATCTGCACTAAAATATTATTTTTATATATAAAATTTACAAATATTTATAACATTTTTCATATTATTAACCAAAAGGCGAGCTCTACGCATTGGTGCGTTTTACGCGTACTAAATTTTGTTTGTTCTATCTCCAATATCACTAGAACGGCTGCACTTATGACAAAAATAGTTATATTCATAATTAAAGATATGAATATTACGCACAACTTTTGTTTGATAAGTTTCTTTAAAAAATGTACCAGTTACGAGAAAACTGCTACGGAAAATCATAAAATTCGTATTTATATTGTCATGAAAATAGATATGTAAGAATTTTTCTTATAGTTATCATATTACTTATGCTTGAAAATAAATTGACAAATATACAAAATATAAATAATGTATGTCTTATTGCACTGTTTAACACAAATAGATTGACTGAGAAGGTGCATTTTAAAGAATCAACATTTATATTTCATATTGAAGAAACAATATTTGATAACATAATAAAATAATTAGCTAATTGGTACAATTTCAAGGTATTACTGTGAAGTATTGGTAATTTTTGACGGTCTGTTTGGAATATATTTCACAATTTCAAGGTATATTGCTTGGAATATATATATATTTTTAATGAAAACTACGTAAATGAAAGGTATTATTTACTGAAAATACGACATGGAAAACGATTTACTTAGTAACAATACATATTGATTTTGTTTCATTGCAATCGTACGATGAATTTAAAACGAAATAAATCTATATTATAAGTACAGATATTTTAAAATTCTGATTCGAATGTTTATAACGTCACAGTTTAAATACCACTGATGTAGACTTATACGTAATTTAGTCCCGATGTCCCCTACAGCAATTTGTTCAATTTAACTTTAGCCCAATCTGGTAATATTCGGTAAGAAATGTCCCTTGATCTCAATATTAGTTTGAAACGTAGATATCGTTTGACCAAAAGCGTGACGTGACGCAAACGCATAGAGCAGCGCCGAATAGGTAATACGGCTCTCTGATCAAGCTAAGTTCTGTGAGCGAGCAACGGTAAAGTTCGAAACGCCCTTGGCCTCCGGTGGCTCCGGTGCCTCCGGTGCTCGGTCCGTTAAATGATTGGCGATGATTACACTTGACGCGCAGGGTAAACAGCGGTGCCAACCCCTCATCAATAATAATAAGTCGTGATCTAGTGCCGCTGCCCCTATCTACTACCCAGACACTACCACCTCCCCCCCCCCTGCCACCCGCTACCGCCCCCTACCAACACCAAGCAGAGAAGGGAAGCACCAGCGAAATATTAATGCAATACCTAAATTGAAAATCAATACATAAACCAACACTGTGCTCTACAGACTTGTACGTACGTATATTTCGCGAACTCTATACTTACTTCACATTCATATACTTAGGTTCATAGTTTGAAGGCAATAGGTAAAATTACGGGATATGTTTTGGCACAAGAAAAGGTCTGATAACCCGTAAAGACAATAGTTTTTAAAATATATATATATATATATATATATATATATATATATATATATATATATATATATATATATATATATATATATCAATATTTATACTTTTTAACTCGCCGTACGAAGTACAGTAGAAGCTAAAGCATTCGGTCGTGTGTCTGTAGCATTCTCGGATCAAAAAATATCATTAACAAATAGTATTGTTTCGTCGCCCAGAATCCAAAAATATATATAACTTATATATTTGGATGTTAGTCGTCGCTTGTTCGTAAGACCAAATTTGTGCCCTCTACTACTCTGAAGGTACCTGAGCGATTTACACCAAATTTGCTACACATATTACTTAACATCCCATTTGAATCTGTATGTAGTTTAAATACAATCGCCCGTATACTTCCCGAGTTATAGGGCCTCAAAATTTAGAGCCCCCCTTAATACTGCCCTTATAAAAATAATTAAAACACCAAAAAATTTCACTAATAATTCTAAGATATTTTATATCAACAAGATTTTTTCATATTGTTAACCCAAAGGCTACAAAAAATTAATAAATATTATAATTAGTTTGTCGAAGTACCGAAGAAACTAAAGCAATCGGTTGTGTGTCTGTATCATTCTCGGAGCAAAAAATGTCATAAACAAAAAGTATTGTCTCGTCCCCGGAATCCAAACATATATATATAACTGGATGTTAGTCATCCGTTCTTAAGACCAAATTGGTGCCTTCTACTCCTCTGAAGGTACCAAAGGGATTTACAAACAAATTTGGTACACATATTATTTAGCATCCTATTTGAATCTGAACGTAGTTTAAATCCAATCGCCCATATACTACCCGAGTTATAGGGCCTCAAAATTTGGAGCCCCCCTTAATACTGCCCTTATTAAAATAATTAAAACACTCAAAAATTTTAGTAATAATTCTAAGATATTTTATATCTACAAGATTTTTTCATATTGTTAACCCAAAGGCTACAAAAAATTATTAAATATTATAATTAGTTTGTCGAAGTACCGAAAAAACTAAAGCAATCGGTTGTGTGTCTGTAGCATTCCCGGATCAAAAAATGTCAACAAAAAATGTTGGTCTCGTCGCATTGAATCCAAAAATATATATAACTTATATACTTGGATGTTAGTTGTCGCTTTAATTAACGATTAATACTGTTATGGTACAGGTTCAGCCGGCTCTGTGAGTATATATTAATAGGGGAAACTGTACGCATAGGTACGTTGTACCTAAGCTTGTTTTTTATTATAAGTGAAACTGAAGAATCAGTGCAGGACAAACGAACAAAGAAGCTATAATGCCACTTTGTTGTAAGTATATCGATTGGCCAAGAACGAATTACGTTTGTAAATAATATTCGGTGTGGCAGCGTTACAGTTGGGAATGAAGCTATGTGTACGTGTATAATGGGGCAGTATGGCCTTATGGCTGCATCATCCATCTCCTTTCTACTTTCTTCATTTCGGTAATATATCTGTTTCTTTTCGCTTGAGTTTTCCCCTTCATCGTAAGAACGTAAAGTTGTGTTCTCGGTGTGTCTGTGTGTGTGTGTGTGTGTTAGTTATGTTCATCTATTCACTGCGAAGTGATATCTTTCTGCGTCTACTACTACTAGACTCCTTTGTTTCGGTTTGTTAGCAAAGCAGTACGTACGTACGTACGTACGTACGTACCTCTGTTATATTTTTAGATTGAACAAGAGAAATGATTTCGTCTGCATTTGAAAGAACTCACTTGATGTTGATGAAGTGTTTATTAAGTTTGTTTTCGAAATGATTATAATTGAAACGAGATGATGAGAAAATACGTTGTTACGTAATACGTTGTTACGTCGTTAGTTACGAACAGAGATTCATTTATTCTTGCTCTATGGACGGATTATTATTATTATTATTATAAGTGTTTCAAGTGAAACTACCACCGGATAACATACAATGTTTTCAACATCAATACTTAATTTGGCTTTTTTTTTCACGTAATGAATCGTTTTTAGATTAAATGAAATAAAAGTATTTAGAAATTTAGTACGATTCACATTGGCCGGTATTATAAATAATTTAATATACCACCATTATCGGAATGAAAATGACATTTCATATGGAAAAATAATAGTGCTGTTATTTATGTTTGCAAAGTTAATTTTAATGGTCGATTATATTATTAATAATACCGGTTCTAAATTGTTAATAATGCAACAAACCAATAATATATTAAATAAATATGTTTTGCAGTTAATAGACACATAAATGTCAACTCTTTCAAGATAATAACTTCATTTATCTTTTAATAACATATAGCATATATGTATATGTTTAAATTAATAATTCGTATTCATAGCTACAACAAATGAAATTCCCAGTGTAAAAAACGTTTTTCTAGTAAATGAAACGCTTTCTGAGAATACTTTTTAAACAAACGATATAAGAAAATTTGATATCTTTAACTTTTATGCCTATCACCTTTTCTCCAACTTGGCTCGTTTTCGAAAGAGTAAAAAAGCAGCAGGAGTTAACTTTAACTATCGACTTAAAATTTGTTCTCAAAAATAGGTTTTCTTTTAGCTTATCATCTTATTAAGTAATCAAATATTGTTTCTTCAATATGAAATATAAATGTATGTATAATACATTAAAATGCACCTTCTCAGTCGATCTGTGTTAAACAGCGCAATATATCTTGTTTATTTGTCAATTTTTTTCAGGCATAAGTATTACGATAACTATAAGAAAAATTCTTACATATGTATTTCCATGACAATATAGATAAGAATATTAAGATTTTCCATAGCGGTTTCCTCGAAACTGGTACATTTTTTAAGGAAACATTTCAAACAAAAGTTGTGCGAAATATTAATATCTTTCAATATGAACATAACTATTTTTGCCGTAAGTGTAGCCGTTCTAATGATATTGGAGATAGAACAAAAAATGTATAGAATAAACATGTACTTCCGGCTTGAATATATTGAATAGAGCGTTCACAGACACACACACACAGACAGACAGACGTGATTCCGAAAATAGTCACATTCGATTCAGGAAAGGTCAAAACATGTATAACCGTTGAAATTACTTACTTATTACTTCGTAAAAGAAAGTAAAAATCAGTTCAATTACAATAACTGACTTTAACATTCGATTCTTTATGTTTGGAAACTGTGTATTAATTTGAATATTTAACTTTACATCTTTTAAGCCAAATTACATGAATTATTTTATATTAATTATTATTATTGATATTCTTAAGCAATTTCAAATCAATTATTAGACATATGATTTATAGTTATAATTAGAAATTAAAAATATTTATGCCCTCTAATCAAGATTTGGCGCATGTTTGAAATATCTCTTCAAGATTGTACGACAGTTTTCTTGATTAATAAATAGTTGACTATATCTACGTTGGCTCCGAGGTAGACTGGCTACCATGCATGCTTTTATTTATAGTGGAATTCTAAGTATATTTATAACTCTATAGAGATTTCTATAAAATATAGGCAACGCTATAAGTCTTTCATTAATTTAATAAAATATTTCATTATTGCATTTCCTAAATAAATGGAACAACATTATTCGATTTATCAACAAATTTTGCTGCAAAACATAATTATTTTGAAATTATAAGCGTTTAGATATTTATAGAATAGCCTTATAGATTTACAGATACGCTCAGAATTCCACCATTAGTTTGTACTTTATAAATATATCGTTCACATACGAGAATTTACACAAAAATATACCTACACACGTCTGGGTGTTTATATAAGTTATATATATATATATATATATATATATATATATATATATATATATATATATATATATATATATATGTGTACGTGTGTGTATAATAATGCAATTGGCGGTAAGTCAGCGTGAGCGCAAAACTGAGCGTTAAACGAGCCATAATATAATCTATTCATCACTCAGCAAACATCAACCAACAGACAAACAAACAAACAATTTCCATAATCTCCCCAAAACACAACATTCATCAAAGTGTGAAACTCGCGCTGGATTCGCACACAAAAATAATACACAAAATAAAAACATTCAGCGCATCAAAATCCAAAACAATGTATCATCAAAAATCTTTTCATCCATCTGTGAAATGTCATCAGCATGCCCTCTGCCACCCCTCTACACCCCCTTTATCACTACCCATTAAACCCATGCCCAGTACACATTACTCCCCACCACCACTGCCACCTAACACAAAACCATATCAAAAAGCAGCTAAACACAGAGCATCAAAAGCACACAAATAAAATAAAACGCGAACGAGAATAATGCACAAATACCGTGTTGTCAATAGTCTAAATTACATGTTAGCTGTGTTTAGTGTATGCATGAAAAATATTCACATGTAATCACATTAGTTCACAGTTGAATCTACCCCTACCACCGCCTCTCCCCCACCCTCACTCGGGTGTGATTCCCCTACAAAAGTTGCGCCATTCACCACTGCCAACTGTGGGCATGTTTGCCCATGACTACACGGAAATAACACACAACCAAAATCAATCTACTGGCATTTCTAAAACATATTTTAAAAACTATAAACATGCGCTAACATAGCACAAATGTTTACTTAAAAACAATTAGAAACAATATATTTTGCAGTTGAGCGCACTATTTCTGTGTTAAACTTCTACTTTTATATCTTTATCTCAGCCACCTGCTAGGTAAAAATATACTGATTTCCCCCCTTTAGCAACGCGTTCAAACCTGTTCTTAACCCTCCACGCAATTACCAGCATTCCACACCTGCACGACTACCAGATGTTTAGTTTCGCCCCCAGAGATATACGATATTAAATTAAATATATACACATATTAAAATATACTAAATAAACCATGAAATTTTGCTTTCTTACAAAATTAACTTTAATAAGATCCACTAATTAAACGTGTCTTTTTGTAATATTTTAATGTAGTGTTCCCGGTTGAGATTGTATTGTTGTCTGTTATTCGGTAGCATGGTGTATGTGAGCGTAGTGTGATGTGGTTGCGTGTGCGTGAGTGAATGCACGCACACGCGTTCGGGGTCTGCTGGTGATCACGTGTCACGTACAATGCGAACGTGAGCGCGTGATTCGCATTTTACGCCATTATTATCGTTGTCCAGTCGAGTGGATCTCTAGTCTGCTCTGCATTGGGTTCGCATCATCATTGTTAGTTAGATTCGCGTTGGTTCGGTTTGCGTTGCTTCTTTTTTAGCGTTCGCATTCGATTCATTTGTTGTTTGCTGTGTTTTGTTTTGTTTGCTAAAAGGGTTGCAGATAATTTCCAGATATACTACTACATTAAAATGGCGTGCTCAATATCCGACAGTATATTGTTTGCAAATTTGTCATGTTTCAACTCTGAAATTTAGTCTGACAATCACTTTTTAACCCGATGTATACTCGGTCTTATATAAACGTTAACCAACTAAATTATTACTGCTTGATTTATAATGCAAATGGGGAAAAATTAACCTTTTTAATATTAATTACGACAAGTAACGAAGGTTCCACGCTCCATATATATAAATAATAAAACTAAATAACTTATTTCCATATATTTTAACTCGTTGAATTAAAGGAAACATGAAGTAGTTTTACTAAATCCAATAAACGTGTATAATATATAATGTAAAGGATTGTTCACAGCGAATTATTTAGTAATTAGGCTTAGAAAATTACAAATAATAATCTAGTTTGTATTATGATAAGCAATGTTAACATTCTAAGCAACAAAATTAACACAATTTATGATACATTTTGTTGCTGTGAACGTTAACCTTGTATGTCATACAACAAACTGAAATTATTACTTATAATTTCTAATTCTTTAGCTGTGAAAAATCCTTAAATGTAAACAACTTTTAACGGTTTGAGCAGTGGTGGCTTGACCTTGGCTCATGACTCATATGGACTTCGTATGGATTTTTCTAAAGCACATAAATAGGCATTTAGCTCGCCGTACGAAGTACAGAAGAGTTCAAATATTTGGTCGTGTGTCTGTAACATTCTCGAATAATAATAAAAAAATCTTTACAAAAAGTTGTATCGTTGCCCTGAATTCAAAAATATACATAAAACTTGGATGTATGTATCTTGTTTGCTCGGTCGTAAGATCTGATATTGTGACCGCAACTCCTCTGAAGGTACCAAGCCGATTTTGTTGAAATTTGGTATATATAATATTCGGGTGCTTAAATAGTTGCTGTCGCATTTTAAATTCAATCGTCTGTGCAGGTCCGGAGTAATACGGCTCCGAAATTTGAAGCTCCCCTTAATACTGCTAAATATTTAATTATTAAAATAATCTAAGAAACACTATAAGATATTTTATGTTTAGCAATTTTTTAAATTTGTGAGCCCAAAAGCTATAAAATATTTACTTTGAAAAGAACACGATTTGGTACGCGTATAACGCACCAATGCGTAGAGCTCGCCTTTTGTTAACATATGCGTTGCGAGCAGTGGTTCTTAATTATTATGGCATTTTGGCTAACAATTTGAAAAATTGTTATAGATATAAAAAGTCTTACAATTCTTTGTATTATTTTAATAAAAATATAATTTTAGTGCATATTTTAAAATTGTAATTTTTTAATAATTTTTTACGGCCTTTGGGTTTTTAAAATGCAAAAATCTTGTAGATATAAAATATCTTAGAATAATTAGTAGAATATTTTGGTGTTTTAATTATTTTTATAAGGGCAGTATTAAGGGGGGCTCTAAATTCTGGGGCCCTATAACTTAGGAAGTATACAGGCGATTGGATTTAAACTGCGAGTAGGCTTAAATAGGATGCCAAATAATATGTGTAGCAAATTTGGTTCAAATCGCTTTGGTACCTTCAGAGGAGTATAGGGCACAAATTTGGTCTTACGAGCGGATGACTAACATCCAGTTATATATATTTTTGGATTCAGAGCGACGAGACAAACACTTTATGTTAATTAAATGTTATGATCCGAGAATGCTACAGACACACACGGCTTCTTCGGTACTTCGTATGGCGAACTAATAATTATTAAGAAAAAATATTCAGAACTTTGTAGCGATTGTATTTAATGACTGGCAACTGTAATCAATTAGTACTTATGTCATTATTATTTTTTACATTTTATTATTTCAAAATGTATTGGTTATAAATATATTTTCTAGTTTAATAATCTTAATAGTTAAATATATGGTGTCAATATAAATAAGGAAAGTGAATCATCCACTGATTAGATAATACGGCGAGCTAAAAGCATTGGTGCCTGCCACCTATGCATTTTTTTTAATATAATTCTAATCTACAATAAATTAAAAGACTTTTTATATCCATAAACAATTTTCAGATTGTGAACCTAAAGGCCATAATAATTAAAATAATCATTTTTAATTTTGAATATACGCATGCGCTGTTAGTAGTTAAACTGTTATAATGGCCAGTGTAGTGCGTAGTTTACATTTACAGTTGTTATAATGCGAACTGAACGCATAAGAATTACTCGCTTTGAGGATGTTTTAAAATAAACCGAAGCGTTAGCAGATTTAAAAATGTTTTAACCCACTCCGAAATATATAAAATAAAATATGACGTAATTTTACAATTCCAGTAGTAATTTTGTCAAAAATGTAGCTATTAGCGTATTAGATTCTTGTAGCAATAATAAGTTTGATTTGACAGTGTGTTAAAAGTGAGAATTGTGTTAAAATTCGTTAGGCTATGGTAATCTGTTGGTTGGTTGGTTAAATATGATTTATTGTATAAACATTGTGTTGGCAATTTTCTTTCAGTGTTGCGAACAGAAACCAAGTTGTTCTTATCAGCTTTTGCTTTGCACAACGTTTTGTTTACTTGTTATCATTCAATATTTTAACCTTCATTTTTCTCGACGCGGCCGCCTTGTATTATACACGTCTGACAAATTGTTTCACTTGTTCGCCCCAACAGTATCTTTTGTTTTGTTGATTTTGGCAAGCCTGCTTCTTACACAATATTGCATGGAAATTGCACTAAATCATTTTGATGGACGTTGTTGCTGCCCCGGCTTACAAATTGATGGCACCATTTTTCAGCTATTCATCATATCCGCGACTGAGCCACGACTTAATTGTAACCGGCTACTACTTAGCTTGTATTTCTGGGTTTAAAATATAATGGCAAGTCGCCGTTTAATCCCAGTGGTTGGTTGGAAAACTATCTTTGTTCCTTGAATGTGATTGAATCTGATCCTAAACTACTTATAGGTACAACCATACATTGAAAACCTCGAAGGCAGCCAGAGAAAGAAACAAGCAACGTTCCCCCCTCGCTCTGCGCCCCCTTTCTATTATTGTTCGGTCTCTGTTCGGCAGCCTTAAGAGCAAGCACGCACATCACCTTAGTTTCACAGTCGGTCGGAAACCTCACAATCTGCTATTAACATGTTTTTACCGATCGCTTTTTCCGATGTTCGTTTTTCGTTTTGTCACTGATGCCATCTATATCCGTTGGCTAGAGTGTTTGCAGTCAATAGGGCCCTAGTACTATATACGATGTTCAATCCAGAGGTGGCAGTGTGTTCTTTGTGTCTATCTGTCCTTGGTTATAATTGGGTTATTATCCTGATGGGATAGGTTCGCTTGGGCACTGAAAATTGGAGTTCTTTGGCAACTATAGTTTGCTGGGCGACTTCAATTCCAGTGGAAGTCGCACTGTATAATTGGCTGACCGTACCGTACCGGTGGTGCGGTGGTAACATTTGCCTTTATAAACACACAAACTTTCTTAATTATTCGACACGTGTGAATATATTCTATTCATGTTGTTGTATACACGTTTATTTTTAGCTCGCTGCACATCATGTGAATAACAGCTATATTATTATTCAATTGTGTTTCTGATTATCTTATTTCCAAGAATCATATACTTGTATGTTTCTTTGAATCCTCGTAATCTAACTAATCACATTTCATATCGTTCTTTATTCTATTTCGTGATCAGAAATTGATAGTCCCCTTCCCTTAGCGAATCATTACTATTTCTATGATTACTTGGATTGAATCACAAAACTGGTTCACTTCATGAGTATATATATATATATATATATATATATATATATATATATATATAAGTTTTTATTCAACGGTTAAAATAGTTGAGCAAATTAAGACAAATTTTGATAAACAGCTTTTAAATGTAACCCTCTGACGACAACGTGAATTGAAACTCAACGTTGTGAGTATTCAATGTATTGGCGCTGTTTACTCTGTCACAGTCCAAGGTCGTGCACGTGCGCGTTTACGCAGGACATAGCCAAATAAAATCCTGCAATAAATGCATATTATACGGCGGCACTGTCGGCTAGCCGTCAGTTTTCTTCTGTTTGAGCAATATCCATGTTAAACTATTTATATTTAAAAGTACTTTTCGTACTTTTAAGTTTAAATTAAAGATGTATTTAGGTTTAACTACTGACTGTACTTAAATTTGAGGTTTACAAAATAAGCGATTGAATCTACAAAAACGATGTTATATTCTTGCATTCGAAATTTATCGTGTTTACAATAATTATTTATATACATTCGTATAAGAAAGTAAAAATCGTTCTACCATCCTATAGTATAAATAACAAGCTTAGGTACAACGCACCTATGCGTCCAGCTCGCCTTATAAGTAATATATGCGATGCAAGTAGCGGTTTTTAATAATTATGGCCTTTTGGTTAACAATTTGAAAATATGTTATAGGTGTAAAAAGTCTTACATTTAATTTTATATTATATTAATAAAAAAATATATATATTGTTCAAATTTTGAAATTCAAAATTATAATATTAAATAATTTTTTTCGGGCTTTGGGTTAACAAAATGAAAAAATCTTGTAGATAAAAAATATCTTAGAATTTTTAATAGAATTTTTAAGGGTTTCAATTATTTGTATAAGGGCAGTATTAAGGGGGGCTCCAAATTTTGGGGCCCTATAACTCGGGAAGTATACGGGCGATTGGATTTAAACTGCGAGCGGATTCAAATGAGATGCCAAATAATATGTGTACCAAATTTGGAGTGAATCGCTCCGGTACCTTCAGAGGAGTAGAGGGCACAAATTTGGTCTTACGAGATACCGAGCGAGCGATGACTAACATCCAAGTATATAAGTTATATACATTTTCCGAATCAGGGCGACGAGACGAACACTTTTTCTTAATGAAATTTTTTGATCCGAGAATGCTACAGACACACGACCGAATGCTTTAGCCTCTTCGGTACTATGTACGGCGAGCTAAAAAGGTATTCGATTACGTAACGTCACGTTATCGTGATTCTGATAATGTTTTTATGTTTTGCGATAAAATAGTTCGGCTAAATTTACGCCAATTTGAAAATTTTAATATGTAAGGCGTACGTACCTATAGAGGTACAGAGTTAATATAGATACACTTAAATGGTGTTAATTAGCTAAAAGGTGTTAATAGGGAGTAAAACAGTTTCGCAATACAGATGCTTCTGCTCCTCTGTGTGTGTGTGTGAATTCATTACGGCACACTTTAATCTTATACTATGTAAATTTTTTTTTCTTTATAATACAAATGAAGCAAAAATAGCAAAAGACAGTTTAGTCCAAATGACAAATAGCCAAACTAGACAATTTGTTAAATATACACAAAAAGACACAGACTTTACAAACTCTTAAATTACCAAAAAAATAAAATCTAATTGCAATAACAATATATCCAAAAAGAATATCGTTAAATTAGCAATTTTGTATAAAACTGAAATTGGCAAAATATAGCTTAAACAGTAAATATTAAAAACAAAACAGGCTTAGGTGTAGGCACCAATGTTTTTAGCTCGCCGTATTATTTATTCAGTGGATGATTCAATTTTCTTATTTATATAGAAATCATTTTTTAACCACTAATCAGTAAAAAAGTAAACCTATTTATTTATCCCGTTTTGAAAACATAAAATGTAAATAATAATAATTTTGAACAATTGAAAACTATTATTTTTAATTTAATTTTTTGGTCTTTAAGTTCACATTCTGAAATAAAGTTATAGATAGATAGATAGAAGTTTTTGTTATAATAAAAAATATATATATATAAGTGCATAGTATATAATTTTTTTTTTTCAAAAATATATATATTTTATAATATTTTATAGCTTTCAAGCGCAGAAATTTGCAGACATTTTTTATTATTGCTTTTTATTCTTTCAATTTATTTCTAAGGACAGTATTAAGTCCCTCATATAGGGGCCCTTTTACTCTGAATCGGTACGGACAATTAAATTTTAAATGCGACGGAAACTTTTTGGTTACCCAAGTTATATGTATACCAAATTTCGTTAAAATCGATTCGGTATCTTCAGAGGAATTGCGGTCACAAGCTCATGTTTTACGACCGACCGAGCGAGCGAGACAAGTACATTTTGTTATGGAAATTTATTTATTCGATAACGTTACAGACATAGGACCGACTGCTATAGCTCTTTTGTACATTTTGTACGTGCTTAAAATTGTATCAATAGAAAATGACCAAAACCAAGAATGATTAAATTCGGAAAAGCACAAACAAAAAATGGTGAAATTATCAAATACCAATAGTAGATTATCAAAACAGTGAATTGTAAAAATAGTGAAATATCAAAACAAAGAACTGTCCAATTAGGACAAATGAATTCAATGTACAAAACAGAGAAAGAACAAAACATTGAATAGATAAAATACGTATAGAACAATGAATGCCAAAATAGCGGAAAGCCGAAAACAAAAATAAAACTAAAATAGCGAGTGGTTAAATCAAAGAATGATTGATCAAAGAGCGAATTATGCTATTCGCTGCTGTTACGGAATTTACTCTTAGATTGTTCATTATTTGTGGTAAAGCCTAATGAATCAGTAAAATAAACATCTGTAGTGTTCTACACTGGACTTTCTTAGACGTGTCATCAAAGAATATATATATTTAAGTTACAGTTAAGGCGATACTTATACAAATTTGTTAAAATATAAATTGTTATTGATGAAGGAAAAAAAATAAGTCTCTTGGGAAAAGCAGACGTTTTTCAATAATTAATTTTATTCAATTCAACGTTTCGGCATCCCTTATTCCACCTTCAGGAGTTTGGAATACCTGAAGATGATATAAGGGATGCCGAAACATTGAATAAAATTAATTATTTAACAAGAACTGGCGCAAGCAATTTAAGTTTTTCTAATAATCAAATTATTAATATACGACGAGTCTTTAAAATTTGGTTTATGTTTGTGTCTTGAATATTTGATGACATTTCTTCTGCATTTAATATAAAATAAATACATATCTGAGTTATACGTATATAATCCTAAATCATCGACTGAACCAATCCAACCAATTTTATTTATTCCTGTACCATAACAGTATTCATTTCGTTCGTTTCGTGATTAGCCAAGGATATTGAAAATTATTTGATAAACATTTCCTAATTTTATTAATTAAAACACAGAAACAAATGGTTTATAATTTTATTGGAAAATGCACCAGGAAATATTCAATATGTATTTAGGTACGCTCAAAACGTGTATTTCTGTTAAAAAGTGATGACTTTGTCCAAGAATATGATGTGAAATATAGAAGTATGTTTGGAATGTGCGCAGACAAAAGAAGTGACTGTACATATAAGTAATATGTGTAGTGACGGCTGCTGCTGGGTCTGTTTAGCTCTTTGTTGGCCGCTAAAATCACCAAGAATACATACATACGTACATACATACATATAAATAGAGTCTAATACGAACAGACAGACACGCACATTCACACACATACAGGTTGGATGGAGTCAGTGCACCACACACACCACGATGACGATGCTGGTGTATAGTGGTGGGCGAGGGGGTGCGAGGGTTTCAGAGGGAGGGGGAACATGCTAACGGATCGATAAGACCCGGGCATATACCCCTTATAAGCTGCCCCACCTCTGCCACGGATAATTTCCCCGCTTTTGGCTATATTCGCCGGCGACAACGGTGTCAGCTAGCGGCTACGGCTACGGGCATCTACCTATGAACACTTTCTGCGCGAAATTACACTTTTCAGTTATGAGTGATACAATAGCAACAATTTAAGGGTTGTCTTTAATGCAAACTTCCGAGAACCACTAGAAATCGGTAATAATTCGCTCATTGCCCACCTGACATATAGGCAACAAATGCAATTACTAAAAATATATCTTCCCAAATTATTACTTAATTGGACGAAGTCTAAAAGATGTATTGTAATCATGAAATATTTCAAACTCAAGATTTTAATGGATTTAACACATTTTGACTCCATCTGAATCGAAGCTGATAATTTGTGTGTTTGTATTATAATTTAAACAGATAGAGAATGAACAAGAAAATGGAGTAAAAGCCACTCCAGATTTTTAGCTCACTGTATGAAGTACCGAAGAAGCTAAGGCTAAAACATTTCCTTAACAAAAAGTGTTTGTCTCGTCGCCCTGATTCCAAATATATATATATATATATATATATATATATATATATATATATATATATATATATATATATATATATATATATATATATATAACTGGATGTTAGTCATTCACTCCTAAGACCAAATTTGTGCCCTCTACTCCTCTGAAGGTACCGGAGCGATTCACACCAAATTTGGTACACATATTATTTAGTATCCCGTAAGAATCCGTTCGCAGTTTAAATCTAATCCCCCGTATACTTCCCGAGTTATTGGGCCCCAAAATTTGGAGCCCCCCTTAATACTGCCCTTATAAAAATAGTTTAAACACTCAAAAATTCTATTAAATATTCTAAGATATTTTATATCTACGAGATTTTTGCATATTAATAACCCAAAGGTCGTAAAAAATTATTAAAAACCACATTAACGAATTTTAAATATGCACTAGACTTTTTATATTTTTTCAAATTATTAACCAAAAGGCGATAATATATAAAAACCGTTGCTCGCATCGCATATATTACTTATAAGGCGAACGCATAGGTGCGATGTACCTAAGCCTGTTTAAATTGCAGTTTGCATTACTAGTATATAATCGCATTCCATTGTAGTAATAATTTATTTTAGAAACATGTTAAATAATGATACAAAATTAATATTAACTCCTTCTTGCATGATTTTTTACACAATTGATATACTATAAATTTCCATATGACATTCGACGACAATACAATTTTAAAATTTTATATATATATATATATATATATATATATATATATATATATATATATATATATATATATATAGGACCAGAATGGCGCCGCACCTTTTGATCAAAATATAATTATTTATAAATTGAATTAAAATTAAACCTTTCAAAATAAAATTTAATTTTATAGATTAGAATCAACGATTATGTGTAGATATTTTGTATATTTAAAATTTGATATTATTAAAATTGTGCATTTATTTCAAATAAAGGTTAGAAAAAAGTATAATAATTTTAAATATATACTTTTTCACTGATTTGTGCCGTTTCTAAATGGTAAAAAAGCAACAAAAGTTCACATTTCAACTACTACTATAAGTTATGTTTTCAAAAATAGAAGGTTTAATTCCGGTCTGCATAGAAATTAAAAATTTCATAATTTATCTTCAAAAAGTTTAGCTGTAAACACTCACATACACACACACACACCCACACACACACGCGCGTATATAAACTTAATCTCAAAAATAGTTAATATCAATTCAGGGAAACTCCAAACATGTTAACATCCGTTAGAATATTCATATTCATGATTACAATACCTTGTCGAAGAAAGTATAAATGTACTCATATTTTTTATTTCAAAGTTATATTTTAATCTATTCCCCTTTATTCGATTATATGTTTCGTTCCTCCGTACGATCACAATGGTTTAACTTAAATCGAAATGGAAATAAATTCCATTCAATCGCGAAGATTATAAAATAATTAATCTTCTGTTCTGAGCATGTACCGATCAAATATCGTATATAATTCATATTTGAAATTATTAAAATCATTCTTACAGAAACGTAAAACAATTTTACAGTGGCGCATATCACCTGTGTGCTTTCAGATATATACATATATATAAACACCCAGATATATGTGTTTGTATGTATGAATATGTAGAACGTCTTGTTTTTGGCTCGAGCCATTACGAAAATCGTCTAAGCTACTGTAAAATGTTGAAATATTATACAAATCGTTGGCCTATTTGAATTTTAACATAATTATAGCCATTTATCACTAATAAAATAAATAATAAAAAGCATTTCCTAAAACTGATTTATATTATAAACTCCTGTGCAATTGAACCTAATTGTACGTCTGTAGTTATGGTACCAAAATATCTTAAAATTTACATTATTATTATAATATCGATGAAGAATGGAGTGTATATGATATGGACGCTTGGTCCCCAAGGGTTAGCCTAGTATTTGATATAAAAATATTGGAAACTTTCAAAACTATTCAGGATATATCACCTTTGTTACATCACGTTTGGGATCAGGTCCCGCGTTTGCTTCGAATTTTCGTATCAAAACTCAGTTTCTGGGTTAATGTAAATTTAAGCGTCTTTTGGTGGCAGTTACTGCAATATGCGCTATACACAAACAACTGGGGTGGCCATTACTTGACTTTCTTATTCTTTTACTATCTGTATTTATAATAATGCTTTAATTTGTTTTTAATTCACCTTACAATTACTTTGAAACAAAACCAAAATGTATTGTAACTAAGGGAAACATACATTTTATGCATTTTTAAAGGCGATTTATTTAGTAAATAGTACGTTTTTCGAAAAAACTTTTTAAGAAAAAGTTATTAGAAATTCAAATATCTTTAACTTTTATAAGAGTATTTTTTCTCTAACTCATGCCATTTCAAAGATATTGAGAAATTAACCTGAGTAAACTGTTACCTCCGGTCCAAGATTATAAAAAATAGGAGGTGCACTTCCGGGCCATATACCAGTCTTATATTTTAAGTTGCATAATTACATATATTACATATTTACATAATTATATATAAAATAAGTATTTTCAAACTCGATTTTTCACTAAATACTACCGTATTTCGAATATTACTAGAAATTTTTATATAATTAACTCCTATAAACATTTTTTTTCTTTAACTCATACCGTTTCTAAGGTACTGAAAACATAGCAGGAGAAAACTGTTACTTCCGGTTAAGATATTTTTTTCAAAAATAGGTACACGGGCCATATATGTCTAAATTTATAAGTTTCCTAGATTTGCCTTCAACAGTTTTGGTTCTAGAACGTTCACACACACATACACACACAGAGATCATCTCAAAAATAGTCAAAACCGATGCAAGGATGATTGAAACGTGTATATCCGTTAAAATCGAGTTAGAAATTTTAGAACTCGTCCAAGAAAGCAAAAATGTGAGTTAAGAAAAATTCTACACTGAGAAAATAATTTACTTGAATTCATTGGGGTTTATTATTATTAAACAAATCTCATATTTGATTATAGCCAAAACAATGTGGAATTATATTAGGTAAATAGTATATTTGCTAGTCCCAGATAAGCATTCTTTAATATAAATAGATCTTATTACTTTTTAGCTACATAAATGCACCATGTATTTACTGTTAAAAAATTGTATTTTCGTAAAATTATATAAATAAGAAAATTGAGATTCTTGGGAAAAGCAGTCGTTTTTAATAATTAATTTTAAAAGATATGGCATATGGGATGCCGAAATGTAGGGTTATATAAAATTTATTATTAAAAACCGACCCTAGAATCTCAATTTTCTTTTTCATACATCAAACAAAATCAAAAGTCAAGAAAATATACCAGTCCAATGCTATAAAAATGTTTGTTGTATTTATTCGAAAATCTATCAATAATAAATACATGTACCTGGGTTTTTTGCATGTTGTTTATTCATATTTTGACTAAATATTTTTATTTTATTGAATGAACTCAAAACATTAAAGACGCTTTTCACAAAACCGCACTTATTATCGAGCGGAATGATAACTCAAAAAGTTATCGTCCGATTTTTATTTTCTTTAATTTATATTAAAGTACATTAAATTTATTAAAGCTTTGACCACTTTCACGCATTTGCATTAATAATAAATATTTTTTGCAGCCTGCCAAAGCCAAGAAAATCTAAGTAAAAACTTGATTATTTTTCGAACAGCCGCCATTTTGTCAATTATCATCTAATTGACCTCAACGAGGTCAAAGCTCTAACAAATCTTGTCTAGTTTAAGATTTTCAAGACAAATTTTTTTCAAGATTATTTAAACGACCTTGAGGTTTCCGGAGGAGGTACGTGTGCACGCATATATTGGGGGCGTTATTTCTCGGTAGAATATGCAAAGAACAATTCAATAAAATCAAAATATTTTGTCGAAATATGAATAAACAATATGCATCAAACTCGGAGTTGATAACATTTACCTAATCCGAGAAAAAAATTCACGAAAAACATGCTTTCTTTGGGCATCGTTACGTATAAAAAGAAATATATATATTTGAATATTAAGACGGCGAGAAACCCATGTGCAAAACGACGATTTTCTGCGCCTTCACACAGCCCATATTTTACATAATATAGAATTTAAAAAAAATATCTACGATTGGAAAGGATGAAATTCTCAAACGGTCGGTTTAAAATTTTCATTTTTGGTTCCATTTTCTAAATATGCATGTATAAATATGTCTAATTTTTGAACAATTCTTAATACATATATATATAAGCGAAACAAGGCTTAGAATAATGCAATTTGTAATAACAGTTTAAAATATCAATAATTTACAACAAATATTTCAATAACAGATGCGGCCCTCGTAGTTATAAGTCATAACATCTGTAGAATATTAGTTAAAATGTATAAATATGGATAGTAAATTAACCTTAAAGATAATTTTCTGGGAATTAGAATCTTTTCTAAAACGCAATTCTCAAATAAAGATTTATTAATTATAAAGACAAGTTTATTTTTGTTTTCAGTGTATGCTTAAATACGGTTAATATCGGATAAGTGAACAAAGGTAGGGTATAGACAGATGAGCAGGACATAAGAAGCGGTGGTGATGCTGTTGGGTTGGAATAGTTTCGGAAAGACTGTTATCTTGTGGCGGTGGCAGTGGCAGTGTTGCTGGGGTAATTTTTGTGCGGTTGGTCATCGTGTTATTAGCGCGATTCACAACCCTCGCCGTACGTACGGTTCGCCTCGCCGTCGTTATAGGTTGCTCATTTCGGTTTAGTGTGAGCGTGTGAAGCGGGTTTTCTGTTCTTGTTCCTGCTGCTGTAAAGCTTTGATTGGGCCGAATTGTCTTGCGTTGCGTCGCGTCGCTTCTTTTTCTCTATTTGAACAGTTGAGTTCGCGTGAACTTGTTAATTGTTTTGTTTGAGCAAATAAAAATGTAATGAACTAGCGCTTGTGTGTGTTATCTTGTAAGACCTTTTTCACAAGTTCCTTTTTCTTAACAAACAACCAAATATTAAGAGGCTCATTTGGCCAGTTGACTAATTGGCCAGCCACCGCTTTTTGATACAATCTTTCCCGTTCGAGCTTCTGCCTAAGCTTCCCCGGATTAACAGAAAATACTCATAATCCCGTATAGCCAAGAATGTATAGAAACGCGATCATATCGGATATATTTTATACGATATTAATATTTAGAGCATTTTTAACTCGTACGATAGTACAAAACAGCTATAGTGTGTCTGTAACCTGCTCGGATAAATAGATTTTTTAACAAAAAGTGTTTGTCTTGTCTGACTGATTACGAAAATGTATATAACTTATATCATTAGATTATGTTGCTTTGTAGATGTATTTCCTCTGAAGGGACACGGCCGATTTTAATGAAATTTGATATACATATAATTAAAACGCCCGTGAAGTTCCTGTCGCATTTTAAATCTAATCGTTTATACAGGTCCGGAGTTATAGGGCCTGAAAATTTTATACTCTCCTTAATACTGGCCTTAGTCAATTATTATTTTTTTAATAATTTTTTAATATTAATTCCAAGTTATTTTATGCCTAATAAGTTTTTTCAAATTGTGAGCCCAGGGGCTATAATAAAATAATGCATTCGGTCGTGTGTCTGTAGCATTCTCGGATCACAAAAAGTGTTTGTCTCGTCGCCCTGAATCCAAAAAAATATATAACTGGATGTTAGTCATCCGCTCGTAAGACCAAATTTGTGCCCTCTATTCCTCTGAAGGTACCGGGCCAATTCACACCAAATTTGCTACATATATAATTTGGCATCCCATTTGAACCTGTTCACAGTTTAAATATAATCGCCCGTATACTTCCCGAGTTATAGGGCCCTTATAAAAATAATTTAAACACCCAAAAATTCTACTAATTATTCTAAGATATTATATGCATATAAGATTTTTTCATATTGTTAAACAAAATGCCACAAAAAAATAATAAATATTACAATTTTGAATTTTAATCAAATTAATGTACACAAAATTGATAGATATTTATATCTATAATATTTTTTCAAATTGTTAACCAAAAGGCCATAATAATTGAAAACCGCTGGTCACATTACACACATCTTACCTAAAGGCGAGCTGGACGCATCGGTGCGTTGTACCTAAGCTTGGTTTAAAGATTTTTTGATATAATATAACATTTATTTTAATTTTTCTCGATGCGTCGTACATACCGAATTTGTTATTTTGTCAGAACAATCTTCGAAAACTATAAGACATTTTATATTTATAAAGTTTTTACAGATTGTGAACTTTAGGTTCAAAAGAAATTATTAATAATAATATTGATATTAAAATGATTAATTGATTATTCGATAAATACAACCATAAAAATGTTGTACTCCTACAATTGTTATAGTTTTAATTATTGTATTTCATGTGATTGTTGCTCGACGATACGGCGAGCTGTAAACACTGTTGCTTGCACCAATACTTGTATATACACAACCAATATATATATAAATATATATATATATATATATATATATATATATATATATATATATATATATATATATATATATATATATACTTATATGATGAATGTAATTCCCTGGAAGGTAATATTTAATTTAAAACACAATAATTTCAACAGTGCTACAAATTCTGTGTAAAACATTGTAAATGGTTGGCGCATAAAGTTGACAAGTGCCATTCATTCAGTTAATCCAGACGTTAATTATTTATTTAGTGTGATATTTACTGGTTCCTGTAAAGTGTCAATGAATTACAACCAATTATAAAGCGAGCCGCCGTAAAGCGCGGTTATGGTTGTTACCGATAAAAACCGCAATTAACTACATTTTGATATGTACGAACGGTTACTGGTATACAGTGTGTGTTTACGGTTACTGCTATCCAACAAGAAGGACCACAAAAGAGTTCGTTACTATTATATGTTTATATCTACTACGAGCATCCATCCCTCACTATAAACAACTCGAATTTATTATCTGCATTTTGACAGTACATAAACGTAAGTTATTGTATAAGCAATATATATACTACAAGGGGACATTTTATTAATACATTTATAAAGTTGAGAATGGTCGGTCTTCTTTTGAGGAAATAGTGGATATATAATGAACTATTTGAGGATGGTGACGACGTACGGTTTGTTGCTGGGCACCTTCTATTTTTGAAAATAATATTCATGCATGTTTACTCTATGCACTTTTTGTTCTATCTCCAATATCACTAGAACGGTTGCACTTATGGAAAAAATGGTCACGTTCATTATGATAGATATTAATATTTCACACAACTTTTGTTTGAAAAATATCTTTAGAAAATGTACCAGTTACGAGAAAACTGCTACGGAAAATCCTAATGTCTGTTTGTCTGTCTGTGTACGCTGTAGATCCAAAACCGTCGAACGTAAAATAGTGAAACTTTAAACTTAAGAATAGTAGATGGTCTAGATGTGCACCTACTATTTTTGAAAAGGATAATCAAACTGGAAGTGTATTATTAAATAAGGTAAATGATACAATTTCAGGGTATTACTGTGGAATATTTCTAATTTTGGCAGTCGAGTCGAGTGCATGCCACTTCTCATTATCTTTTTTTTTAAATAAGGAGTATTGTTGTAGAATTCATTAGTCCGCGTACAAATATGCAACTTAGTCGTTTACGTAGACATCCAATTAAGTGTATAAAGTATGTTAACCTGATGGATATGTTGTAGGAATGAATGAGTGAATGTAGATTTAGCGTAATAGGAATAAGACAAATATTATCCAACTATTAGCATATAGTTGCGCGCACTCAAATAGAACTTTCGTGTTTATAATCTGATAAGTTTTGTTATTAATTTCGCTTGCTACCCAAATTAAGATATTTCAATTTTCCTGTTCTTGACTTGTGCAAATTTTACTGAATTTATTATAGGGTTGCTAACTAACTACGTACACACACACACACACAAACACACACAGTTTCAAACTAAACACTTCATCATCGATTCAAAAACATTTCGCTAGAATTTAAAGATAATTCAGCAGAAAATTAATGGTTACATATTCAAATATTTTGTACGAATAATCAAAGAATATTAATTGAATTTTATGCCATATTTATATTATAACTTTCTTAAAAAGAAGTATTATGTAATCATAATTAATTTTAAACTCGTGATATTAACGGAAATACACATTTTGATCATCCAAGAATTGAATTGAACTATTTTTGGAATTCTGTCTATGGCATACGCAGGAATTGAACCCTGACTTTCACGGTGAAACTCGAGAATCTTACCCCTACGACACAGCGGTAAATTAATTAGTATAATCAAGAAAACTATCCTACAAAGAACAACAGCTACGTTCTTAAATATCAAATAATTATTAAATATTAAGATATATATGTATATTGTGTGAATATTAAAATGCCGACAGTTTGTTGCTTAACGCGTAAATAATGCAGTGATATGACAAATAATTCATAGAAACTGTCTTAATAAACGCGTACGAAATATGTTTAATATTGTTTGTATTATTTAGTTTTATGAAAATGTACATTATTATTTTTTCAATTTATGTAGAATGGACTGTATATGATATGGGTACATAGTGTCCACGGGTTAACCTAGTAATACATACTTACTAGGTTACTAGATACATGTACGACCGTAGTTATTAACGGAAATATACATTTTGACCATCCAAGAATCGAATTTAACTATTTTTGGAATTCTGTCTATGGCATGAGCAGGAATTAAACCCTGACTTTCACCGTGAACGTCAAGAATCTTACCCCTACGACACAGCGGCAAATTAATTAGTATAATCAACAGAACTATCCTACCAAAAGCAATAGATACATTCTTAAATATCAACATAATTATTATATGTTAATATATATGTATATTGTGTGAATATTAAAATGCCGACAGTTTGTTGCTTATCGCGTTGTGTAAATAATGCACTGGATATTGACAAATAATTCATAGACACTGTCTTAATGAATGCGTTAGTTTTATAAAAATGTACATTATTATTATTTTAAACTATGTAAAATGGATTGTATATGATATGGGTACATGGTGCCCACGGGTTAACCTAGTAGCGGTTATTTAATTTGTATAATCAAGAAAACTATCCTACAAAATGCCATAGCTACGTTCTTAAATATTAATATAATTATTAATTACATATATATATATATATATATATATATATATATATATATATATATATATATATATATATGTATATTGTGTGAATATTAAAATGCCGACAGTTTGTTGCTTATATTGACAAACAATTCATTGAAACTGTCTTAATGTTAAATATTGTTTTTATTATTTAGTTTTAAAAACATGTAGATTATTATTATTAAATCTATGTAGATTGGACTGTATATGATATGGGTACATGGTGCCCACGGGTTTACCTAGTAATATATATTA
The DNA here is from genome assembly GCA_933228885.1 of Leistus spinibarbis. Classification (NCBI taxonomy): domain Eukaryota; kingdom Metazoa; phylum Arthropoda; class Insecta; order Coleoptera; family Carabidae; genus Leistus; species Leistus spinibarbis. The sequence goes on along the minus strand of OW121803.1, from coordinate 6,594,583 downwards.
AATAGTGATAGTATAGGAAACTTGAGTGTTCTCCAGCTTTTATTTCATAGTAGTCAACTATTAATATTAAAATTATATTTTATTGTCCTCGAAATATATAAATATATATATATATATATATATATATATATATATATATATATATATATATATATATATATATATATATATATATGTATGTGTGTGTGTGTGTGTGTGTGTGTGAATGCAACATTTTGACAACAATGTGTCTTTAATGTCCAATCTAAAAATAGGGTCAGTCAATTCGAAATATCCTGCACTTGTCATCATCATTCACCTAATATTTGAATTATGTCAACAGCAGCAGATCAGAGCAGGCCAGTGAGTGCATCGGATCAGACAACAGTCAGTCACACACTCATTCCACAGCGCACTTCTTTTTATTACTCGGCATTCTTGAATGAATTAACGCTGGAATTAATCTGATTATCTGATTATCACACTGGACGACTGCATCGTATATATTCATATTACGTTCGTTGTTACAGGTTTACTTTCCTTGGACGAGCTCTAAAATAAGCAAATACATACAAATCTCAGTTTACGAACCTTCGATTTGCGAACATTAACAATTTACAACTTTCGATGCCATCAAGGAAATCCGTGGCCACATTGTAATTATTAAATAAGTGTTATACTAAATGTAATAAAACAATGAAATTAAGCTTAATTGACTCATTTTAAAATTCTAAACAAGTTTCGTATTTATACTTTGTCTGTGAAATGTACTTGGGGGATGATTATATTGGCATATGTGTTCTTATACATATCAGTGCCATAAGTGTAGTTGGCCTCACGAGAATTCGAGGGGTATTATAATAGATGAATGGCTATCGTGTTAATGAACCCGTATGGCTTTATATGGTTTATGTCGAATAAAAGGAGCTGCTGAACTCGACTGATCTTTCAACTTGAGCCAACAAAAGCGTAAAATTGTTGAAAATAATTGAACGAATCAATAGTCCAGATGCGTTACGTTCTGTTCTGTTCTGTTCCGTTCGGTGCCTGTGTGCGTCTGTTCTGGTAGTAGTAAAGAGAGTCAACAATGGTGATGTACGTACGTACGTACACATTCCTTGTAAATGGCAGCCGAAGCGAAGCAGCCGAAGCAGCAATGCCGTGAAGTTCTTCTTTTGACCCACATTCATAAAGGACCGTACGAACGAACGAACGAACACTCGTCCGTAGATACGTTATTCGCTGTCGTTCGACAAATAACCCCACACACATTATTAAATCAATTCGAATTACGGTATTATGGACCGCCACCACACACACACCCACCACCCTCATACACACACACACACACACACACACACACACCTCTCGTTAACTTATAACCATTTCAAGACTATAATATGACACTGTACAATATCTTAGCGCACTTCACAATTCATAGAATGGAATATTAATATTATTAGCTCGCAGTACGTGTCGTGTATCTGTAGTTTTTTTTTAAGGTATTTGTAAACCAATTAGATTTCGCAGTAACGATTTAGAAATGCCAAATTGTAGCAATTGTATTGGAAGATCGTGTCTATTTCTTTTGAAGGCAATTTCAAAAATAACGATACACGTTCTTGTCGTACGTACGATTGCTCCATTTTAATATTTATAAATAATTATAACGAGGATTTAATGAGAATAACAAAATGTATTTTGTGTAATAATATTTTCTTTTATACATTACGTATATAAAAGTAAAAATTATCATAAATATATATAAGTGTGTGTAGAAGGCTTTTTTGTAAAAATACAAATTGGCATAAACGGGGATTGAACTCACGACCTCCAGGGTGACTCTTAACCACTGAACCATGGCGACTGTTAATAACGTTGTAAAAAATAATCAAATACTTTATACTGAAATAAAACAATCACTACTCTTCAAATCGAAAGTGACACTACGGATAAAAATCAAATATTATCAATTGACAATTATTTTCTGTCAATGTCAATAATTGTGAATGTCGCTTTTTTAAGCATTTATGTTAAAATGACCGACCAAAGAACAAATATAAATAAAAGTGCTACCGCACGTGAGCGTCAAAAACAGTATTTCAATGTGAATTAGTGACGTACGAGTTACGGAAACATGGTTTCAATTGTAAATTTTAAGTTTAAGATGAGTCACATGTTATTTAATATGAAATAAGTGCATATTATTGCCTAATTTGCATATATTTTTAGCAAATACGTGTTTCCATCCATTTATTTTAATTCATAGTTAATATTTTCAATTCAAAATGGCCAAAAAGCAGTAATTTTTGAAAAGATGAGTTGCGGTAATATTCTATAGTTGGTCAAATTATAATAACTGCAAGTAAGTAAATTTATAATGTTGATTATTATTAAAGAAATAAAAACTTGTGATTTAAAAACAAAATAGGACTCGTTTTTTTCTTTATTATTATTAGTGATGTGGAAATTTATATTACTATTATAGTCAAACGATACAAACTGAAGAGAAACCGTGTAATTATTATTAAATTACATGAAAATTCGCCATCAGTCAAAACTGACCTATGTTCTGTATACCATATGGGCACAAGGTGCCCACGGGTGACCCTAGTATATATATATATATAAACATCCAGATGTAAGTGTTTATATGTAGAACGCTTGGTTTATTATGTATTATTATTAAATGATTTGTAAAGAGATAAAATGATATTGTTACTGAATTCTGTATATGATATGGGCCCACGAGTTTATCAACGTGTACAGATTGAAGTTTAGATGTAGGTAACAATGCTTGCAGCTCGCATAGATTAGTTAAGTTAGATAAAACAATTTAATAGCACACGTATCCACGTGACGACACGTTAGGGGCATAACATGCGACAATGCATGTTAATAGCTTGTAGTATTCATGCGTTGAAAGTAACTCGTTATTTATTTATGTTCGTAGAATATAACTCAATAAAAGACCTTTAAAAGTACGTAATAAATAAAAGTCTAACAACTATCTAACAATCTAACATACAATAAAAGTGGCGAGCCTCTAACAAGGTGGCTGCAGCTTAGGTATGTTGATGTAGCCTTTGCACAGGGTGCCTTGTTAGCTTTTATTAGTGACTGTAACATTTTTATATGGGGCCGTAACACGCAAACATTTGCTGCTACTGTTACGCCACCGTCTTTTGGTGTCATTCGTTCAAATTAAGAATTATCTGATAAGAGCCCCGGCCAATTACTGTGCCAGACAACTTATTGCTGCTGCTGCTGCTACTGCTGGACAGTGTGTACGGTGCTTTAGGCCAATTTTCCACCGGCCCTTCTAGTGCTTATTATTGCTAGTAAATCGAATTAACCGGAACGGACAATGGATGGCGCGTCCCCCATCGCCCAACTCGACAAGTGGACCAAAATTGGCCATCAGGATTATTCGCGGTCGGTTTCGTTGCAATTCATTTATTGTTTGCGCTTAAAACAAGATATTCGGTTATTAATTAAATTATTTTTATATCTCCTAATTGATTTAAGATAAATCATACGACTAATCTATAGTTTCGTTCCGCTTTGGGTTTTAACTACAATGAGAATAGGATTTAATTGAATTAATATAGAGTTATTATAATTGCTAATTAGGGGATACTTAAAATCTTTTGGTCAAAGCATAATTTTCTTTTTTTTTTTTGCATTTTTCGATAGTATATAATGTGTAGATTATACCTTCAAAGCGATTATCTGATTACACATGAGATAACTGCATAAATGCAAGATGAAAAATATTAAAGTATTCGTATTTCTCAAAACTACTGTTTTCAAACTGGCCGAACTATTTTCTCAGGAACTACTCGACCGATTTGCTTGTTCTTTCTTTTAAATCAAACTAAATACTATTTGTTGCAACTTATACCAACAATATACATACATTTTTATAAATAACTATTATTTATAGCGGCCTAAAGTGAAAAAAGAAACTTTCTTCTTCACACGGCCGCCATTTTGTTAATTATTAACTTTTTACACCAAATGTTAGTATAACCTCCAGAGAATTTTATACGTTTTTAGAATCTAACATTAAAATTTGATTTAGATGCCCCGTTGATGAAATACTAGTACGCCTGTTTAGTGGTGACCTAAAAATACTTTCCGCGTTTCATATATTTTTGTACGAAAAAATTGTATTAATGTAGAAAAAACGAGAAGCAATAAAGTGGTTCAAACTTCAAATTGATACCTACTTTGTTACCTGAGAAAAAAAATTCATAAAAAACATGCTTTTTAGTTCGTCGTATATAAATACAAGACAGTTATGGTGTATGGTCGTGTGTCTGTAACATGCTCGGATCAAAACAATTTTTTAACAAAAAGTTCTTTTATTTTTGCTCTCGTTCGCTCGGTCGGTCGTAAGACTTGAATTTGTGACTGCAATTCCTCTGAAGGTACCGCGGGCCGATTTTAATTTTTACCTGAGCTCCCCCCAACCCAAAATTACAGCCAAGGATTTTTAAAATTAATTTAACCTATTTTTAACTTCGCTGTATTCCGAATAACATTTAACGCAATACTCTTAAGGATTGTTCACAGCGAAACAATTAGAAATTAGACTTAGAAAATTACAAATAACAATCTAGTTTGTATTATGAAAAGCAATGCTAGTATTCAAAGCAACAAAATTATCATAAATTGTGTTGCTTGGAATGTTAACATTGCTTGTCATAATACAAACTAGATTGTTATTTGTAATTTTCTAAGTCTAATTTCTAATTGTTTCGCTGTGAACAATCCTTTAGATTGCAGCGCACTAGACGGACTGAAAGCGAATTACTAATTTAATTTTCAAAAATAGGGACAATTTTACAGACCAGAAAATAATCCTAGCCACTCCAAATTAAATCCTGTCTACGCGCCTGATTGCAACAATTGTTGTCGCTTTTTATATTGGATTTATTGTGATTGGGCTCGCCGGTAAGGCGAGCTGTAAGCTCTGGTGCTTACATCAATGCCTGTTTTGGACAAAGATTGTAAGTATCGCCTTAAATAAATGCTATTTCTGTTAGCCCCAAATAAGTATTCTTTAATATAAATAAAAAATATAAATATCGTATAAGCTACATAAATGCACCATGTAAAATTGAACTTGTAATAAAATATATGCTATATTAAATTTTATAAGAATTATTCGCAAATCTATTAATATTAAATAAATTTAGCTTATAATAAAGAAACATCAAATTATTAATGTAGCTGTAATAGACTAGTTTATTAACAAGATTTGGTACGCGTAAAACGCACCAACGCGCAGAGCTCGCCTTAAGGTAAGATATGCGATGCGAGCAGTGGTTTTTAATTATTATGGCCTTTTGGTTAACAATTTGAAAATATGTTATAGTTATAAAAAATTTTACAATTTTTTGTAGATTGAATTTAAAAAAAAAAAATTTTGGTTATAATTTTGAAATTCAAAGATATAATATTTAATAATTTTTTTCGGGCTTTGGGTTAACAAAATGAAAAAATCTTGTAGACATAAAATATCTTAGAATTTTTAGTAAAATTTTTAAGTGTTTCAATTATTTTTATAAGAGCAGTATTAAGGGGGGCTCCAAATTTTGGGGCCTTATAACTCGGGAAGTATACAGGCGATTGGATTTAAACTGCGAGCGGGTTCAAATGGGATTCCAAATAATAAGTGTAGCAAATTTGGTGTGAATCGCCCCGGTACCTTCAGAGGAGTAGAGGGCACAAATTTGGTCTTACGAGCGAGCGACGACTAACATCCAAGTATATAAGTTATATACATTTTTGGATTCAGGGCAACGAGACGAACATTTTTTCTTAATGACATTTTTTGATCCGAGAATGCTACAGACACACGACCGAATGCTTAAGCTTCTTCGAGTAATAATACAGAATATTTTCTTGAAATTACAAATATTATAATAAAGAAACCTCAAATTATTAATGTAGTTGTAATAGACCAGTTTATAATGAATAAATTGTGTAATATTAAAGCAAATTTTCTTAAAATTACAAATATTTCCAATGAAATGCTCAAATAAAGTTTATTTAATTATAAAGACAAATTCTTGTTTTCAGTCAACCATAAAAGTTGGTAAAACATGAATTGTATGATACAAAGTAGACCCTCCAATTAAGTTTCTGAACAAAAATGAAGTATTATATACCTGAAATTAGATTCCCAAGTTAATATACTTGAGACACGGTGGACGCTAAGATCTAACAGCGAATAATCTAATAAGAAAACAAAAACGGCTCATTACTCTGTACAGAAAAAAAAAAAAAAAAAGAAATCAAAGCTTTAGTGTAAATGCAGAACAGTACTACAGTACGTACATATTTTCAAAGCTATTGAAAACAACGTTTAAAAGAACAGGAAAATAAAAAGCTGTGGTGTCTGGCATTTAGTCTGTTAGCGAAACACAAAAAGTACTAGTGAATATAATTAAGTAGATTCTTTCCGAGGGCGTCTACAGCGTCTACAGCGTCTACACCGGCCACAAAATTTACGCCTTTAAGTTCACGGCTGTCGCTTACAGATGGTTCGTTGCTTTAACAACCATCATGGTTGAACCATCGCTCAGTCAAGCGTGCCTAATGAGATGCGCTGTCGGACGTAAATAGCTAAAAAGGAAGGGTGCATACCTCCACCTACTCTGTGTGTACTAGTGTTTCATTTCGTTTGTACAAGATTAGTGACTGAGCGCAAAATTATGCTTGCAAATCTGTTTCTAGTCAAGTTAAATTTTAAGTTTCCCAATTCTACGTTCGACAGTTTCAGCTCTAATGCATTCACTCCGAAAATAGTCACAATTGATTCAGGGAAGCTCAAAACGTGTATATCCGTTGAAATTTCGAGTCCGATTTTTTCATGATTATCCCTATACTTACTTATTACTTCGTTAAATGAAATTTTAAAAACTGTCAAACCAAGCAATACTACACTGTAATACTTTAATATTGTACCATTTAGTATATAGATTTATATATTCATCTTATCAATATATTCCAGCACAATACCATTTAAAATTCAATATTTATTTTCAACGCCCTGATTCACTCAAAACACGTTTTCAGTCGAACTATTTGTAATAATCGATATCAAATGACAAATATTAAACTATTTGAGTCTATTTTGTTTCCCCTATCAATATGTTATCAAGGATAATTCTTACAATTTATAAAATATAACTCATATACGCATATCTAAAGGAACATAAATAAGAACAATTAAGATATTCCGTAGCAGTTTTCTCGTAACTGGTACATTTAAAAAAAAAACTTTTCAAACAAAAACTGTGCGAAATATAAATATCTTTCATTATGAACATTGCTATTTTTGCCATAAGTACAATCATTCTAGTGATATTGGAGATAAAACAAAATATCTGGAGTGGCCGGCAATCAACTTTCTTTTACGCAGTTTTCAATATATATATATATATATATATATATATATATATATATATATATATATATATATAACCAAAACCAACTATCAAACTAACCAATACTCTACAGAAATATCCTGAAAATTTATCTAATTGAGTATATTTTGTTTTCCTGTCAAAGGCGCAGATGATCCGATTTTATAAGCTACATGCGAATCCATGGCAACGTAAACAAGATATTTATAATATTACGTAGCATTTTTCTTGTAACTGGTACATTTTTTGAAGAAATATTTCAAACAAAAGTTGTGCGAAATATTAATATCTTTCATTATGAACATAACTATATTTGCCGTAAGTGTAGCCCTTCTAGTGATATTGGAGAGAAAAAATGTATAGAGTAAACATACATTTCTGATTTGAATATTCTTTTCAAAAATAGGAAGTGCACATCTAAGGCATATACAAGTCTTAAGTTTGAAATTTCATAATTTTACGTTCGACAGTATTGGCTATAGAGCGTTCACATACACACACACACACACACACACAGACACACAGACGTCATTCCGAAAATAGTCACATACGATTCAGGGAAGGTCAAAACATGTATATCCGTTGAAATCTTGAGTTCAAAATTTTTCATGATTACAATACTTACTTATTACTCATGTAAAAGAAAGTAAAAATGCATAGAGTAATCATGCACTTCCGGTTTGAATATTCCTTTCAATAATAAAAGGTGCACATTTAGACCTTATATATTCGGCTTAAGTTTGATGTTTCACAATTTTACGTTAGACAATTTAGGGACTAGAGCACCGAAAATAATCACATTCGCTTTAGGGAGGGTCAAAACGTGTATTTTCGTTAATTCATGATTAACAATTGTGGAAATGAGGACGATAATGAACTGAATATTCAGTGCAGGACAAACGAACACAATTAAAGTTTGATATTACTCTTGTGAGTGAAAAAAAAAAGATTATTACTTATTCTTATAGAAATGCGAGTATACAGAAAGGACAAAGCGATAAAACTACAAAAGACATGCAATTCCATACACACACACACACACACATAATAAAGATATGTTTGTGTGTGTGTGCGGATTGCACGTAGTATTTGGCAAACAAACAGTACGTCTGTGCAACGGTTATTACAATCGGTATTAGTACGTTTATATGCGAAGCTTTGTACCGGGATTTAATTAGTACACTTTGAAACTGTATTTAACGCTTGAAACAAACCCGCTTAAAATGTATATCCGCAAATAGATAATCTTTTTCGGATTAGTGTTATACGGCGCGAGCATTTAATATTGTCATCGCATTAGCATTACCATCATCCATGCAGTCAACTGCGTATGCGCATGCGCACGTTCGTCTTTGTCATTGCGAAAAAGCAATTTAGATGCTAGCGGTGTGATTACTGATTACATAAAGGGCCGAACAATAAAAGATAATTTCTTAATAAACTTCGGTTTGTTGGCTTTCAAAGTGTCACCACCGCTTTTTAACTATCGTTTCTGACAATTTACATCCTTTATAGGAAAATGCTTTGATTCAATCAACCCCACCACTCAAAGAAAGCTTATTTTCCTGTCGCCTTTATAGACATTCTATTAGTATCTATTTTATGCTTAAAAGCTTCAAACTACTTCGAACCATAAGCTATAACGTAGCGGTCACACTGGGGTCACAATATACCCCAAAGATATAGACATTTATAAATATTAAGCGTATGTATAGGAAAGTCGACTGAAGGACACTCCAGTTTTATCTACTTGGATTACTGGATGTTGAAACAATGGTAAAATATTCAATTCGATATTCTATAGTAATGGGAAGACTCGAATACTTTTAAGAATCGAATACTCTGTACTAGAGTACTCTCAAGAATCGAATACTTATCCGAGTACCGAGTACATGAGTACCGAGTACATGAACACCGAGTACATGAGTACCGAGTACATGAGAACCGAGTACATGAGTACCGAGTACATGAGTACATGAGTACCGAGTACATTAGTACCGAATACATGAGTACCGAGTACATGAATACCGAGTACATGAGCACCGAGTACATGAGTACATGAGAACCGAGTACATGAGTACCGAGTACATGAGCACCGAGTTCATGAGTACATGAGTACCGAGTACATGCGTACCGAGTACATGAGTACTCGGATAAATACAGATAGAATCGATTCTTAACCGAGTACGAAATGTATTCGAATACTCAACGAGTACGAGTACACACAGACAGACTGAGCGAGTACGCGTTTCGCCGTGCTCGCCTGTTTCATCTGGCATCGAGTACAAAAGGTATCGAATACTCAGGAACGTGTACTCGAGTACAGCGAGTACCACTATCAAGAATCGAGTACATATCGATTTTTTGTACTCGAATACCTCATCAGTAATATTCTATCATCCTCAAAGAAAAGTAACCCAGCTTATATACACATATAATATTATGTTTTGTAGAATTCGTTTTGATTTATTTAACATGTGATTTTTCTATAGATTTCAACTAAAGATATACAGTCACTCACTCACTCAATGTTGATCGACATTTATTTAGATGTAGCATCTATTTTAAACCTAAACCTAATTTGTAAATATACAAATGTTTGTTTGATATATTTTCTTTTCAATGTTATTTTTTGTCAATTTTAAATAGAATAAATACTCATTGTTTTATAGTAACAGATAAATTTATTGTTTAGAGGTTGATACGAGTGCCAAACATTTTATTTTTACACGCATAAAAACCCTATTGTACAGTTTTAACAGCAATTAAGTGTATTTATAGTTTCGTAAATTGAAGAAACAAATGTAGTAGTTTTATAAACAAAATAATAACATCAAAAGTCTGTAGCATTCTTTGGCAACTGTACAACAGACTGCATCTTCATTTTATTACACTCGCTGCTGCTTATTTTACCTTCTTTATTCACTATAAGATTCATTTTAGTACTAACCACTTACATGTACACAATCTAAATTAATAGAAAACATTTTATTTTGCGGTTAAATAAAATATTTCAAACGCGATACTTTTAGTGATAAACAAGCTTTGGTACGCGTGAAACGCACCAATGCGTAGAACTCGCCTTTAGGTAAGATATGCGAGCAGTGGTTTTTAATTATTATGGCCTTTTGGTTAACAATTTGAAAATATGTTACAGATATGTAGATTATATTAATTAAAAAAATTTAGTGCATATTTTAAAATTCAAAATTATAATACTTATGAATTTTTTTTAGGGCTTTGGGTTAACAATATGAAAAAATCTTGTAGATATAAAATATCTTAGAATTTTTAGTAGACTTTTTAAGTATTTTAATTATTTTTATAAGGGCAGTATTAAGGGGGGTTTCAAATTTTGGGGCCCTATAACTCGAAAAGTATACGGGCTATTGCATTTAAACTGCGAGCGGATTCAAATGGGATGAAAAATAATATGTGTAGTAAATTTGGTGTAAATCGCTCTGGTACCTTCAGAGGAGTAGAGGGCACAAATTTGGTCTTACGAGCGGATGACTAACATCCAGTTATATATATATTTTTGAATTCAGGGTGACTAGACAAACACATTTTGTTAATGAAATTTTTTGATACGAGAATGCTACAAACACACGCTTCTTCGGTACTTCGTACAGCGAGCTAAGAATGCATTAGAGTACACATGCACGTCCGGTTTGATTATTTTTTTCAAAAATAGGAGGTTGCAAATCTAGGGCATATACAGACATACAGACAGACCCACAGACGTCATTCCAAAAATTAGACACATTTAATTCAGGGAGGATAAAAATGAATAAGGAGTTTCAGATTTTCCGTAGTGGTTTTCTCGTAACTGGTACATTTTATGAAGAAACTTTTCAAACAAAAGTTGTTCAAAATATTAATATCTTTCATTATTATTATAATTTTTTTTGCCAAAAGTGCAGCCGTCAGACGTTATTCCAAAAATAGTCACATTCGAGTCCGTTGTAATATTGAGTTTGAGATATTTAATGGTTACAAGACATACTTATTACTGCGTATAAGAAAGTAAAAATGCGATGGGGAAACTTCTTTCTTGCAGAAGCAATTAATAATAACAAAATTGGATTGGTGTATTTTCTTGATGAAGGAGAAAAATTGAGATTTTTGAGAAAAACAATTTTTAATAATTAATTTTATTTAACCCAGTGTTTGGGTAAGTCCTGAAGATGGCATAAGGGATGCCGAAACGTTGGATTGAATAAAATTTAATAACAATATTATAAATTGTACAAAAAATAATAAATTAACCAACAATAATAAAAACTAAACATTATTTTCTTTAAAATACATAATTTTAATTTACGTAATATTTATTATATTTTTAATTTCTTTGAATCTTTGATTTAAATTTGCTCGTTTGTTTATAAGATCAGAGATAAACAGATTAAATTAACAAATCTGTATCGAGCGACGAATGAATTTGACCTTGCGTGAAATTAGCTACCAGTACGCCACTGGCCATATTAATACGGCTAGAAATAGGGCATATGTGCTATGCTAATGGCATTACAAAGTGATCGTGTGTATAAACTCTTTTTATTTAGCTGTTTATCCCGCAACAACAAATGGCCCGTTTAATGTTGCTGTCGTTTAGTTCACTGGATGATGGATGCATTTTAATTTTCCGATATAATTGAGTTAAATTCTTCAGAAAATTAAATTAGTTCATGAACGAATATAGTTTTAGGGTTCGGTAAGAGAAAACAATTTAATAATAACTGAGTTATGGATGTGACACAAACGGGAAATATTACGGTATTGGCCGTTGGGATAAATATACACACTTATTCGTGGTTTTTAATTAAAATGCCCCCAAATTGCTCACCCATAATTTACTTTTAGGGGTGGAAATATTATGATTTGTCTGTCGACTTTCTCCACAGAAATATATTGCACAATCAGTGCTACCAACTCTACTAAATTAATATCTAATCACAAACGGTTGCAATTAACTATATTATTATTATTTATCAATCAAAATACGGAATAAAGTTTTAAATGGTTTTAAATTATAGATAATTAATATATTAATATGTAATGCACATATAGAATTACATATGTGTTTGTATTTGCACATGTTATTGATATAATATCACAGAACTGATCAAAGTAAATATAATATTGATTTAGCGAGCTCATGGGAACTGTAATGCACTTATCAAATTTCAAATAAGTGTAAATAACTTTTCACTTTCTAGCAACGATTATTATAAATATTGGAAATATACTGCAGAAATACGAGAACTTTCGTAAGAAATATTATATCTCGTGTTTGGACTCAGTTATTAAGATTGCAATCGTGAATTCGTTGCTGTTGTAATCTCGTAATTGAGATATTTCATTGATTTAAGAAACGGTTTTACTTGCTTGGACCAAGTCTAAGAAAGTATTGTAATCATACGGATATACACGTTTGGACATCCCTGGCAGCGGTTTTTAATTATTATGCTCTTCTGGTTTACAATTTGAAAACATGTTACAGATATAAAAATATTTACAATTTCTTTTAGATTATTTTGATATAAAACAAGATTTGGTACGCGTAAAACGCACAAACGCGTAGAGTTCGCCTTTAGGTAAAATATGCTTTGCCTTTTGGTTAACAATTTGAAAATATGTTATAGGTGTAGAAAATCTTACAATTATTTGTAGATTATATTGACAAAAAAGAAATTTTAGTGCATATTATAAAATGCAAAATTATAATATTTAATTTTTTTTTTCGGGCTTTGGGTTAACAATATGAAAAAAGCTTGCTGTTATAAAACATCTTAGAATTTTAAGTAGAATTCTTAAGTGGTTCAATTATTTTTATAAGGGCAGTATTAAGGGGGGCTTTAAATTTTGGGGCCCTATAACTCGGGAAGTATACGGGCGATTGGATTTATACTGCGAGCGGATTCAAATGGGATGCCAAATAATATGTGTACCAAATTTAGATTATATTGATAAAAAAAAATTAAGTGCATATTTTAAAATTCAAAATTATAATATTTAATAATTTTTTTCGGGCATTGGGTTAACAAAATGAAAAAATCTTGTAGACATAAAATATCTTAGAATATTTAGTAGTATTTTTGGGTGTTTTAATTGTTTTTATAAGGGCAGTATTAAGAGGGGCTCTAAATTTTGAGGCCCTATAACTCGAGAAGTATACGAGCGATTGTATTTAAACTGGAATCGGATTTAAATGAGGTACCAAATAGTATGTGTATCAAATTTGTTGTGAATCGCTCCGGTACCTTCAGAGGACTAGAGGGCACAAATTTGGTCTTACGAGCGAGCGACAACTAACATCCAAGTATATAAGTTATATATATTTTTGTAATCAGGGCGACGAGACAAACACTTTTTCTTAATGAATTATTTTGATCCGAGAATGCTACAGACACACGACCGAATGCTTTAGCTTTTTCGGTACTTCGTACGGCGAGCTATAAATAATTAGTAATAAATTTAAAATATTATATATATATATGTGTCTCGAGTGGAGGAATTTGTTATTTCTTAACGCTCTGTATTCTTGGCATTTATTCGGTATAGGAGCCTTTACCTATGTTTGCTTAATTATCAACAATGTATTAATAATAATAGAGCAAAACTGTTTTAATAAATCTCCTCATTATGAAAATTGACTAACATGTAATTATGAAAAATATTACATTAATTAAAATTTAATTAATATCACTAGAACCATATTACATATTACACTCTTAGTAGGAAATAAGCATTTTATATACCTGTAGTCTATATAAATTGTACACTGTTAAAATATACGGAGGATGACGTTAATATACTTTTATTTATTTACTGTAAATAAACATAAAATATTTTTATCTATATTCATAAATATGTTATTTACAAATATTAAAATAACATACCTCAAGGATTCTTATACAGAATATTTATTAACGGTACTAAAATATATATATAAATATTCCTCTACTTCATATGGTTTTAATCGAAGCATTTTTTGCAAAGATAAAAATACTTTTAAATAAATATGAATTTTAAACTTACATAAAATACAAAAGTATAATAAAAATGTTATTGAGTAATGTTTTTAAACGGGTTTTTAATTTATTTATAAAATGCATTCATTACATTTATTGTATGAATAAAATATGTAAATCAATATGAAATTAAAATATACTCTTTTAAGCCTTCCGTACAGTAATGCAAAGGAATCATAGTATTCAGTCGAGTATCTGTAACACTCCTGGAATTAAAAAATGTTGCATATTCGTTTTACGTCTTCCTGATTCTGATATAACTCATATACTTGGATGTGTGTTCACTCGCCCAATCGAACTATGATTTTTGTAACCGCATTAGCTCTGAAGGTATCGGGCCAATTTTAACCAGATTAATAATATATATATAATATATGAGTACTCAAGTAAAATTAAATGTTAAAGCCTAATTATTTATTTATATATATATATATATATATATATATATATATGTAACGGAAATGCTTTATTAATATGATGTATACATGGTGTACATTTACAAAACAAAAAAAAAACAAGGAAAATCGCCACCCGTTAAATTTTTAGTTAGGTTAGGTGGATCGGTGAGAAGGGAACTGTATTCTGTATATGATGTGGACACATGGTGCACATGGGTTAACCTTGTATAATGTAAAAGCTTTACGTATTACAAAATTCAATATCCTTTTTACTTTCTAGGTTTTAGAGCCCTAAAAAACGAAGCTCTATTAACACAAGACTTTTTTTTTTCAAACATATTTGTGAATTTAATAAAAATTCAAGATCTTTTTAAATGCATTAAGTATCTTCAGAATTAAACCAAAAGCCATACAAATGGCCTAATTTATTACAAAATTCAATATTCCTTATACTGTCGGGGTTTGAAAGCCCTGAAAACGAAGTTTTATTAACACGAGACTTAATTTTCTTTCAAATCATATTTGAGAATTTAATAAAAATTCAAGATATTTTAAAATACATTAAGTAACTTCAGAATTAAACCAAAAGCCATAAAAATGGCCTAATTTATTACAAAATCCAATATTCCTTATACTTTCGGGGTTTGAAGGCCCTAAAAACGAAGTTCTATTAACATGAGACTTCATTTCTTTTTAAAATCATTTTTGAGAATTTAATAAAAATTCAAGATATTTTAAAATACATTAAGTAACTTCAGAATTAAACCAAATGCCTAATTTATTACAATATTCAATATTCCTTATACTTTCTGGGATGTAAGGCCCTGAAAAATGGGGCTCTATTAGCTTTTTGCACAAGACTTGAATTTTTTTTAAGATATATTTGAGAATTTAATAAAACTACAAGATATTTAAAAGTACATTAAGTATCTTCAGAATTAAACCAAAAGCCATAAAAAAAAGCCTTACTTATTACAAAATGCAATATTCCATATACTTTGGGGGTTTTAAGGCCTTAAAAAACGAAGCTCTAATAACACGAGACTGAAATATTTTTAAAGATATATTTGAGAATTAAAAAAAATTATAACATAAGTACATAATAAGTATCTTTAGTATTAAACTTAAAGCCATAAAAAAAGCCTAATTTATTACAAAATGCAATATCCCTTATACTTTCGGGGTTATAGGGCCCTAAAAAATGAAGTTCTATTAATACGAGATTTACAATAATTTTTAATATACCTGAGAATCAAAAAATAAATTTAAATGTATATAAAGTATCTCCAGAATTACACCAAAAGCCATAAAAAACCTTAGGTATTACAAAATGTAATATAACTTATACTTTCGTGATTATAGGGCCCTAAAAAACAAAACCGTAAATCTAAAAAATTGTAAGATATCATAATGTAAATAAGGTATCGTCAGAATTAAACCAAAAGCGATAAAAACATATTCAATAAACCAGAAAACAATCTTGGATTTTCTCTTTAAGAATTAACGGTAAATAAATATGTTTCTTTTTAAAAGAAATACGTGGTTAAAATAAATATGTTCTTAAATGTTGAAATATATAGCTTTAAATTGATTATACGCCAAGCTAAAGGCATTGGTGCTTATAAATATGTATCTTTTTTAAAGAAATAAGTTGTTAAAATAAATATGTCCTTAAATTTTTAAATATATCGCTTTAAATTGATTATACGCCGAGCTAAAAGCATTGGTGCTTATAAATATGTATCGATATTAAAGAAATAAGTTGTTAAAATAAATATGTTCTTAAATGTTTAAATATATCGCTTTAAATTGATTATACGCCGAGCTAAATGCATTGGTGCTTATAAATATGTATCTTTTTTAAAGAAATAAGTTGTTAAAATAAATGTTCTTAAATTTTTAAATATATTGTTTTAATTTGACTATACGCCGAGCTAAAGGCATTGGTGCTTATATATATGTTTCTTTTTCAAAGAAATGAGTTGTTAAAATAAATATGTTCTTAATTTTTTAAATATATCGCTATAAATTGATTATACGCCTAGCTGCAGGCATTGGTGCTTAAACCTATGTTTATATATTGTTTAAATATATTTTATAGAATTTAAAAAAATACAAAACACACAATTAAAAAATTCCATATTCTACATTTATCACTAAATAGAATATGTTAATATTAGGTAAAATCAATACGAAATAATATCAAAACTTACCTAATTTGTTCTTGAAGTAGTTTATTCCATATTCAAAATCAATTCTTTCATTGTTGCTGTCTTATACGTTGCGCGATTATTAAATCACTGGTCAAAAGTGGCAGTCAATTGATATATATATATATATTTATACACTTTTTATTTTTTAAAACAAAAATTATCACAGAACCACAATGTATAATAAAAAATCACTGCACTATTATCAAAGTTTCACAAACCGAGAATCACTAAAAATAAAATTAACATATCACAATGGAGAATTTGATATTTATTGTTGGTTTGACGTGACTTGTCGAAAGAATTCAATGTCTGTGGAATCGCCAATGCTTGTTCGAGTTCGAGGTTCGAGTACGAGTCGGTCGGTGGAGGAGGCAATGTTCATGGATTTAGCGGCGAATGTGTACTGGCAGCCGTGCGCCAAACACTACTATTTAACCGTGCTCACAGACACACGCCACGACGATTCTATACTATATTTACACGAGGTCGACGATAAGGGACATACGCGGACGTATGTCCCTACTTGGTTCACTCGAATAGAAACAACCCCCGTTCACATTTCAACCCTGTCTAGAATTATTTCATTCCAAGCTTCTTTGCTGGGGCTGTTGGGTAAGGGTTCATTTCTACAGTGGTGGTACACTGGGGCTTTTAAAAGGGTAGCTCTTTAGAAGAGGGTTGATGAGTTTATTATAGTTTCATAAATAAATTAACCCTTAAGACAAGTCTTTGTACACGTAACAAATATTTTTTAAAAACAGTTTACTTTCAAATTTATTTTAATTAATTTTTTTAAATTACAATATCCATTTTATTATTTTAATAAACTCATGTATTCAGTGAATATATTTAAACTTAAACTATTTAAAGCGCACTAGATTTTTTAATATATATCATATCACATCTTCCTCATAACCATAAAATGTAATTATATTTGTAGTATTTTGACCACAAAAAAAAAATTAACCTCTGTTTTAATGGTATATCTGTTTTAAGGGACTTTGAATCCATTTTGCGTAGTTTCTCAATGACGTCTGTATGTCTGTCTATCTGTGTGTGAACCTCTTAATTTTGAAATAGATAATTTAACCGGAAATGGCGTTTCTTAAATATCTCGAAAATGGTACAAAAATAAATCATAAATATATCAAGAATTATATTTCATTTTCGAAATATATATTAAATAAACTTATCGACGAGTTAATTTTAGGCCAGTAAGGCAAGCTGGAAGCATTGCTGCTTACATTATACTCGATCGTGAATATTCTCTAAAACGTAATAGTTATAAAATTAGCAATTTTGCAAATTTTTAGAAGTTTTATTTGACATATGTTCTCAAAAAACGTATTATTTACTGGAAAATCACCTTTTACTTTATAAATGATTATGTAATATCCACGATTACTTTACTAAATCAGTTAAGAATTAAAAAAACTAGATTCTGTTCGTACAACGCACCGATGCGTTTAACTCGCCTTAGGTAAGATACGCAATGCGAGTAGCAGACTCCTACTTCACGATTGGCATTAAAATTGAAAAATAATTCTTTTTAATTATTATGGCCTCTGCATGGGTTCACATTTTGAAGAAAATGTAAAAAAAGTCATTTTTGGATATCGTCAAAAACAAGTAGCGAGTATAATAATATAGGGAACTGTAGTGCCATCCATTGATGGCTAAATTAGTTAATCTATCCAATAATAGATGGCGGTTATTTTATCTTATATCATTTCTTTTAGGATTTCTGGGCTTAAAATCAAAATATATGAAAAATGTTATAGATATAAAAAGTCTTACAATTTTTTGATAAAAAAGAAATTGTGCATATTTTAAAATTCAAAATTATAACATTTAATAATTTTTTATGGACTTTGGGTTATCAATATGATAAAAACTTATAGATATAAAATATCTTAGAATTTTCAGTAAAATTTTTGGACGTTTTCATTATTTTTATAAAGGTAGTATTAAGGGGGGCTCCAAATTTTGGGGCCCTATAACTCGGGAAGTATACGGGCGATTGAATTTAAACTGCGAGCGGATTCAAATAGGATGGCAAATAATATGTGTAGCAAATTTGGTGTAAATCGCTCCGGTACCTTCAGAGGAGTAGAGGGCACAAATTTGGTATTACGAGCGAGCGACGACTAACATCCAACTATATTAGTTATATATAGTTTTGGATTCAAGGGGACGAGACAAATACTTTTTGATGAGGAAATATTTTGATCCGAGAATATTACAGACACACGACCAATTGCTTTAGCTTCTTCGGTACTTCGTACAGCGACTAAATCTGATTTTTTAATAAAATAATATTCCACGAAATATTTGTATTTTTACGTTCTTAGACGAAGTCAATCGTGAACATTTTTAATTTTTATGAATACAGATAATGTAAAGACAAAAAAGTCGAGGAAAGGCCACTACAGTGCATAAAAATATATGTATTTGAAGTTTGTATAGTAGACGATTCTCTTTATAATAATAATAATAAGCGTTGTCATAATAGCGGATATTTCTTTCAACTTCACAATTCAGTGGTGTATGTGTGTGGAAATGCGCGTACTCCCCTGTCTGGTTCGTACCGTAGTGGCGGCGGTTAAGTTCGGCGATAAGATCTCGAGCTGGGGCTGCTGCTGCTGCTGCTGAATGTGTTAGAGTACGGCTACGGCTACGGCTGTTCGTGTTCGTAGGCCCCCGTACCGCCGTACCGCCGTATGCCATTATAAAGTTATTCAGAATGAGCTAATTGTTTGTCTCTGTTGGCCAGATATCATTGCGTCTTTGTTCCACAGTCGATAAACTATGCTGCTGCTGCCATACAGTCTGACGCTTTGAAAAACCCAGCCAGACCAGAGAAAGGGCAGCACTCACCACGTTTACATCGCCCGGATTACGCCACTACACTCCACCTCAAGTGCACCTTATATATATATTAAACCCATTATTATTATTATTATTATATCAAACGGCAGCAGTGTATGAATAAAGCATTCAGATTTCATAAAATCCTATGGAAATTCTATTTATGCGTATATACAAAAAGGTTTACCCGAATAATGTAATGCAAATGCGGACGAGAGATTATTTTCCCTACAAAATTGATGAAAGGGCGAAAACTTTTATGCTGTAATCACTTTATTTCGTTTCAAACAGAACATCAGCTTGTCTCGACGACTAATGCTCGACATTTTACATTTTATAAAAATAAGCATACCAGTTAGCGCCAATGCCTTCAGCTCCCTGTACAACCAATAAAAATACCCTAAAATCACCACTTTTATTTTATTATCTTATATGATATGTAATATACTATAGTGATTTAACGGATAATATTCATTTTAAGTGTCCCTCAATTAATTTTAACTTTCTCAAGATTGTCTGTGTGTTTGTCTGTCTGTAAATGCTCTATAGACAAAGTAACTGCATAATTTTACTATTTTGTACATATCTCGTAAACGGTATGAGTTAGAGAAAAAGTTATACTTATAAAAGTTAAAGATATTAAAATTTTAAGCAACTTATGTTTGAAAAGTTTTTTTGAAAAATGTACCATTTCCTGAAAAATCCCTTTCGAACATAGCCATGTTACATTTATGTTTCCCTAATTACCACACACATATAATTATTGTTTCATGGCAATGGTAGCATGCATTTAAAACAAAATACAGCAATATTATATTTATTAGATAGTATATATATATATATATATATATATATATATATATATATATATATATATATATATATATAAATCAAGTTAATGCCACTCCAGGTTTAAAAATTAAGAAAATTAAGTTACATTCGCGATATTATCAGGAAAATTAAGAAAATATTTGTATAGCCACTGATTTTCTTAACGATGAAAACATGTTTACAACCACTGATTTTTGAAGAGGTTTACCAAGCATGTTGGACGTATTTTATTGACGCAAGTGAACAATTGAAGACTTAACTATGAACAATTGTTTTATTGTAGTTTTTATATTTCAAAATCTTTTTCTTTTTATGGATATTTAATATATAAATTATTTTGTTGATTTCTTTTTAAATAGTATTAAGTTTAATTGTTAAAATGCGTACATTTATTTAGAGCTGGAGACATAATTAAATGCATTAAGATATTTTTTTTTAAATTTGTATTATTCGAAAACCAAATTTGATTATTATCGTCCCAAACCTGAGGTAGACAGAAATACAAATAAAAAAGAATTAAAATGGATTTTAATTCTTTTAGGGATTTATAAGAGTTTAATTGAAGCTTTTTCGATAATAAAGATTTAGGCATTGGAAATGAATTCATTTAAAAATGAAACACTGGATTTAATTATGAATTAATTAAAGGCGTCAAACCCTTAAAATGGCTTAAGCCCACAATATGGCTTCAATTCCTCAAATAGATTTAATTGTTGAAAAGACTGAATGATTTCTATTTGATAAATATAAAATAGGCTTTAATTCCTATATTAATTTTTAATTTATAATACAAATTCACATACACAAAGCTTGCAATTGTCAAAAAGGCTTCAATTACTGTTGAATTATAAAACAGTTGTAATTGATTAACAAGTTTTTATTCTACAAAACCACAAAAGTGGATTGTAATTTTCAATTCCATTAAAATTATAACAGATTTGTAATTAGTAAATAGGTTTTAATTCCATTTCATTAATTACTTATAACATAAATTCACATAAATGACTTGTAATTGTCAAAAAGGTTTCAATTCGTGTTGAAGAATTGCGTTTTGAATTCAATTGTAGATGATTTGAGCTTGTGAATTACCGAATTAATTCTTAAGTTGAATTGTGAATTATATGAATTAAATTCCACTAGTAATTGATTTTGGCCAGCTCGGTCTCAAAGCAAGTGTTACGAGCGAGCGACCGACCGATCGAGCGAGCAAGTGAGGCGTTTTCGGAAGACGTGAAACGAATTTCAGGTCACTATTATTTTCTCATACGTTATGTATTAAAGAAAGTATTGGGATCACAAAATTAAATTTGTTTTAAGGGTCCTTGAATCCACGTTGACTATTTTCTACATAACGTCTGTGTGTGTTTGTATTTATTATCTTATATACTTAGATGTGAGTTAGACCAAATTTGTGCCCTCTACTCCTCTGAAGGTACCAAAGCAATTCACACCGAATTTACTACACATATTATTTGGCATCCCATTTGAATCCGCACGCAGTTTAAATCTAATCGCCCGTATACTTCCCGAATTATAGGGCCTCAAAATTTAAAGCCTCCCTTAATACTGCCCTTATAAAAATAATTAAAACACTCAAAAATTTTACTAAAAATTCTAAGTTATTTTATATCTACAAGATTATTTCATTTTGTTAACCCAAAGCCCGAAAAAAATTATTGAATATTATAATTTCGAATTTTAAATATGCACTAAATTATTTTTAGCTCGACCTACGAAGTACCGAAGTAGCTAAAGCAATAGGTCGTGTGTCTGTAGCATTCTCAGAACCAAAAATGTCTTTAACAAAAAGTGTTTATCTCGTCGCCTTGATTCTAAAAATGTATATATAACTGAATGTTAGTCATCCACTCGTAAGACCAAATTTGTGCCCATTACTCCTCTGAAGGTACCAAAGCGATTCACACCAAATTTGCTACACATATTATTTGCCATCCTATTTGAATCTGCTCGTAGGTTAAATTTAATCGCATGTATACTTTCTGAGTTATAGGGCCCCAAAATTTAAAAACCCCCTTAATACTGCTCGAATAAAAATAATTAAAATACTCAAAAATTCTACTAGAAATTCTAAAATATTTTATATCTACAAGATTATTTCATATTGTTAACCCAAGGGCCATAAAAAATTATTAAATATTATAATTTCGAATTTTAAAATATGCACTAATTCTTTTTTTTTTTTTTTATGAAAGTAATCTATAAATAAAGGTTAGACTTTTTATATTTCCTAACTAGTTCCAAATTATAAAATTGTATTTATAGGGCAATATATCTTATTAATATCAAATAGATCTGAAATAATTAATCATGAAGAAAATTGAATTATTTTTAATATTTTATATCGTTCCGTAATGTTTATTTCAATCGTTTATAAATAGAACATAAATATTATTAAAAAGAATAATTTTATTATGGCAGTAAATTGAATTTCGTTGCGACAAATAATTTTAAATCAATTTCGATGCGTTCGTTTTGCATCACGTTCCTGAGGTAACTTTGTTAAATATAAAAGGCGTTTTACTGCTAATGTAATCAAAAAATATTATTTATATATTTATAGATTCAATTTATAAACGAACATTTTTAAAATGATTCGATTTGGAACGTACATCTAAATGAATGAAAATAGGGGGACCGCGGATATCTAATGTGTATATTGCGGTGGAGGTGCTCACATTACGTGATTGTTGGAAGTGTCTTAAATTATTATTACTAGCAGCACAGACAGCCTAAGTGAGAGATATTTGGTAAGATTCGACAGTAAAACTGATGAATAAACCGTCTCGTTAGTATAATAGAAACAAAGCACAAGTTTCAGCTTGTTTACGCATGCGCACCAGCTGTCAGAATCAGTTTTTCTACATGGCGGACGAAAACTTGTGTTTCGCCATTAATTTATACGCTCAGCTATAGAAAAAGTAACTTTTTATTTGTGTTACTGCTGCAAGTGTATAAAGACACTATGGACCATGTTAAATGTTGCTCCAAGTTTTTTCATTTACAAAATTTAGTTGGCGGTAGCAGCAAAAGTTAATTAGAGGCTTGGGAATTGTGTTTTTAGGCTATGTACGATCTGTTATACTCGTTTTTGTTCACTCACTTGTTCACCCATGGCCGCCTTCTTTTGTTGCTTGTTACTTCATTTTTGTTTTCCTTTTGTGTCCGAGTATACACATTTATATTACCTACAAAGCAATTTAGCTTTAATTTCTATAACTTCCGAGTGCTTTTTCAATAGTTTTTCTAAACTGATTTATTATTTATTTGATTAATTAAATATCTACCTGAATTGGCTTATCCGTTCGTGTTCATAAAATATTACAGTTTTTGTTGAACAATTTATTGGTTTTGATTGCTAACTATGATATACGGGAAAATTACAAATTTAATCGCAATTATAAACTCGTTGTACAAAGTACACTAGACCTAATACATTCAGTCGTGTATCTGTAACATTATCGGAATAAAAAGTACTTGTCGCCCTGCATCCAAAATTATATATAACTCATATACTTGGATGTTAGTCATCTCTGAAGGTGCCCGAGCGATTTGAACCAATTTTGCTACATATATTCTGTAGTATCCCATTTGAATCAATTCGCCATTTTAATTGTATCGCTTATATACTTCTAAAGTTATAGGGGCCCAAAACTTTGAAACCTTAATTCAGCTCTTAGTATAACAAGATTTGGTATACGCGTAAAACGCACCAACGCGTAGAGCTCGCCTTATATGTATTTTATGCGATGCGAGTAGCAATTTTTAATTATTATGGTCTTTTGGTTAAAAATTTGAAAATATATTCTTACAAATTCAAAATTATAATATTTAATAATTTTTTTCGGGCTTTGAGTTAACAATATGAAAAAATCTTGTAGATATAAAATATCTTAGAATTATTAGTTAAATTTTAGAGTGTTTATGTATTTTTATAAGAGTAGTATTAAGGGGGGGTTTAAATTTTGGGCCCCTATAACTCGGAAAGTATACTGGCGATTAGATTTAAACTGCGAGTGGATTCAAATGGGATGCCAAATAATATGTGTACCAAATTTGGTGTGAATCGCTCTGGTACCTTCAGAGGAGTAGAGGGTACCAATTTGGTCTTACGAGCGGATGACTAACATCCAGTTATATATATTTTTGGATTCAGGGCGACAAGACACACACTTTTGTGAATGCTACAGACACACGACCGAATGCTTTAGCTTCTTCGGCGTACGGCGAGCTAAAATAATTACTCTCATTTTAATAATAAATTAAAATTATATGTTGAGAAAAATGTAATTTAGTTAATAATGTATTGTTCAATTTATATTTTATTTTATGTTTTATGTGTGTATTTTGGTGTTTATATTTGTAATATATTTTATTATTAATTGTTTTAGTAATAAGTTACATTATATAAATTGTAAATGTTTGGAGTTTAAATAAATAAATTAATAAATAAATATTCTGTGGTATCCTATTTGAATCAATGCGCAATTTAATATATACTTCCGGAGTTATAGGGCCCCAAATTTTGGAACCTCCTTAATACCGCCCTTAGAAAAAACACAAATATTACAAATAATCTAATTTATTTTATATCTACAATATTTCTTAATATTGCAAACCCAAATGCTATAAAAAATTATAAAATATTATAATTACGTTCTGCGATGTTAACATTTATTCGGCGAGTTGTTGACATAGGTGCCTACACCTAAGCTTGTTTTAGTAAAAAATACATATTTACGGATGATTTTTCATACAAAATGTATTATTTTCTCAGTACATTTGAGAGAGAACATAATACGAAATTGTTCACGATTTAAAACTGTTTCGTTTTAGTAGGTTTCTATAAACGGCGCCGTTATTCAACTTAATATATTCATATAAATTATACATTTGTTTCTTTTTGTTAGATTTCGTCGAATAATATCTGTTTAAATGATATAAATGTATTTTGAATACATTGTTCCCATACTTTTGGTCACTACTCATAACAATATAATCCGATATATCTCTAATGGTACATAAGGAATTTAAATATATATATATATATATATATATATATATATATATATATATATATATATATATATATATATATATATATATATATATATATGTATAATCGATGCGTGTTTGTATGAAGAATGTCTGGTATTTTCTTGCTCAGCGATAAATAATAAATACCTTCAAATTAGAAACATATTTATAGTTTATATCATTAAAAACATAAGATATTTATCATTAACAAGTATAGGTACAAGCACCAATGCATTCAGGGCCCCCTACGTATGTAATGAAGGCAGGTTTTCATTCTCAGAATATAGAAATCTAAAATTCAAAACATCATATTTTTATGTTCTACGGTATTGGCTGTAAAACATTCACCCAAACAGACAAACACACAAACGTCATTGAGATAAAAGTCAAAATAGATTCAGAGACCTTTAAAACACGGATATACATTATAAATAAGATAGTAAAATTTAGATTTTTAGATTTCGGTACACTGCTGTGTAAATTCATTTTTAGCTCGCCGTACGAAGTACCAAAGAAGTTAAAGCAATAGGTTGTGTGTCTATAGCATTCTCGTATCAAAAAAATTCTTAACAAAAAGTGTTTGTCTCGTCGCCCTGAATCCAAAAATATATATAACTGGAGACCAAATTTGTGCCCTCTACTCCTCTGAAGGTACCGGAGCGATTCACACCAAATTTGGTACACATATTATTAGGCATCCCATTTAAATTCGCTCGCAGTTAAAATCCAGTCGCCCATATACTTACCGAGTTATAGGGCCCCAAAATTTTAAGCCCCCTTAACACGCCCTTATGAAAATAATTAATACACTCAGAAATTTTACTAAAAATTCTAAGATATTTTATGTCTACAAGATTTTTTACTTTCTTTTACGAAGTAATAAGTAAGTATAGGGATCACCAAAAAAATCGAACTCGAGATTTCAACGGATATACACGTTTTGAGCTTCCCTGAATCGAATGTGACTATTTTCGGAGTGACGTCTGTGTGTGTGTGTGTGTGTGTGTGTGTGTGTGTGTGCGTGTGTGTGTATGTGAACGCTCTAGAGCCGAAACTGTCCAACGTAAAATTATGAGACTTCAAACTTAAGACTTGTATATGGTCTAGTTGTGCACCTCCTATTTTTGAAAAGAATATTCTAACCGGCAGTGCATGTTTACTCTATGCATTTTTTGTTCTATCTCCAATATCACTAGAACGGCTGCACTTACGGCAAAAATAGTTATGTTCATAATGAAAGATATTAATATTTCGCACAACTTTTGTTTGAAAAGTTTCTTCAATAAATGTACCAGTTACGAGAAAACTGCTACCGAAAATTATGAGAATCTTGTTTACGTTGTCATGGATTCGAATGTAGCTTAATAAATCGGATCATCTGCGCCTGTCAATATTTCGACAAGAAAACAAAATGGTCTGAATTAGATAAATGACATTTCAGAATATTTCTGTAGAGAATTGTTTAGTTTTGATAGTTAGTTAGTTCAAAACCATTACAAATTGGTATTGGTATAATTTTCAACCCATTCATTTATATAAGGTAAGCTTGGTTTTCATATCGTTTCTGTTGGATTATTATTTCCTAATATTATATTTTTATAATCAATAAATATTGATGAAATCTACGTAAAAGAAAGTCCCGCGTTGGCCACAACCCATTTTTTATATTGTTTACCCAAAGGCCATAGAAAATTATTAAATATAAGAAAATTTTGAATTTAAAAATATGCACTAAAATATTTTTTTTAATCAATCTAATCTACATAAAAATGGTAAGACTATAATATTTTTTCAAACTGTTAACCAAAAGGCCATAATAATTAAAAAGCACTGCTCGCAACGCATATCTTATACCTAAGGGCGAGTTCTACGCATTGGTGCGTTTTACGCTTACTAAATCTTATTTTTCTTTTATTATATCAAAATGATTTACAAAGAATTGTAAGTCATTTTATATTTATAACATTTTTCAAATTGTTAACTCAAAGGCCATAATAATTAAATATAATATTTGTTTAATTTAATAAGTTCGTTGCTGGACGCATAGGTACGTTACACCTGAGTTTGCTTCTTTATATTTCGGTACAAATGCATTTCATTTTAATCTTCTCGCCGTTTTCGTAGTAATAGAGCTCCAACATTTGGAGCCCTACTTAATAGTACCCAAAATATTTCTAAAACATTCTAAAATCGTTTAAAAAAAAATTTCATTTTGTGAATTTTGATGCCAAAAACAATGATTAAAGATAATAATTATAAATTTAAAATATGCAATGGTGCCAATACCTGTGCTTGTTTCTTAAGGTATTTAAAATAAATTCGCTTGAATTATATAAATCGACTGAGCGTTATTTATTAAATACACGTTTTTGGTATAATTTGCTGGACAAGTATAGGGTTAATAATTGTAAGTGGCAATTTGGTAAAAAAGTTAGGCTTAAAGTGTAAGTAAAAGTGTTGCATATTGCAATAAAATCAGTCGTTACTTAAAACCATGAAAGCTTTTCGATTGTAAAAGCTTAACATCAGGTTTAACAGCTTAATTTGAGGAGCTCTAAGGGGGAGCGAGCCGATTCTGATTAAAGACTGGCCACCGGTGGCACGGGGCACGGGGCACGGGGCACGGGGCACCCCTTTGCTCATAAACAGAAACCACAAATGAAACGGGGGCGTATTAATTCTAATTAAATTATCCCGAGGCCCCCTCTTCAAACGCTAATCACTATTAAGTACTTGAAATTAAATTGATCGATATCTTTGTTCCCTTCAACTTTTATAAAGAGAATTAAATATCGTATTACTATAATAACGTTGTCAATTTGATTCTGCTAGAAATGAAAGAGACAAGAATCTAGTTACTAATCAATTATGTATTACTAATTATTAATTCATTCACGTAACTTTGGTGAAGTCATTGAGAATTTGTTTAAGAGGCTTGAAAATGGTCCCAGCTGTTCATAACTAACTATTCCGGGTGTCTAATTTAGCTCGTCTTACGATAGTATTATTTTGTATTATCTGTAATATGCAGGTCACTTTAATAATAATAATAAGTTTACAGTTATAAATAGCCTAAAACTAACATTATTTCTTAAATATTTAAGTGACACCACAACCCGATTAATCTTATAACTCGTTTTACGATCATTAACACATTTTATAATACTTTTACTTTAACAGACAGCCATAATTTTTTGTTGTGTGTCTGTAACATACTCAGTTATATTAATTAAAACACGGAAGCAAATAGTTTATATATTGGAAAATATAACCACATAACTTCTTCATTTCATTTACAGATGGCGTTCAATGTCTGATATACTTCAAAATATATTTATATTATTATTTTTAAGCTTATGGGCTCACAATTTGAAAAAACTTTAATGACATAAATTATCTTAGAATTATTAGTAGAAAATTCTAAAAAAAATTAAAGTTGACTAAGGGCAGTATTTAGAAGGGCTCCAAATTTTGGGGCCCTATGACGCCCGACCTGTGCTGACGAATGGATTTAAAATGCGACGAGAACTTCGCGGGCGTGGAAATTATATGTATAGCAAATTTCATTAAAATCAGCCCGGTACCTTCAGACGAGTTGCGGTCACAAACTCACATACATCCAAGTATTTGGGTTATATATATATATATATATATATATATATATATATATATATATATATATTTGAATTCAAAAGTCGCAAAATAAAATATCTATTTAGGGATTTTTAATAATGCAGTTGGGTAAACTGATATTCATTGCATTTAATTCCATAATTAGATAAGGTAATTTGCTTATAACTTATATATATATATATATATATATATATATATATATATATATATATATATATATATATATATATATATATATATATATATCATATCTTGAGTATATATATCTCGCTGTCTCGCTCAGTCGTATAGAGTAAACATGCACAACCGGTTTGAATATTTCTTTCAAGAAGTTTTTGAAATATACGGTAATATTTTGGCAACAACGTAACACCTTTTAAGTAAAACAAGTCACAGATGTCCAAGTATATGCAAATATATTTTAATTTATATATAATGACAAAATATCCCGCTGTTCCCAAGTTTATAATAAATTCATTAGGCCTTACGAGTGGGGTAGGTACATTTGAGCATTGGACAGCCAACGAATGAAAGGGTAACTGTGCCTTTGTAGGTAACAGGGCAAGTGGGGGGAGGGGGGGGGGCTGGGGGCACGTCTAGAAATCGATGGCATAAACATACAAAAACACAAATTTGCGCAAATTTAAAATTCTTTTCACGAATTTGTGACTGCAAACAACTGCTAATAAGAAAGAAGGGTTTCGCTTCATTCGAAATAGTGCCCTATCCGCGATCCGCCCTTGCTTATACACTCGATTCCACAATTATTTTACAGAATTATTATTATCAAACCATCAAAAAATCGTACACAATTCGCGGGCTTTATTTATCAGAAGTCTAAAGACCTTTCTTACAGTTACACAGAAAACGGTTGGATACACCATATAAATAAAGCATTTCCCTTACACATACGCATGTTTCGTTGAATTAATTGTTGCATTTAATTCTGTATTGTTTGTTACCAATCAATGACAATATCACGTCGTCACTTGACGATGATTTGGCCAATTAGGTGATAATATTGTGGAATAGAGTATATATGTGAGTATTCTCTATTGAGTGGTGTAGTTCCCACAGGCGTATATGGTGGCGGTCTCTCCAGGGCGTAGCGGCGCGCCGGTGTCTGTTGTCCTTTAGGGAGCATTTTAAACAGATGTTGAATAAAATAGGAATGACAAATTTGAAAAGGGGTGATTTAAAAGTTTATTTTGTGAATTTTCAGGGCTCAAACAGCGACCCCGACCGCCCCCCCGCCCCCCTTGCACTTGTCATACAAATGAACCAATCAATGAAATAAATAGACTTTTTCCTTTTAAAAGGTTTAATTTTTTGAATTCGCAATTTACTAAATGCTTAAACGTATTTGTAATGTTTGGTTATAAGATTATGCGCTATGGTGATGCCATTTTTATTTCTTGTTGGGTCTCTGTGTGGTGAGCTGTACTAACGTAGTTAATACCATTAGTGTTTTTTTGCAGTTTGTAAAATACAGTATATAATGCTTTTTACTTTCTTTTACAAAGTAATAAGTAAGTCTTGAAATCATAAAAAATTTAGAATTCGAGATTTCAACGGATATATACGTTTTGACCTTCCCTGAATCGAATGTAACTATTTTCGGAATGACGTCTTTATGTCTGTATGTCTATGAACGCTCTAGAACCAAAACTATTGAATGTAAAATTATAATACTTCAAACTTAAGCCTTGTATATGCCCTAGAGGTGCACCTCCTATTTTTTAAAAGAATATTCAAACCGGAAGTGCTATTTTACTCTATGCAGTTTTTGCTTTTATCTCCAATATCACTAGAACGGCTGCACTTATGACAAAGATAGTTATATTCATAATGAATGAAAGATACGAATATTTCGCTTTTGTTTGAAAAGTTTCTTTACAATATCTGGAGTGGCCGGCACTCGCGTTTATTATTTATCTAATTGAGTCTATTTTGTTTTCTTGTCGAAATGTTGACAGGCGCAGATGATACGATTTATTAAGCTACATGCGAATCCATGGCAACGTAAACAAGATATTTATAATGTTTTGTAGCATTTTTCTCGCAACTGGTAAATTTTTTGAAGAAATGTTTCAAACAAAAGTTGTGCGAAATATTAATTTCTTTTATTATGAACATAACTATTTTTGCCGTAAGTGTAGCCGTTCTAGTGATATTGGAGATAGAACAAAAAATGCATGGAGTAAGAATTTAAAGATGTTTCATAGCGGTTTTCCCGTAACTGGTACATTTTTTAAAGAAAGTTTTCAAACAAAACTTGTGCGAAATATTAATTTCTTTCATTATGAACATAACTGTTTTTGCCGTAAGTGTAGCCGTTCTAGTGATATTGGAGATAGAACAAAATTGCATACAGTAAACATGCACTTCCGGTTTGAATATTCTTTTCTAAAATAGGAGGTGCACATCTAGGGCATATACAAGTCTTAAGCTTGGAGTTTCATAATTTTACGTTCGACAGTTTTGGCCCTAGAGCTTGCCAAAAATTTACAAGTCTTAAATTCAACACAACATATTTGTATATTCAATATTATTGACTATACAATTACAATACACACGAGAATATTTCGAGGTTGAAAATGGCGTAAATGAAAGAAAAAAATAACTTGCAATTTTAATACGGTTAAAAATACAGTAATAAATACATAAATAAATTCAATTCGGAATGTATTTAATAAAACCAATTTTGTTCCATAGGGGACGATACATAGAACTGAAAAACATGAAATTAGCCAATGTTCATTGATAAATGTCATCATAAATATTTAAATATATCTGTTATGTATTGGCATTTATAAATTACATATAAATATGTAAATATGATCGTGTCGCACGTATGAATAATCGCATATGTACTACACCACTTTTTTACTATTAACGAATTGAAATTTTGAATTAAAATGTCTGCACTGCTCCATTATGAACTTTCTTGTCACGTACAAGAATGTTCAGTGTAGGGCACTGCAGATTTTTAAATTATATCACGATTTTTTCCGCAATTATTGAATCTGCAGAACTCTGGATTTACGTAAAAATAAATTGGTATTTTGTGGTACATATTTTTATGCAACTATAAACTGTAATCGGATATTTTAATAACACTCTAATAATATTAGGTAAATCTGTGGGCAGTATGTGCCCATACCATATACAGAATTAAGTTCACTTCTCATCGGTATTATAATAATAATTTAAATATCAATAATTTTAATACTTACGTAGTCCCATATGTCTATATATCTAGCTTTCTATCCGGAACGCTATGTACTTTTTACTTTCTTTTACAGAGTAATAAGTAAGTATTGTAATCATGAAAAATTTCGAACTCGAGATTTCAACGGATATACATGTTTTGACCTTCCCTGAATCGAATGTGACTATTTTCGGAATGACGTCTGTGTGTCTGTGTGTGTGTGTGTGTGTGTGTGTGTCTGTGTGTGTGTGTCTGTGTGTGTGTGTGTCTGTGAGCGCTCTAGGGCCAAAACTGTCGAGCGAAAAATTATGAAACTTCAAACTTAAGATTTGTATACGGTCTAGATGTGCACCTCCTATTTTTGAAAAGAATATTCTAATCAGTAGTGCATGTTTACTCTATGCATTTTTTGTTCAATTTCCAGTAACACTAAAACGGCTGCACTTATGGCAAAAATAGTTATGTTCATAATGAAAGATGTTATTATTCCGCACAATTTTTGTTTGAAAAGTTTCTTCATAAATTGTACCAGTTATGAGAAAACTGCTACGATAAAACTCAAATATCTTATTTACGTTGCCATGGTGATACCTACACTTGTGACAAATATTACTATTTTTAAATCGGATCAACCATGAGTTACATCATTTGTTTCTTGAAAACAAGCAAAGCAAACGAACCATAACATTGACAATTATCTGTTTGAATTAATATTTAAAATATTGATTTCTTATTAGAATACATTGTATCAGGTAAATTATTATAGAATCAATTTATATTATATATTTGCTGACATAATTAATTAACAATTTCAGAGTTTAACTGTGAAATTTGACTGTTTAAGACTGAATACGATAAGTACTTCAAATTCAGATCCATTATAAATTGGTATAATTATCCAGTTATTTTCATTATATATTAATATCTATCTATTGAAAACTACGTAAAAGAAAGTTGAGTGCAGGCCACTCCAGATATTTTACAAATTAAGATGCACAAATCATGAAATAAATGCATACATTGTAAGCAAACACTTTTGAATAATTTTGTAATTTTATTTCAAATTTTGATATTCAATTACACTACGAATATTATGAAATAATTTTGTAAATGTAATAACTATGGGTACAACATGTAAATAAAGCATTCCGGATAACTATACATACGTCTGGGTGTAGTAATAATTGTTATTTATTTATATTTTAAAATTTGACATCCGTTGATACTGCGTTTAATATGAAAAATACTGGAGTGGCCATCACTCGACTTTCTTGTCTTTTGACTATTATTACTAATAATGCTTTATTTTGTTTTAAATTCGTAAATTCGGAATCGTAAATATTAAATAAACATTTTCAAAAGCGATTATTTAATAAATTGTACATTTTTTTGATAAAAATACTTTTCAAACAAAAAGTACTAGTTTGTGTTTGTGTTTGTGTTTGTGTTTGTGTTTGTGTTTGTGTTTGTGTTTGTGTTTGTGTTTGTGTTTGTGTTTGTGTTTGTGTTTGTGTTTGTGTTTGTGTTTGTGTTTGTGTTTGTGTTTGTGTTTGTGTTTGTGTTTGTGTTTGTGTTTGTGTTTGTGTTTGTGTTTGTGTTTGTGTTTGTGTGTGTGAACGCTCTAGAGCCGAAACTATTAAAGGAAAATTTCTATAACTTTAAACTATAGACTTATATATGTTTGAAAACAATATGTGAACCGGAAGTAACAATTTACTCCTGCTAATTTTTTCATATCTCGAAAGCAATACGAATTATAGAAAATATGATTCACTTAAAAGTTGAAGATATTCAAATTTCTAGCAATTTTTTGTCTGTAAAATTTATTTCTTACAGAAAAATCTCCTTTGAAATTGGTTATTTTTTATTTACGTTTCCCTAGTTACAATATATAACGATTTTGTTTCATAGCAATCATGGGGTGAATTTGAAACAAAAAGAAGCATAATGATAAACACAGATAGTTAATGGACAAGAAAGTCGAGTAAATCCACCCTAGCATTAATTTTTTGAATACAAAATCTCTTTTTTATTGCCATCAATTTTCGTATTGGAAAAAAGCAATCAGCGTTTGATATACCCACACATTTTCCATACTGTATTTCTGCACAATTCTAATTTGAATCGAAACATTACTGTGTATATTGGTATAGGTAAACGTATATAGGTATATATATATTTTTTTATGATTCACGCGATCTTCTTATAAATATTCATAACCGGTAAAGAACTGTTTTAAATTCATGAAAAATGGCGACAAAAAAAATAGAACAACGTTGCCATATAACATTTTACTCGATACGGTACACCTACCTTGACAAAAGACTATCGGCTTTCAACTTTATAATACAACCGACAATGATAGATTAATAGCGAAAAAATTGCTTTTAGTTTCTTTTGCTTCGTTGAAAGAAAATAAACAAAAAATGAAACATGAATTAATCAAAGACGTCCTTTATTGTACTTTATTCATTTGAATATATTACAAAAGCGAAGATATTTCCATTCTTATATGCAGTTTGAATATATATATATATATATATATATATATATATATATATATATATATATATATATATATATAAATATATATATTTTTTACAAGCATAGGTACAGGCACCTATGCTTTCAGTTCGCCAAATAATTGCAAATAGCGCAGAGTATACTTAATTATTGTTTGTAATTTTTTTGATGTACTCCAAATAATTTATTGTATATTTTAAAATTTATTATAATTATTTTTAATTATTTTTTATGGTCTTTGGGTCCACAATATGAATAAATTTTATAAATATAATTTTTTGTAACATTTTGGGCTATCGTCAATTTTTTTTAAGGGTGTAATTAAGGAGAGCTCTAAATTTTGGAACCCTGTAAACTCGGAAGTATATACGTGATTTGATATAAACTGCGAGTGGATTCAAATGAGATATTTGTATTAACAATATAGAATAATTAAATATAGATAGAATTTGTTTATAGAATATTTATAAAATAATTTATATTAATATACGTTTGCGACATATGCAAATACCGAGGTTTATAAGTATATTGTAAAATTGCCCTCCGTACATTTATGTACAAAAGGTTGCCTATATATATTTTTAAATATATACTTTTGTTATACGCGCGAGTTATATAAGTTGCATAGATTATAGCATTTCTGCGTTCATTGTTTTATATACATATTATAAATTTGATATATCTACTTAAATCAATCAATGGGTTGAATGTGTAAGACAAACATTAGTTACGAAAGTTTATTAGACAAGTATAAACAAATAATTTGGTGGTACATTGAGTTATATGGTTAAAGCAAAACA
Source organism: Leistus spinibarbis (assembly GCA_933228885.1). Classification (NCBI taxonomy): domain Eukaryota; kingdom Metazoa; phylum Arthropoda; class Insecta; order Coleoptera; family Carabidae; genus Leistus; species Leistus spinibarbis. Next base: position 6,558,599 of record OW121803.1, on the reverse strand, counting down.
TATATTAATATTATTTAAATTGATAATCTTTAAATGTGCTATTTATATTTTTAAAACATAAATAAATGCATAATTTTAATTTTAAGATAAAATTTTCCTTGATAAATTATCTGTCATAAAGTAAAATCTTGCTAACTTATGGTGCAAGTCTGAGTAAATACATCTATATGTAAAATCTGTAAAATATTGATAGTGTAAAATATATTTTAATTGAATTGCAAACATTTCTTAAACTGGTTCTATAAGATATATCGAACATAATACATGATTTGTGTAATTAATAATACTAAAATGTGTATCCATTAAAGAACTACTGCTTTTTCAAAATCTTACAGATACTCCTTATAGACCTATAGACTGACGCAGAATCGCCCGACAGTGGCTACAAGTATATAAGCAAAGAACAATTGCGAGGGACATCTATAAATAAAAGGGCTAACTAGGAAATAAATATATAGATATCTTTGTCTAAACGACAGAAATTTACAATTTTCATAATAAAATTATTTATTTATTCAATACAATTGCCCAAAATATAATATTAATCTAGATTAATTTTTAAATATACTATTTCTTTATAGAGTAGCGAAACATTGACATGACATGTTGGTATAGCAGTTCTATTTTCGAACACTAAGAGACTAGTTCGAACAAATTCTACTAGATGGTAGCTAGGGCCTTTACTCGTATTACTGTTTTGTTTATATAAATTGGTCGTACATATTAAAGGCAAAGTAATATTTATTTCGACCAAAATGAGCAAAAATATAATCCTAATCGACTTGTATACTGAATTGTTTAATAAATATTATATATTTGTAGTATTTATTATTGTAAAGTATAAAGTAATAGATAGCTCTCACGTATAATTCAGCGCGGAGTGTAGTATAAAAACCTCGGGACAGCGTCGAGAGAGCATACTTACCTGGCGTAGGGGTTACCGTGATCAACAAGGCGGTTCCCCCGGGGTGAGGCTCTCCCATTGCACTTCGGCTGAGCTGACCCCTGCGATTATTCCTAATGCGAATAACTCGGGCGCGTAATTTTTGGTAGTCGGGACTGCGTACGCGCTGTCCCGGTCCTAAACTAATACAAACATAGTCAATTTCTGCACCTTACATATTCAGATATTAAATATTTTTCTAACTTTAATTCTTAATTTTCCTAGATTCGTGAGTCATATCATATAAAAAACCATCCTATTGTTTTATAAACTCACACTTTATTCATATAAAAAAAATTTAAAATATAAATCTGGTATAATAATATGTTTTTAACTTGTACAAGTAATCTATAGTGTTTGATTGTATATGTAATATACTCAGAGCAAAAAATATTCGTAACTAATATTTGTCTTGTCGCTCTGAATTATTGTTACTCATAGGCGATAACTTGATGGGGTATATTTTCGCATTTCAACACCTACGGTTATTATTGTTGAGTTTTATATTTATTTATTCAAATTTATTAAAGTTCCAATCATTAAACTAATGCAATGAGAAAACTTAATATTATTTGCGTCATCTCCAAAAAACCTCCTTGTTAACATCGGTTTAGCAAGAACCCGGGTAAATACAGTAGGAGTTGACCACTCCGGTCAACCCCTTACAGCAAAATCAAATTTTAATGCTGGTTTAAATTGTTATTTTTACCGGCCCTAACTTTAATTTAAAATATGTACCTATGTTCGATTCAGTGCAGAAAATACAGCAATCCGAACACGTTCGCTAATATATTGCTAGATGGCAGCACAATATGTGTGTAAGCTCTCACGTGCTGCAGGCTTCTCAAATTTAGTAACACCGATAGCTGCTGAACGACTCGTCACTCTGGTTTCTCTTCTAAGCGAATAAATCTTTCGCCTTTTACTAAAGATTTCCGTGGAGAGGAACAACTCAAATGAGTCTAAATTAATTTTTTGTTGTGCCCGACCTAACGGTTGGGCCTCTAAAATAATTCAAACACAGTCCTTTACCTCTCTGGTTTAATCTCGCTTGATCTAATTTGTATTTTCAAAGATTTGAGGTTTGTTTATCCTTACGTTTCCATTGTTGACGATACTTGTGTTCTAATGGGCTAAAAAACAAAATATTGAGAAAAACACAACTAGCGATTTAACCATGACTGTAGTAAGACCGGACCTACCAGATTAGGTTTGGCGGATTTCCTTTCAATGGGCAAATAAATTAACGATCGCCGTATATTGTTAAAATGAAAAAGTGAAAGAGGATAATACGTGTATATACGTTGAAATCTCGAATACAATTAGTAATTAAGCTTAGAAATTATAAGTAATAATTCAATTAATTATTATTTGTGATTCTGTAATCTTAAATACTATTTAGTTCGTTGTGAACATATCTTATGAAAGTATTAAAGCATTTTTATATATACAGATAGTGGTAGGACAAGAAAGTAGAGTAAAGGTCACTCCAGTTTATTTTTCAATTTGTTTATATTGTTCAATTTATTAATACTTCGTTCTATTCCTTCGTTTTGTATTCTATTTTTGTAATATATAGCGAATTAACATCGATTGGCAGACGTCCAGTCGAACAAATCTTGTTTTAAACATTACAATTCCATTAACAATTTACATGTTTAGTTTTTACCAACAAAAAAGAAAAACCCAAATTACAACTAATGTCACCATTATATATTCTACTTCTTTCGTTGAAATTATTTATAATTTCTGTAATTATTCTTATAGTTACATCAATAATGACATATACAGGCCAAATTCATAATTAGCACAGCGTAAACCTCATAACAGATGACATGGGCTGACTTCTGCAATATATTATTGTATATATAATAAATTAGATAAATTAACAAAGTATTTTTATCTCCGTGCTTTAAATAATAATGTCGAAGTAATTATGATTATTACTATTGAATTTGTTTTGGTGAAATTCATAGATAAAACGGGATAAAACCCTTTTATTGATACCTCTCACGTGTAGTACAGCGCATAGAGTAGTACAAGAACCCCGGGACTGCGACGATAAAGCATACTTACCTGGCGTAGGGGTTACCGTGATCAACAAGGCGGTTCCCCCGGGGTGAGGCTCTCCCATTGCACTTCGGCTGAGCTGACCCCTGCGATTATTCCTAATGCGAATAACTCGGGCGCGTAATTTTTGGTAGTCGGGACTGCGTACGCGCTGTCCCGGTCCTAAACTAATACAAACACAGACATTTCTTCTCTATGAACAGGAACAACCACCTACAAATTACTTCCAAATACCTAATGGTTTGTCATACTGGTTTGTGAGGTCAATTTTTTTTTACATATTATTATTCCTAAAAGTAATTAATGAATAGAAAAAACTGCTTTTAATAAATGGTTTTGATGGTTCTTAACCCAGAAGGACCCCTCAAACAACGAATTATGGTAACTGCTAACAACTAGGGTGTCCTGCACTTAATTTTTTTTAAATATTGATAGTCATGGATGCCGCGATTATCGTTAGTCTGTGATAAGTCGTCAAACTCCGAAAGTGGGATTAATAAGTGAATCGTGTGGTATTTAAAACCAATTAAACCTTAATTTTTGCAATGAACTTTCTCAAATTGCACAGAACATGTATCGAACTGCACTTCCTGTGCATATTAGCAATCGAGGTCATTCACGAACCTGCACTGGGAATAAGAACGATGAGGAGTAAAATGATCTTGAATCGGAAGCAGATTCACCTTGACAGTCTGTTAATAGTTGGTGCAGGTTATGGATTCTTTCAATTTATAATATTGTCTACCTTCAAAGAGGGTTTCGAACCTGATTCAAACCTTCAACTCACCTTATAATCTATTTAGTGAATCTTCTTTTAAATTTATTTATATAGAAAACATTTTTAACCCATATCGGAAGTAACTGATTATTCCTGTTACTTTTACAATATCTCGGGAATGGCATAAGTTTGAGAAAAAGTGATTTATACGAAAGTTGATGATATTCAAATTTCTAGCAACTTTAGTTTGAAAGTATTTTCGAAATTTGTACCATTTATTGAAAAATTGCTTTCGAAAATGCCTTGTTATTTTTACGTTTCCCTAGTTACTACACATTTTGATATTGTTTTATGGCGATTTAGCATGAATTTAAAACCAAATAATGCAATATTATATCAAATAAGTAGGGAAAAGTATATTCACAGCGAAGTAATTAGTAATTAAGCTTTGAAATTATTATTAATAAATCTAGTTTGTTTTATAACAAACAATGCTAACGTTAACAGCAACAAAATTTAGAATTAATTGTGTTAATTTTGTTGCTGTGAATACTAGCAATGCTTTTCATAATACAAACTGTATTAATCTTTGTAATTTTTAGTCTTAATTACTAATTGGTTCGCTGTGAATACAACTTATAGCTGTATTCACAACGAGCCAATTAGTAATTAAGACTAGAAATTTCAAAGAATAATTCAGTTTGTCTTATGACAATCAATGCTCGCATTCATAGTAACATAATTAGCTCATTAAATATAAATAATGTTACTGTGAACACTAGCACTATTTGTCATAAAACAAACTGGAATATTAGTATATAAAGCAATAGATAAAACAGCGAAACAATTATTAATTAAGCTTAGAAAAATTTATAAATCTAATTTGTTTTATAACAAACTATGCTAACGTTAGCAGCAACAAAATTTAGAATTAATTGTGTTAATTTTGTTGCTGTGAATGCTAGCAATGGTTTTCATAATACAAACTGCATTATTCTTTGTAATTTTTAGTCTTAATTACTAATTAGTACGCTGTGAATACAACTTATAGCTGTATTCACAACGAGACAATTAGGAATTAAGACTTGAAATTACAACGAATAATGCAGAAACGCTAAAATGTTGTCAATAATATAGTAATTTTCTGCAAAGTGCCAATATTGCCATCTAGTAGTTGTAGATAGTTCTAAAATATAGATAATGACGGTGTATCTGTTATATGTGTGATCTGGGCTCGTATTTCTTTTAAATCTCGAATTCGAAAATGTATAAGAGGTTATCATTTTAGCGATACTAGCGCTGGATGATAATTCACTGTAGTCAAAAAAATTGAAAAAGCTTGGGGTTTCCTATACGTGTATGCATTTTGTTGAACTTTTGCTGCTTACCTTGTACGGTACGATTACTGTTAACCTTGTCGCTGGGATTCTTCACAGTAGCCTTGTTTCGAATTTTATGTTTTTATTTTGACGAAAAGTGAACAAGTAATTCTTTTTATGTCTTGTACCTTCGCAAGATAATTGTCTTTTAATGATAATGTGTTAACTTGGTACATAATGTAACTGTGGAAAAAGATGTATGTAATTCTAATTATTGGTAATCTTTAGAAATATCTCAAACCTAACCAATTTATGTTTAATTTCGTATACGAATGTATATAAAGAAATATTGTAATCATGAACATTTTCGTATTCAATATTTTAACGAAAATACACAGTTTGACCATCCCTGAATCGAAACTAAACATTCAACATAAATAAGATATTTATGATTTTCTGTAGCAATTTTCTCGTAACTGGTACATTTAATAAAGCATGTTCTCTGTCGATCTATTTGTGAAAACCGATGGCAAATGACAAATATCTAATTATTTGAGTCTACTAATGTTCATACGATTTACTAAATATTATTCCCATAGATGCGTTTCTATGGCAACAGATAAGAATTTTATGATTTTCCATGGCAGTTTTCTCGTAACTGGTACATTTTTTAAAGAAACTTTTCAAACAAAAGTTGTGCGAAATATTAATATCTTTCATTATGAAAGTAACTATTTTTGCCATAAGTGCAACCGTTCTAGTGATATTGGGGAAAGTACAAAAAATATTAATCCTCCTACTATGGACAGTTGGCAAAGTAAAGTTTAGAGATCTATTCTTTTCGCATTTCCATAAAGATGCTTTATATTTTTATTTACTTTTTGACGGTTTTACAAGTGACTGTTTCTATTTACATACAAAGCTACAATGTTGTATTCTAGAATTAAGGATAGTTCATCAATTAAAGCAGTTATAGCACTAAATTAACTTACGCGTCATTTTGTTCAAAGTCACCTCCCCGTTTTATGGTACTAATTTAAAATTTGGCCATGGAAATATTACCAGGAAACATAAATTATCTATCAAAACTCGATCACCCGAATAAATTAATAGAAATATAAAAACTAAATTAAATTCAAAATGTATTCATTAAAAATACTAATTTTTTTGTTTATTTCTATTTAAACGAAATTAAATTCAATTGTACCTTCTACTCTTCTGAAGGTAACGAAGCAAAATGAACCAAATTTGTTACACATATTATTTGGGTTTTTATTTGAATTGGCTCGTAATTTAAGTACAATCGTCCGTATACTTCCCGAGTTATAAGGCCCAAAATTGGACATCCCTTAGAAAAATAATTAAAATATACACTACAAAAAATTCTAAGATAAGGTAACCTAAAGGTTATAAAATATTAATTAAAAAAAAAAACAATCAAAAGAATCAACAAAAATTTGTAAGATTTTTTATATCAACTTGTGCACCCATTGGCCATAATAATAAACAAGATTTGGTACGCGTAAACGCACCAATGCGTAGAGCTCTCCTTTAGGTAAGATATGCGTTGCGAACAGTGCTTTTTAATTATTATGGCCTTTTGGTTAACAATTTGAAAAAATGGTATTGATATACCATACCTTACATTTAATTTTAAATTATATTGATAAAAACAAATTTAGTACATATTTTAAAATTCAAAATTATAATATTTAATAGGTTTTTTCGGACTTTAGATTAACAATATGAAAGAATCTTATAGATATAAAATATTATAGAATTTTTAGTAGAATTTTTGAGTGTTTTAATTATTTTTATAAGGGCAATATTAAGGGGGGCTTTAAATTTTGGGGTCCTATAACTCGGAAAGTATACGGGCAATTGGATTTAAACTGCGAACGGATTTAAATGGGATGCCAAATAATATGTGTATCAAATTTGGTGTAAATCGCTCCGGTTCCTTCAGAGGAGTAGAGGGCACAAATTTAGTCTTACAAGTGAGCGACGACTGACATCCAAGTATATAAGTTATATATATTTTTGGATTCAGGGCGACGAGACAAACACTTTTTGATCCGAGAATGCTACAGACACTCGACCGAATTATTTTTGAATTTTAATATTATGCCAAACGTATATGTTACTTATAAGGCGAGCTGAAGGCATATGTGCTTTGTACCTTGTTGACCATGTTATCTATTCAAAAATGAGTGGTTTTCTCCCTTAAAAACAGCAAAATATATTATATTTAAATGCAATACTAAAAAATGCCACCAAATATAATATCCGGCGAGCAGAAGGCATTGGTGCCTGCACTAGTATGGTACCACTTTCATTTTGCCTTATTTTCTATAGTTTTAATAATAAATAAGAGAAACACACATTTGAAAACTGAGTTTAATAATCATACAATATATTATAGTTGATTGATTCGATTAAAGTTGCATTTATAATAATATCCTTTGTTTAGCAATATAGTTAGCGTTAATTAACGAAATAAATGTACATTTCGTTATTAAAAGTGCATTCTAATAGTGCATACTAAACAGAGCATTACATTAGAACTTATGCAGGTTGCGTGATTCGTATCAAATAGAAAAGTTTGTTAATCTATTGTAACGCTTTAATATAGGGGGAACATGGTAGCGGTTTCGTTTTCATTTGATGTTTTATCGAGATCATTTATAAGATTGCCAATAAAAAAGGATTTCTCTAAACCAGTTGACAGAAGAAACGAACGAACGACCTCGCCGTGCCGTTTAAGTTAATTATTAATGAAAGTGTTTTGTAAGGAATAAGAACATGACTTCATATATGTACATGAATGAAAGGTTTCACGCATTTATTATAAATGCGATTATCATAACGTCATCCCGAAAATAATCACATTCGATTCAGGGAAGGACAAAACGTGTATATCCGTTGAAATCTCCAGTTCGCAATTTTTCATGATTACAATACTTCGTAAAAGAAAGTAAAAACAGATTAGAATAATCAACTATAGTTCTGGTTGATTTTCAACCCTCTAATAATAATATATATATATATATATATATATATATATATATATATATATATATATATATATATATATATATATATATATACATTCCATATTTTTAGATCAAATAACTAATTCATTTACTAATGTAATAATTCGATAAGTTTAATTTCAATTGCCACGATTATTATATTAAGATTACCAAATTATGAGTTATGTTGACTGATTTTGTAAAGGTGTATTTACGTACTTAGCGAGAGTGGTGCTAAGGTCATCCAAAATAAATATTAGTATATCATTTCATATTGAGTATGCCTTTAAAATACTAAATATTTACAAATTGAGTAATCGAGACTTGACTAACAATACATTTGAATTTTTAGCTCGTCGTAGGATAACTACAAGACAGCTATAGTGTTTAGATGTGCGTCTGTTACATTCGCAGATAAAAGATTTACTTAACAAAATGTTATGAATTTGTGAGTTTATATATTTAGATTCTATTTTTAGCTCGCCGTACGTAGTACCGAAGAGGCTAAAGCATTCGGTCGTGTGTCTGTAGCATTCTCGGATCACAAAATTTCATTAAGAAAAAGTGTTCGTCTCGTCGCCCTGATTCCGAAAATGTATATAACTTATATACTTGGATGTTAGTCGTCGCTCGCTCGTAAGACCAAATTTGTGCCCTCTACTCCTCTGAAGGTACCGGAGTGATTCACTCCAAATTTGGTACACATATTATTTGGCATCTCATTTGAATCCGCTCGCAGTTTAAATCCAATCGCCCGTATACTTTCCGAGTTATAGGGCCCCAAAATTTAGAGCCTCCCTTAATACTGCCCTTATAAAAATAATTAATACACTTAAAAATTCTACTAAAAATTCTAAGATATTTTTTGTCTACAAGATTTTTTTAATTTTGTTAATCCAAAAAGCCCGAAAAAAATTATTAAATATTATAATTTTGAATTTTATAGTATGAACTAAAAATTTTTTTATAAATTTAATCTAAAATTAAATGTAAGACTTTTTACACCTATAACATATTTTCAAATTGTTAACCAAAAGGCCATAATAATTAAAAACCACTGCTCGCAACGCATATTTTACCTAAGGGCGAGCTCTACGCGTTGGTGCGTTTTACGCGTACCAAATCTTGTTTTTTTCTTTTGTAAGAATTCAAACTACAATTTTCACGGTGAAATTTGAGAGTTTTAACCATTATGCTTTAGCTAAATAATAGATTTTCTGCGTTTACTCAAGATATCTGTCCAATAATCCGTGCTCAAATATTTTATATTCTAAAATGATTACTTTTAGTATAATAAATGTTGTATAATAGCTGATTAAATTGTTAGTTACTAAAACTAGGTTTATATTTATTTAGGTTGACAAAACAAATCGCTCATTTAACAAGTGCGGATTTATAACTTAATATTTTATACTGAAATTAAATTTTTACTATAATTGTGATTCTCTGTCATCAAAAGACAAATTTAACAAGATTTGGTACGCGTAAAACGCACCAACGCGTAGAGGTCGCCTTTAGGTAAGCTATGGGTTACGAGCAGTGGTCTTCAATAATTATGGCCTTTTGGTTAACAATTTGAAAATATGTTATAGATATAAAAAATCATACAATATTTTGCGGATTATATTGATAAAAACATAATTTTCAGTGCATATTTTAAAATTCAAAATTATAATATTTAATAATTTTTTTCGGGCTTTGGATTAACAATATGAAAAAATCTTGTAGACATAAAATATCTTAGAATTTTTAGTAGAATTTTTAAGTATTTTAATTATTGTTGTTAGGGCAGTATTAAGGAGGGCTTCAAATTTTGGGGCCCTATACTTAAGAAATTAGATTTAAACTGCGAGCAGATTTAAATGGGATGCCAAATAATATGTGTACCAAATTTGGTGTGAATCGCTCCGGTGCCTTCAGAGGAGTAGAGAGCACAAATTTGGTCTTACGAGCGGATGACTAGCATCCAGTTATATATATTTTTGGATTCAGGGTGACGAGACAAACACTTTCCGTTAAGGAAATTCTTTGATTCGAGAATGCTACAGACACAAGACCGAATGCTTTAGCTTCTTCGGTACTTCGTACGGCGAGCTAAAGATATTTTGTATTGTAAAACACCAGATTCTATAAGCATAATTTAAATTTAAAATGGATGAATCAGTAGATAGAAAAGTGGAATATTTAACCAATTCTGTTAAACAAATCGAAAAACATGTGGCTTTATTTAACAAGTTTAATAATTATGAAATTGCTAGCACCCAATTTTCAGAAAATAAATCTTTACCAATATCTTATAATAGCTGCAAGTAACTAAATTTATAATCAGGATTATTGAAGAAATAAAATGGTGTTATTGAATCACTGGCAAACGATACAGGATTGAAATCTTGAAGAGATAATCCAATATATACGCAGTTAAATTCAAACGTATTGGAAATTTTCAAGGATTTTTCAATCTGCGCATGCTCTGTTCGGACATTTACCGCTGCAGTTATGGCGGTATTCACCAAGGTATAATTTTGAATTTGTAAATGACGTACATTGTAGGATATATAATATAAAAAAAAATCTGACATTTAAACGGCGAATTAAATTGATAATGTTAATTATTTACATATAATTATGTATTTAAAGAAATTATTTCGGATAATGAAATCGATTAAGCGCGATAATGTTAAATTATTGTTAATAACTCTTGATAGCAGTCGATTTATTTAATTTTGTGTTTGTAGTGTGACCACGGACTATAAGGTATGTAATATATATTCTTTGAATAATTGTTTTCATTAAAAAATAGAAATTTTTCAATAAATAAAATGATAATCATATCGATTGACAAACAATACAAATATTTAAATATTTAAAGACACACGTCGTACGATAAAATGAATTCAAAAACGTTCACATTGAATATTTCTATTAAAATTTCGAGTGTCATTTTTTGTGATAACCAGAACTTTCTTACATTACGTATGTATAAGTAAAAAATCACGAGTTTAGGAAAAAACCAACAAGATGATTACAATACTTCCTTGTATAAGTACAATTGTACGAATGACGCAAAATGACTGCGTGTTTCATTAATTTTAAAATTTGCGTATATTACTAATACTTCTATGTATCTACAATGAGATTTACAATAGTTAAGTATAATTAAATTATCTGATGTTTCAACAAACAATCAATATATTTGCATCTATGCATTATTTAAAATGCTCAATATATTTTTCCGCTACGCAAATTCCAATAGAATTTCTTTATGCATTATTACTTTCTTGGACGAAGTGTAAAACGTAGTATTGAAATCATAACTCGAGAATTTAATGGAAATTCACGGTTTGAGTATTTTCAGAATGATGTGTCACCGTGTGTGTGTGTGTGTGTGAACGTATTCAAATATGTTCACTACATTTACTTATAAATAGAACGTTATATACAAATACTTAATACATACTTAATTAATATACAAATAATTAAAAATAATAATAATTAAAATATTCAAGGTTGTCATTGGTATTACAAAAATGTATTGGTATTGGCACCAATTGCTTGCCTTATTAGCTCACCGTACGAAGTACCAAAGAAGCTAAGGCATTCGGTCGTGTGTCTGTAGCATTTTCGAATCAAAAAATTTCATTACCAAAGGTGTCTCGTCCTGAAGGTACCGGAGCGATTCACACCAAATTTGGTACACATATTATTTGGCATTCCATTTGAATCCGCTCGCAGTTTAAATCCAATCGCTCGTATACTTCCCGAGTTATAGGGCCCCAAAAATTAGAGCCCCCCTTAATACTGCCCTTATAAAAATAACTAAAACACCAAAAAAATTTTACTGAAATTTCTAAGATTTTTATATCTACAAGATTTTTTCATATTGTTAACCCAAAGCCCGAAAAAAATTATTGAATATTATAATTTTGCATTTTTACTTTCTTTTACGAAGTAATAAGTAAGTATAGGGATCACCAAAAAAATCGAACTCGAGATTTCAACGGATATACACGTTTTGAGCATCCCTGAATCGAATGTGACTATTTTCGGAGTGACGTCTGTGTGTGTGTGTGTGTGTGTGCGTGTGTACGTGTGTGTGTGTGTGAACGCTCTAGAGTGAAAACTGTCCAACGTAAAATTATGAGACTTCAAACTTAAGACTTGTATATGGTCTAGTTGTGCACCTCCTATTTTTGAAAAGAATATTCAAACCGGCAGTGCATGTTTACTCTATGCATTTTTTGTTCTATCTCCAATATCACTAGAACGGCTGCACTTGCGGCAAAAATAGTTATGTTCATAATGAAAGATATTAATATTTCGCACAACTTTTGTTTGAAAAGTTTCTTCAATAAATGTACCAGTTACGAGAAAACCGCTACCGAAAATTTTAAGATTCTTGTTTACGTTGTCATGGATTCGAATGTAGCTTAATAAATCGGATCATCTGCGCCTGTCAATATTTCGACAAGAAAACAAAATGGTCTGAATTAGATAAATGACATTTCAGAATATTTCTGTAGAGAATTGTTTAGTTTTGATAGTTAGTTAGTTCAAAACCATTACAAATTGGTATTGGTATAATTTTCCAACCATTCATTTATATAAGGTAAGCTTGGTTTTCATATTGTTTCTGTTGGATTATTATTTCCTAATATTATATTTTTATAATCAATAAATATTGATGAAAACTGCGTAAAAGAAAGTCCCGCGTTGGCCACAACCCATTTTTTAAAAATTGTAAAACTTCTATAACATTTTTTTCAAAAAAGCCATAGTTATTATTACCTAAAGCTGGACGCATCGATGCGTTGTACGTACCGAATCTTGTTTAACCACTAATGTTTAAATTGAATAAAACTAATTTGTAACCAAAGCACTTTGAAAAGATAAAATGTAAATAACAATAATGATACTGTTACTGAATGATTGCAACAATAGCAGAGTCCTTTAATGTAATCGCGATATGTTTAATTTCAAAAAACTAAATTGCAATTTATAATGACATACTTATTTATTATAATAACTACGTGAGCATAGCACCGATATTATAATAATGATGGAAATATTAATAATTATATATATTATATATTTATACACACAGATGTATGTGTTTGTATATATGTGTGCAACACTTTGTTTATGAAAATACAAACCATTCAGCCATTCATTATTTAATCAAATAACTGTCCTACAAATTTCAAGTTAAATTCTAAACGTTTATATAGAATTTATTGACGATAAAGAAATTAAAATTACAAAATTGCTATTTTTATTGACTTAAACCATTGTAAAAATCGTCTGAGTCACTGTAAAATATTGAATTATTGTAAAAGAAACACATAAATGTATTGTATGAATACAAAAATAGAAGCAGTACCTAAGTTTAATATATATAGAGTGTAAGTTTATTTATAATCACTGTTCACACTCCAGATAAATTCGCAACTATTATTTTTATTTTTAATAAATTTCAAAATGCTAACAGTTTGTTGCATATCGTGGTGTGTACATATAAAGTAGATTATAATAATTATATGAAAATTACTTATTTTATTACTGCGTTTGACGAGAAATTTCGAGTGCCTCGCTTTTTTTATTATTTTGAGTATAAATTATATAATAATAATCTTGGGCGCACTGAGAAAAAAACAAGCATGGGTACAGGCACTAATGCCTGCAGCCGTATTATCAATTTAGTGAAATTATTATTATTAAAATTTAAATCGACAACATTTTCTTAAGTAACTGTTTTTTAAAAGTGATAATCTAAACATATGTAAAAACTTGATTTGTGGTTATAAAACAATTCCAACTAATATTTCAAATTTCTAATAAATTATTGTATTATGTTCGTATCAGGACATGACTGTCTAAAATCTAAACCTATTGTTTTACACTTTTTTTCATTTTAACTTTCTTATACGGAAGTTTATAAGGAAGTATTGTAATCATGAACATATTTGAACTCGACATATTCACGAAAAAACACAGTTTGACTATCCTTGTATCGAAACTGACTATTTTTGGAATGTCTGTGTATCTAGAGCTAAGTCAATTGACGAAAAAAATAAAAAATGCCACGAAAAAAAACTCCTAGTTCTGAAAACAATATCTTAACCGGAAATAATTGTTTACTCTCGTAACTTTCTACTTATCTCATATAAAATATAATTAAGTAAAGAAAACCACGTATAAGACATTTTAGCATTTTGTTTTTATATCTAATTTTTTCAGCAATAGAATAATGAGTATTAATTTATCCGGCAATTGTTTCTTAGCATATATACATAAAATATGCATGTAATATAATGTCCTGGTGTCATCGGTGGTCATGTAACGCTACATATCGAGTATATTATAGCTGGACCTCGTTTTACACTTATCATTTACTGGAAAATGCAGTAGTACACATATAACAATTTTACAAATGTTACCGCTAGAGCCAGTACATTCGAAACAGTTTTCTTGAAAATGCGAGCACAATTTTTCGAAATATGGCTATAAAATGTATATTTAGTAGATATTTCTGTTAATAATTGCAAGTTTTAGGCTCAATCTAGACTTGTACAGCCGTAAATTGTGAATATCGTTCTTCAATTCATAATAAACCTGTTATAAAAATCATCAATTTTTATTGGAAAATGTTACATTTATTTTTATATGTAAAATACATAGATTTTGTAAAATTACGTCTGTACACTTGTGCAATAGGTCATACTTAAGCGACATATATTTTTTTGGAACGAATTTATTTTAATTTAGGGTCAGAAAACGATTTTTGTTTTCACACTACGCGATATCACGCGTAACGTATTAACCGCGTTATACGGGAGTCCACTGTTTATATATATTACCTTGGTTGAAGTCTACAATTAATAATTAATCATTTCGAACCCCAGATTTAAACGGAAATACACGTTGTGAGCTTCCCTCAATTGGAATTAGTTAGTTTCGAGATGACTTCTGAGTGTCTTTTTGAAGCTGTAATTAAAGTTTTGTGGTCGTGCCAAGAAATTGAAAAGAATGTGTACTCAAATTTATTTATTAATCAATTTATTTATTTTCAAAAATAATACTATAAAACTAGATATAACTATTTAAACATTTATTTGATTCAATTTAATTTCTATATTACTTTCTTTATACCAAAATAAATCGAACATGAGATTTCAACGGATATACAAGTTTTGAGCTTCCCTGAATCGAATGTGACTATTTTCGCAGTGACGTCTGTGTGTGTGTGTGTGAACGCTCTAGAGCCGAAACTGTCGAACGTAAAATTATGAAACTACAAACTTAAGACTTGTATATGGTCTAGTTGTGCACCTTTTATTTTTGAAAAGAATATTTAAACCGGCAGTGCATGTTTACTCTATGCTAGAACGGCTGCACTTACGGAAAAAATAGTTATGTTCATAATGAAAGATATTAATATTTCGCACAATGTTTGTTTGAAAAGTTTCTTGAGAAAATGTACCAGTTACGAGAAAATTGCTACTAAAAATCATAAGTGTCTTTGTTTACGTTGTTATGGATTCAAATGTATCATAATTAATCGGTTCATCTGCGCCTGTCAATATTTCGAGAAGAAAACAAAATGGACTGAATTAGATAAATGACATTTCAGAATATTTCTGTAGAGTATTGGTTAGTTTTGATAGCTAGTACTTCAAAACCATTGCAAATTGGTATTGGTATAATTTTCCACCCATTCATTTATATAAGGTAAGCTTGGTTTTCATATTTTTTCTGTATACAATAATCACTTTATAAAAGAATACTTTCTTATAATAACAAACACTGACTGATGGAAATCCCTAAATTTTATTTTTGTCTTGTATTTTATTTGCATAGTTTAGTTGGTAGAACTGCATAATAAAGTGATGCTTAGTTGATCATAAGCGCTAGTCGATGCAACCGGGCATTAGACAGGTAACTTTTCACCTGTGTGTATCGCATTCTCCCCACTCTACTAACTGATACAAACTTATCGGATGTCTTAAGTTTAATGGAACTCCATCGACTTTTAGTTTCACTTTAATCGGCGTCGGCTGCATCGGAACTGAACCAAAGACCTTCAATCACTCAGATGTTTTTAATAGTTCATATTTTCGTTGTATTCGTATAACATTCATTGTTTTCTACGAATTACATGATTTTCTAGTCTGTTTTCGCAGAATTTACAATAATTTTGTATTTTGCAATTCGTGATTATTATTAGTGCTCATTTTGCGGATTATCGAAAATTTGAATTACGCCCGAGTGATTATTTATTGATTTTTTTGTGAAGAATTGTGATTTATCAGTTTCAGTTCTTACAGAATTATGTAAGTATACATTTTTTATAAATATATTTATATTAACCCCTTGGGTGCCAATATATCCTTATTTTCTCAAAATACATTTTATTATTAGTTATGAGAACCAATTATTTTTAAATGCATATACGAATTATTATAATGTTATATTATATAATAACGGAAATGTACGTACCCGAATTTTTACGACAATACACGTTTTAACAAATTTTCGAAATGATTTCTGTGTATTTATGATCGCTCTACAGTAAAAACTGTTTATGCAAAATGAAATAAAACTATAAACTTAAGAACTGTATCGACCCTGGAAAGAACCGCCTATTTTTGAAATCAATATCTTAAATGTGCATGGTTTACTCTTGCAACTTTTCCAATATTATTCAAAAACGACAGGAGTTAGAGAAAATGTGATACCTATAAAAGTTGAACATATTTAAAATTTCTAGCAATTCTTGTTAACAAAATATTTTTATGTCTATATTATTCTCTGAATCAAGCAGTTTTGGTACAGAATTTCGTTTTATGTCTCCCTGATTTCAAAAATACATTTTACTTAGGATGTATGTATGAATTTTTCACTTGTGATTGCTTCAGTAACACAACTATCCAATGGCAAAGTAGGTTTCTCGGTATGTGAGTAAAATATCCTGCTATCTGCTCCAGACAAAAAATAAAAGGCGAAAATTGTTAGCTTAGGTACACTAGACACTGCATTACCGGTTACGAACACTTACACCATACAACACACTGAAGAGGGAAGAAGGAACGTTGCTTAAAGCTGCGTATACGATAAATAAACAACTTAGGATTAGAGGGTACTAAGAAAAGGGTTACTAGTTACTGTTAATACATTTTTAAAATAGCAAAAAATTGTACAAGGTGGCAATGCGTTAAATAATTCTTTGTACATTTAAAATAATACGCTGTTTGTTTGTTTATATGTGAGTTTTCTTTTTTGTAAAATCCCAACGTTTACCGTCGAGAGAGTGTTAACCTTTATACCACAGATTAATAATAGAATTTCTATATTTACTCAAGTAAACTATCCAACAATCTTGGATTCATTCAGTTAAAAGTAAATAATATTATAACTGTGAAAAATGTATTCAAATATTAATTTGAAGATTTGATGTGTATTTAGTGTGTAGTGTAGTATATATATATATATATATATATATATATATATATATATATATATATATATATATATATATATTATATTTGTCATTGGTTTACAATATCAATATATCAGATGCCACTATCTGCAAACTACACTACACACTAAATACACATCAAATTTTCAAATTAATATTTGAATACATTTTTCACAGTTATAATATTATTTACTTTAAATATATATATATATATATATATATATATATATATATATATATATATATATATATATATATATATATAATAGCAAATCTTTCGTGTGTATATTTTATACAATATACTAACGACTTACGGAGAAAATAACGAAAATATAAAACCGTGCTCACAAGGGAAAACCGTGTAAGGGAAATACCTTATTTACATAGTGTAACCCTGATTAGATCTACATTTCCACAAAGAAGACAAGAAAATTCACCAGATTTATTGATCGCTGAAGAGTGACTGTATTCTGTATATAATATGGGCACACACGGTGCCCACGGGTTAACTTAGTAGTTTCACAATTAAATGTTTAAGTTTATAGCTTATAGCCAAATGAATTTTATATATAGAATAAATGTCGATAATAAAATGTGAATATTTGTTAAGATGTAATATAAATAATAGGTTTGCATAATTATTAATATCGTAAAATTCAAACTGCAACTAATGCTATTTTCTATTAATTTCTGATAAGTGACAGGCGGTAACTATCTGTGTTAAATAAATAATTATGTTTATGTAATGCAAACACATTATACAAGCGATTTGATATTTTACTATTATTTATTAGGACAAATGTTTTTATAATAAATCAGCGACAACAAATCCGATCTAAGCGCAGATTTTTTACGGTTTTTTTTTTATATACTTTCTTATACGAAAATATATAACGATGTAATGTTATCATGAAAGGTTCGAACTCGAAATTTTAACGAATCTAAATATTTTCAGATTGGTGTCTATGTGTATGTGCCTTTTTTTTTTAGAAAACAATATGTGAACAGGAAGTAATGGTTTACTCTTGCTTTTTAAAGCATGTTTCCAATCGACTAGTTAGAGTAAAAAAATATTCTTATAACAGTTTAAAAATATTGATATTTTTAGTAACGTATGATTAAACAGTTATTTTAAAAATTAACTAAACAAAATTAGGTACCAAGCACCTATGCCTTCAGCTCGCCTTATAAGTTATATATACGTCCTACTCCACGCTTGACAAAATATTAAAATTTGAGAATAATTATATTTAATTATTATAACCTATGGATTCACAATTTGAAAAATTGTTATAAATATAAAAAGTATTACAATTTGGTTATACTCAAAAAAAAAATTGTGCAAATTTTATAATTCAAAATTATAAATTTAAATATTTTCTTATGGTCTTTTGGGTTACCAAATCGAGGAAATCTTGTAGACATATATATTCTTTGTGAAATTTTTGGGTATTTGATTATTTTTATAAGGGCATTATTAAGGGGGGTTACAAATTATGGGACCCCATAACTCAAATAGTATACGAGCAATTGAATTTAAATTACGAGCGAATTATAATATTTAAGAATTTTTTATGGCCATTAGAATTATCAATAAAAAATTTTGATGTTTTGATTATATTTATAAAGGCAGTATTAAGGGGGGCTCCAAATTTTGGGGCCCTATAACTCAAGTAGTATACGAGCGATTGAATTTAAAATGCGAGCGGATTCAAATGGGATACCAAGTAATATGTGTAGCAAATTTGGTTCAAATCGCTTTGGTACCTTCAGAGTAATACAGGGTATAAATTTGGTCATACGAGGGACAACTAACATCCAAGTATATAAGTTATATATATTACTGGATTAAGGGCGACGAGACAAACACTTTTCGTTACGTTTTGTTTTTATCTGAGAATACTACAGACACACGTCCGATTGCTTTAGTTCGTCTGTACTTCATACGGCGAGCTAAATATTTAAAATAGTCATTTTACAGGAATTTAAAACAAAATAGAGCAATATATATATATATAATGAAAACTACATATTAGGAAGTCGAGAGATGGTCACTCTAGATTCATTATTTTACTATAATGGGACTAGATATACATTTCCATTTTCGATTTCACTGCTATGCTTGATTTATTATTATAAATTCTCCGTATTCGAGAGCTATAAAATTATAATTGTATATAAATGTGGCACATTATACTTGACCTTGAATTCATTCATTTAAAAAACTGTTTCCGAAATGATATTTGCGGTCAAAACAAATTCAAAAAGAAAGTGTTGGGGTGACAAAATACGTAAATATAGCAATAAAAATATAGAATAGCGACAAAGTTAATAAAAAAAGCAATCAGTTTGGGTTTAGAGAGTAAATCAACCGAAATTAATCTGGAATTTATTTCCTTATTATTAGGAAGTAGAATTAACGCTCCTTTATGTATAAGTGATCTATAAATAGCCTTAGATTAAATTTGGAGATATCCAAAAATTATACAAGAATTTCTTAAATATTTTATAACACGCAAATTTCTGCCAATTGTTAACCCGGAAACCATAAAGAAAGATATAAAAAGTAATAATTTTCCACATTCCAATTTTTTATTTAATATAGGAAAAATTATATGCTTGTTATTATTTGTAACCAAACCTCAATATGTAATTATTAAAAAAAAATAGCGCTATTAACAAAAGTTCTTAGAAATAAACATGTTTTCTTCTGAAAATTACAGATTATTCTCTTAAACGTATAAATGCTTTTAGAAATCAAACAATATGTAATTAAGATTTAAACACGCAGTTAATGTTTTGATGCAGATAATTTGTCACATCCATTCATTATTTCAACTAAACATCGTTATTTGGTTTATAATTACAATTGATTTTCTATTTTAAAATAATTAAAATAATAATATTTTGAACGCTATCTTTGTCAATAACTTTTTACCTCTGAATAATAAAAGAAAATCCTACACTTTACAATAAGTAAATCTTGTAGATATAAAAAAATTCGAGATTTCAACGGATATACACGTTTTGCCCCTCCCTGAATCGAATGTGACTATTTGTGGAATTACGTGTGTCTGTGATTGCTCTAGAGCCAAAACTGTCGAACGTAAAATTGTGAATCTTTAAAATTAAGACTTGTATATGATCTAGATGTGCACCTCTTATGTTAAAAAAGAATATTCAAACCGAAATGCATGTTTACTCTATGCATTTATGGCAAACATATATATGTTAATAATTAAAAAGAAGTTTTAATGCATATTTATAAATTCAAAATCATAATATTTAATAATTTTTTTCGGGCTTTGGATTAACAGTATGAAAAAGTCTTGTAGACATAAAATATCTTAGAATTTTTAGTAGAATGTTTGAGTTTTTTAATTATTTTTATAAGGGCAGTATTAAGGAGGGCTCCAAATTTTGGGGCCCTATAACTCGGGAAGTATATAGGCGATTGGATTTAAACTGCGAGCGGATTCAAATGGGATGCCAAATAATATGTGTACCAAATTTGGTGTGAATCGCTCCGGTACCTTCAGAGGAGTAGAGGTCACAAATTTGGTCTTACGAGCGAGCGACGACTAACATCCAAGTATGTAAGTTATATATATTTTTGGATTCAGGGCGACCAGACAAACACTTTTTGTTAATGAAATTTGATCCGAGAATGCTACAGACACACGACCGAATGATTTAGCTTGTTCGGTACTTCGTACGGCGAGCTAATAAACCCACAATTTACAATCTATATATTTATGTCAAATATAAACAACAAAACAATTTATTATAAGTAATAGTTAACTTCGATTAATAAAGAAATTAAATTATTTAAATATTTTTTTTTAGAGGATGGAACTACTGTTTAGGAGTAAACTTTTGAAATAAAAGTGTTTAATTTGTATTTTCTGTAAATGTAGCTATTGCCAAGATAATTAAAAAATGGCACGAGTAAACGAGTACTTCCGGTTGAAATAACCTTTTCAACCGTATTAGTAACATATATCTGGAAAAATAATAACCTAGGTTAATCAGATGCAAGCATTGAAAAGTCCCCTACAACATTCTAATAATGTGTGAGTTGCGCTGTAGCATGTCCCGCTAACCGCTATGCTGTGCCAAGTGCCATGAATGAGTCGAGGCGAATCTTGTAAGCACTTGCCCTTGAAATGAAAGAAATGTAAAATGAAAGTATCAATTGTGGGAAAGTAACACGCAGGAAGAATGTGTGTACCAATACCAATACCAATACCATTGCAGATAAACTGTGAAACAAGTTGTGTTTCTTGAATAGGTTAAGTTTGTGTGTCAACAATAGCTGTTCATTCGAACTGACTAAATTTACACAGGATGATACATGCGGCACATAAAAGTCTTTGACAGTTTGTTGGGTTGATAGTTTTAAATTAAAAACGAGCGTAGCCTTCACTTGATTGATTAATTGTTATTATTTTTATTATTACTTATGCTTACTTATTACTTCATAATAATGAAGTAATAAGTAAGCATAAGGAACACCAAAAAAATCGAACTCGAGATTTAAATAGAAGTATCCATTTTGCCTTTTCCTGAATTTAATGTGACTATTTTCACAGTAACGTCTGTATGTCTGTATACCTGTGTGCGTGTGTATGTCTGTCTGTGTGTTTGTGTATGTCTGTCTATGTGTTTGTGGATGTCTCTCTGTGTGAATGTATGTATGTCTGCGTGTATTTATGTCTGTCTGTGTGAATGTATGTATGTTTGCGTGTATTTATGTCTGTCTGTCTGTCTGTGTGTGTGTGTATGTCTGTGAACGCTCTAAAGCCGAAACCGTCGAACGTAAAATTGTGAAACTACAAACCTCCTATTTTTGAAAAGAATATTCAATTCGGAAGCTCCTGCTTACTGTTCTTTCTCCAATAACACTAAAACGGTAGCACTTATGACAAAAATAGTTATGTTCATAATGAAAGAGATTAATATTTTGCACAACTTTTGTTTGAAAAGTTTCTTTAAAAAATATACCAGTTACGAGAAAACTACTACGGAAAATCTGCTTGTCTATATGTTTGTGTACGCTCTAGAGCCAAAACTGTCGAACGTAAAATTATAAAATGTATGACTTGTATATAGTCTAGATGTGCACCTCCTATTTTTAAAATGAATATTCAAACCAGAAGTGTATGCATAACTCTATGCATTTTTTGTTCTATCTCCAATATCACTAGAACGGCTGCACTTATGGCAAAAACTGTTAAGTTCATAATGAAAGATATTAGTATTTGGCACAACTTTTGTTTGAAAAGTTTCTTTCAAAAATGTACCAGTTATGAGAAAACTAATACGGAAAATCTTAATGTCTGTTTGTCTGCCTATGTGTCTGTCTGTGTACGCTCTAGAGCCAATACTGTCGAACGTAATATAGTGAAACTGTAAACTTAAGACTAGTATATGGTCTAGATGTGCAACTCTTAAAATTATTATTTATATTGTTATGGAAATGCATTTATGAGAAATTTTTATTTAAAATCGAATAACCTTTGAGTGATATAATTTATTATGTGTTAATTTATTTAATATTGCAAAACAAATTCAAACTATTAAATAGATAATTTTCTGATTGAAATATTTTAAAAATTGATTTAATATTTGAATACTTAGATATGGTAAATTATTATAGAATTAATCTATATTATATATTTGCTAACATAGTTAAATAATAAGCTAATTGGTACAATTTCAGAGTTTTATGATTTATTGGTATTTTTTGATAGTTTGTTTGGAGTTTATATTCCATTCTAGTGATATTGGATAAAGGACAAAAATGCTTAGAGTAAACATGCACTTCCAGTTTGAATATTCTTTTCATATATTTTGCATTTTGATAATATTCGTATCTGAAAGTGAAAATAACTAGTTTATGGTCATTTCATTTATTTTTAAGTCCCACTGATTAAAATTTAAGTGCAAAAATAATAATAATAAAATTCGTCTATTGGGACTACTGTGCGTCCTCGTCCCAATTCGCGAACTAATATCCACATATTTGCAATCCGACCTGTTTTATTAGCAATATAATTGCAATTTAGTACAGTCAATAAACCATAATAATATTACAAATAATTTTAATTCATTTTACTTATATCAGCAATCTTACCCATAAATGAAAGTGCACCGTAAATAATCTTATAATATGCTTATTCACGTTATACATAAATTAAATAGTATATCTCATGCAACTAGGTAAGTAGTCAATTCCCACTTAGCAATTTTTATTGTACTTTTTCTGCTCAGTGAATTGTAAAATATGCATTTAAAAAGATAATGCATTATTAACAGATAATTACACATTTAGAATTACTTATATCAATTAAGTATCTTAATTATAATATCTGGAGTGTCGTTCACTAGACTTTCTTATACTTAGTTTTCACTGTATTATAGCTTTATTGTGTATTAAATTTATTCTACCATTGCCATGAAACAATATCAATATATGTGCTATATTTGACTTCCGGTTGAAATATCCTTTTAAGAATTAGGAAGTTTTCTTTCTAGAGATATAATTTTAACTTTCTTATTCGCAGTAAATCTTGTTTCGAACTCTGTGACTATTTTTGGAATGACGTCTGTCTGTCTGTTTGTCTGTGTCTGTAATCGCGCTAGAGCCAAATCTAAAATTGTGAAACTTCAAACTTAAGTTATGTATATAGTCTATTTTTGAGTAGAATATTCCAACCGGAAGTGCATGTTTACTCCATGCATTTTTGTTCTATCTCTAATATCACTATAACGGCTATACTTATGGCAAAAATAGTTATGTTCATAATGAAAGATATTAATATTTCGCACAACTTTTGTTTGAAAAGAATTTTCAAAAAATGTACCAGTTACGAGAAAACTGCTACGGAAAATCTTAAATATCTTATTGGTTGATATAAATTCGTATATATGCAGAATATGTTTAACAAATCGTATAAACAATGCCTGAAAGTATTTTGACAAAGAAATAAAATAGAAATAAAATATATTAATCATTTTCCACCGGTTAACAAAAATAGATCAATTGAGAACGTGATTCAGCGTAATGCAAATAAATATTGGAATATATTTTGAAAAACAGTACGCATTAAAAATGATATTTTAATATATTGATAAGGTGAATAGTAATGAACCAATCTATCTTTTATATTGAAGAAACAGTATTTGATAAAATAATAAATGGTACAATTACTGTGGATAATTCTAGTTAAAAATAAAAAGAAAATAGAGAGAAAATAAGTAAATAGTTTCTTACTGAAATAAAAGTAAGATTAACGACAGCCTTAAGGATTAAACGTACAGATATCTTGACATCACCTAATAAAGCACTGCACTAAAGATATTGTAAAAAATACATACAACCAGTTATTGCCACATAAATATAATTAACTACGGAAATTGGAAAAATCTGACAAGCATTTTTACTGTTTCTCGCATTGCCACATCTAAAAGATTAATAAAAGTTAATGGCGAGTTCAAGTGAATATAAAATACAATGACGTATTGGCATAATTTCAAAACAAATACATTTGAAAGTGTAAATAATCGGTATTATTTGACAGCGAAGATAACATATTCAATTACAATTTTTTTGGTGACTAAATACATCGTATGAAAGTGCAAACACTATAAAATTAACCACTACATATACAATAATCTGTTGTGGCCAGCAAAAAACTTTCTTATAACAAGTTAGTCGATTTTTACTCTTGTAACTATAAAAAAATTCGCACTCAATATTTCAACGGATATACACGTTTTAACTATCGCTGAATCGAATGTGACTATTTTCGGAATGACGTCTGTGTGTCTGTCTGTGTGTCTGTGTGTCTGTCTGTCTGTAAATGCTCTTGAGCGAAAACTGTTAATTTATGAAACTTCATATATTTACTATTTTTGAAAACTATATATTATCTGTTTACTCTTGCTATTTGTCAATATATTGGAAACGGCATGAGTTTAGAGAAAATTTATTAACTGCATAATTCAATGTTTAACCTCGCTACTGGTTATTTATTTGATACAACAGAAAAACGAATTAATGTGAGAAGTGAATTATATTCTGTATATGATATGGACACGTAGTGCCCACGGGTTAACCTATTTGGCTACATTTGCCAGAACTAAAGAATCCGGCATTAAATAGGATTTGAATATTCAGTTTGTTAACCGCATATATTGATATTTGATTAGGTATTCTTGATGAGATAATAATTAATTGGAATATATAAATATATATATTTTTTGTCCGAGAATTTAATTTATAAACAAACAAAAAATTAAAATAATATTATAAATAAATTATGAACCATCAATAAATGCTTAACCATTAATGAATATTTAATTTCTTTTATATAATCATATTATAATTTTTTTTGATAATATTAGAAGTAAGCTGGAGTGACCTTCACTCGACTTTCATTGTCTGTCACTATATATAATATTGCTTTATTTTGTTTTAAATTGATTCTACGATTATTATGACACAATGTTAATTATATGTGATTCATAAGTCAATAATACATTGTTCGCAAAATAAACTTTTTAAACAAAAGTTGCTAGAAATGTTAATATCTTCAATTATTATAATATTTTTTTTTCAAACTTAAGCTGTTTTCGAGATATTGTTTACGTAACCATTACTTCCGGTTAAGGTATAGCTTGCAGACGCCATTTACAGAAGTTTTAGAAACAGTTGTTTTCGGGCTTTGGATTAACAATATGAAAAAATCTTGTAGAAATAAATTTTTTGAATGTTTTAATTATTTTTATATTTTGGGGCCCTATAACTTGAGAAGTATACGGGCGATTGGATTTGAACTGCGAGCAGATTCAAATGGGATGCCAAATAATGTGTGTACCAAATTTGGTGTGAATTGCTCCGGTAGCTTCAGAGGAGTAAAGGGCACAAATTTGGTCTTACGAGCGGATAACTAACATCCAGTTATATATATTTTTAGATTCAGGGCGACGAGACAAACACTTTTTGTTAAAGAATTTTTTGATCCGAGAATACTACAGACACACGACCGAATGCTGTAGCTTCTTCGGTACTTCTTACGGCGAGCTAAAAACAGCCTAAAGGTAGAATCTATGAGATTATTTTCAATGGAAATATTAGTTTATATATATTGAATTATCGTTTGGTTTTACTTTTGCAAATTGTTGTTTTAAATATTGAGAAAAAATTGAAATCAAATAACGATTTGATTTTTATTTAACTTTTTTACCGAAATATACAATATAAGCAAACGACCACATTCTAAAAATAATTACCAAAACTCGATCAACTGAATAAATTAATAGAAATAATCATTTAAAAAGAAAGTAGTATACTTTTACAATGCAGAAAAAAATGTATAATATTCTCTAAATAGTCTAGCCAAAATCAAAATCAAGGCAGACCATTCCGGAAGACAAATATAATTTGCTAAATTGCATAATTTGGGTAAAAAAATTCCTGATTACAACACTTCCTTATATACTTTCTTACTTAGTAAAAAGCTTTAGGCTACTCAGCTATTGCATCAGTATATTTCAAATTTTGTGCTTTCTCGATCAAATGGGTGCAGCAAATTTGGTTCAAATTTGGTCTTACGAGCGACGACAAACAAACTAACATCCAAACATATGAGTTATATATATTTTTGGATTCATGGCGACGCGACTAAACAAACACATTTTGTTATAGAAGTTTTTTGATCCGAGATTACTACAATCATACGACCGAATGCTTTAGCTCTTCTGTACTTGGTACGGCAAGCTAAGAATATTAAACGGAACAAATTGTTTAAATGAAGGTTTGCTACTGTACCTAAGTCATTGTATTTTAAAATGACAGGAATGTTTGCATAACAAAACATATACAAATTGAAATATAGCTGATATGATTCTACACATTCCAGTTAACTTCGCTGAAACTAATGATAAAAACTTTTGCTTTGGTTCTACAATTCTATAGAATCCAATTCATTTGCAAGTTACAATGCAAAACTAACTAATATCAGTTGATATTCAAACTATTGTGCTGTGTCCCTTAAAGGGACCACTGTGTTGTATTTCCAGATTATTTAAACAATTAATATATAATCATTCAAAAAGTTAACATTTGCAGTGGCACAAGATATGTTTATAAATAGAACTAGAGTCTTAGCAACGTTGTAATATATATATATATACTAGGGTCACCCGTGGACACCATGTGCCCATATGTTATACAGTACATAGGTCAGTGTAATTTAATAATAATTACACGGTTGTCTGGTGCAACTAGCCACAAGTGTTGTATCATTTAGACAGTTTCCTTAATTGTATTATTACACAAAATACAGGATTATAAATTTACTTACGATTGCTGTTTATTATTTGATTCGATTATTCAAAAAATATGTATTACAAACCCTTTTACACAACATTTTTAATGATTTGACATTGATTCATTATTGTTTTTGAATTAAATAATCAGGCTAGATTCTGAATTTTGCAGTATTAAACTGCTGCAGTGTCACAACGGCAGTTTTAAAAGTGATAATTAGTTATATACTAAAATACAATGGATTGTGCCATCAAAAATAAAAGAATAAAATTGCCAACCAAACATGTTTCTAAATATCTTTGAATTATCTCTTCAAGATTTTATTACTCTAATAATCAGAATTATAAATTTACTTACTTGCAGTTATTATAATTAAACCAACTATAGAATCTTACCGCAACTCATATTTTCAAAAATCACTGCTTTTTGGCCATTTTGAAGAGAAAATATTAACAATGAATTCTAATAAATGGACGGAAACACGTATTTGCTAAAGATATATGCAAATTAGGCAATAATATGCACTTATTTCATATTAAATACTTAAAAATTGAATAATAACATGTTACTCCCCTTAAACTTAAGATTTACAATTCAAACAATGTTTCCGTAACTCGTACGTAACTAATTCACACTGAAATACTGTTTTTGACGCTCATGTGCGATAGCACTTTTATTTATATTTGTTCTTTGGTCGGTCATTTTAACATAAATGCTTAAAATAGCGACATTCACAAACTTCAAATTAGAATAAATAAAATTTAATTTTATTAACTAACAATTATTTATATTTCCGATTGACATACAATATCAATATAATATAGCAGATGCCACTCTGTGTAAAGTACACAACACACTAAATACACTTCAAATCATCAAACTAATTGAAGATTTATCACAAAAACTTTTTTGACATTTCATTCTGACGTTTGATTCGTTTTTGTCTATTTCAAAGCAGAGTAAACTTCAGTAGAGTAGTGATTGTTTTATTTCAGTATAAACTATTTGATTATGTTTTATAACATTATTATTATTATTATTATATATATATATATATATATATATATATATATATATATATATATATATATATATATATATATATATATATTACACTAATAAACGGAAGCCAACTAAAAAGAAAACAGATTTCTCTTTGTATATCCTAGCAATAACAATTGGTATATTTTAATTGTTCAATAAGAACTTAACGTTCGTTTATGGGCAATTATTAAATTATTTATATCCTATTGTAAAATTGACTCTCAACCATCCATAATTCTGAATGTAGGATGTTGTATCTTTTCTTGTACATGTTACTAGAAAACGACACCCAATTCTTTTACTCTCACTTCGGTCGGATAGTTCGCATGATCGCATGCGGTATACTTACAGCTGGTGCCGTTTTCTATTCAAAATATCATGAAAGATATTAGAGGTCAAATCCGTGTCTAAAAACATGTATAGTTTTCACTCTCGGTTGCTCTTACTAGAAATATCTTTTAACAGCCTAAGCACACACGATTAAATCGTTTATTTTTATGATACTTCCTCTGGGTTTATTATTATTATTATTATAATTATGACATCCATTTTCGAATTGCAGTTACACACACTGTGTGTGTGTGTGTGTGTGCGTTTGCATAAGTGTATAAAGATATTGGTTTCAAAAATAGAAAATGCCCATTGGGGTTATATACAAGTTTTTTGGTTATATTATATTTTGTTAATTTTTAGATATGTCTAATTTGTTTGTAAAACTACAGTATAAATATATAACCAGTAATAGTGACAGTAAATGGCGGCGCTTTTATGTTGGGGATTTTTAAAAGAGCGGCCATTTTGTTGATTTATAATTATATTTATACGCAACCAACTTGGACATATTGCGAACATAACTGTTGTAATATAGCTGTTTCGATTTGGAAAGTTTTTAGCACGCCGAACGAAGTACCAAAGAAGCTAAAGCATTCGGTCGTGTGTCTGTAGCATTCTCGGATCAAAAAAAATCCAAAAAAATATTTTTCTCGTCGTCCTGAATTCAAAAATATATATATAAAGGATGTTAGTCATCCGCTCGTAAGACCAAATTTGTGCCCTCTACTCCTCTGAAGGTACCAAAGCGATTTACACCAAATTTGGTACACATATTATTTAGAATCCCATTTAAATCTGCTCGCAGTTTAAATTCAATCGCCCGTATACTTCCCGACTTATAGGGCCCCAAAATTTGGAGCCCCCCTTAATACTGCCCTTATAAAAATAATTAAAACACTTAAAAATTCTACTAAAAATTCTAAGATATTTTATATCTACATAATTTTTTCATGTTGTTAACCCAAAGCCTGAATAAAATTATTATATATTATAATTTTGAATTTTAAAATATGCACTAATTTTTTTTTTATTAATATAATCTACAAAATATTGTCAGACTTTTTATATCTTTTTTTTTTCAAATTGATAACCACAAGGTCTTAATAATTAAAAACCACTGCTCGTAACGCATATCTTACCTAAAAGCGTACCAAATCTTGTTGATAATATATTTTTATTATTGACTGATACATAATTAGGGATAATTATACTAATTTGGCCATGAATATGTTAACAGGAACATCAAATATTTATCAAAACCTGCTCAGCTGATTAAATTAATAGAAATATAATTGGTTAAAAGTAACTAAACAAGAACCTACACGTGTCCCCAGTAGCACAACGATATAGTACCAATATTGTTTGCCATATTGGCGCAATGTGGTTTGGGTTAACATAGTACTAGATTACTACAATATTGTATTTCAATATTGGCAGAATATTGCAAACCAATATTGTATAAATATAACATCTCCATATTTACCCAATATGTAAATGAAATATTTATTCTATATTATATATTTTCATTTAAAAATATAATAAAAACTCAAAATTAATAATAAATATATTTAATAAAGTTTATTGCACATCAGAGATATAGTGTTATAGTGTAAATATATAAAAATTGTTAATAAAAAAAATATATAGTAAATATATTCACACATATATATATATATATTAGTACACTGTTACAAAATATAGAATTAGGGTTGGGCGATCTTTTCTTTCTTCCAACATCGCGATCCCTAGCCGTTGCCAGGTACATACATAGATCCTATTTTTGATATTTCATGTTCTGTCCCATGATAGATGCGATTGTGTATTGCTTCTGGATAAATGATAAGGAGACCAAGCTAAAGCAGATATAAATTGTTCATTTACATTACAAGTAAAATATGACTTACCTTAATGTGTAAAATATGACATTCGATTTACGCATAAGATGATCAATATTGATTTCAATTTTAAACACGATAATACAAAATACCGCAAGATAACACGACCAAGAAATGATACAATGAAGGAACCAAATTGAAACGAAAAAGTGACAGGCCCTATCCTATAGGATCATACGAATTAATTAACAGTGGCGTGCTGTTTGTATCTATTCATCGTTTCTGAGTTCCACTCGTCAAATGATAAAGTAGTTAGAAAGTTAAGCAAGAAAACAATATCAGAATTGGGTATTAAATGTAAATGTCTTGTTTGCGTTTTGAAAACCGACATAAAAAATATTCTTATTTAATAGCAGCAGGCTAAAAGTAATACGCCACTGTCATTCCCACTATGCATTGCAATGGAGCGCGCATGCGCGATGGTACATCATTTTGCCAATATTGGTATAATATTGTTTTTGACTGAAAATACAATATTGTTTATCCCATATTGTATTGATATTGAAATCACTATCTTAAGATATGTATGATTTTTCGTAGCAGTTTTCTCGTAACTGGTACATTTTTTGAAGAAACTTTTCAAACAAAAGTTGTGCGAAATATTCATAGCTTTCATTGTGAACATAACTATTTTTGCCATAAGGGCAGCCGTTCTAGTGATATTGGAGAAAGGACAAAAAACTCATTGAGTAAACATGCACTTCCGGTTTGAATATTCTTTTCAAAAATAGAAGGTTCACATTAAATCCATATGCAAGTCTTAAGTTTGAAGTTTCATAATTTTTCGTTGCACAGTTTCGGCTCTAGAGCGTTCACATACACACAGACACACAGATGTCACTCCGAAAATAGTCACATTCGATTCAGGGAATGTCCAACGATGTATATCCGTTGAAATCTTGAGTTCGAAATATTTCATGATTACTAGAAAATTGTTGTTCGATATACATACTAAAAGTTCTTAAAAATATTTTATTTATATTGTACCAATATGTATATTCAATATTGGCAAATCAATATGTAACCCATATACAAAAACCATGAGAATCACAAACATCTTATTTACAATATTGGTATGATATAGTTTTTGATTGAGAATACAATATTGTTTTTTCCATATTGGATCAATATTGAAATAATTTTTAGGAGTTAAATATTGACATACAATATATAACCAATATGGGTTTTCCATATGCCATATTTAGCCAAGATACAATATTTAACCAATATTTATACGATATAGTTTTGACATATGGTGCTACTGGGGGTGTATTTAAAGAATGCAATTTGATTTTAATTTTATTTTAATATTTCTATTAATTTATTCAGCTGATCAGGATTTGATACATATTTTATGTTTCTGATAATATATCCATGGCCAAATTTTAAATTTATACTGTAATTATAATTTAATCGGCGATATGACTTTGAACAAAATGCCGCGTAAGTTAGTTTAGTGCTATAACTTCTTTAATATTATATATTGATAGAAGAAGGTAGAATTATCTCGAAGTTTTTATTTTGTTCTAGTATTGGTGTCGTAAACACTTTGAAAACAGACATACATTTATATATGCATATGCGAATGTACTTTCTGACATTTTCAAATGCTAAGTCGTTAACATTGTCATCGTGCTTACATGAAGCAACGAATGAAATTAAAAGTTAATAGGCCAATAGTTATTTGATGTTTACTGACAATTAGCACAGTCCAGTTACAATTTCTTAATTTCCTTTTCTTTTTGAAGCAACGAAGCAATACATACATATGTTATTCTTTGGCAATGCTGCTTTGTTTACTGTCGTCAAGGTCTTCGCAAACTGGGCGACGGTTAACCTGTTATATAAAATGTACTAGCTGTCTGCAAATGACGAAAATTAATCACATTATATTTGCATATAAAACCAATCCATGTAAATAATAGCAAATAAAGTTTACCACCGACGTACATCATAAACAAACTGAAGTGCCTGCACTCGTCTTTCTTGACCTTTCACTCTGTGTATTATACCTTTGTACTATTAATCGACACTTAACCAGTCGTTGAAAAACTGGACCTTAGACTACGTTCAAGAAAGTAATAAACATTTTCAAATGCAATTTTCTATTAATTTCGAAAACCTTTTCAAACAAAAGTTGCTATTTGCAACTTTAGTAAAAATGAATTATTCACTAACTGTGTTTTCGAGAGTTACAAAAAAGTAGAAAGACTAATCTGTTACTTCCGGCTAAACTAATGTTTTCAAATATAGGAAAAGAACACCCGGGCATAAGTCTTAAGTGTTAAGTTTAATAATTTTTCGTTCTGCAGTTTAAGCCCTAGAGCTGTCACACACAGACAAAAACACACCCACACACACACACACACAGGCAGAAACACACAGAAACACACACACACATAGTCAGAAACACACACACATAAACATACACACACTTAAACACACGCACATAGAAACACACACTCAGCGAGAAACATACACACACAGAAACCCACACACTCACAGAAACACACACATACATTCCACCCACCCACACACTCACAGAAACACACACATACATTCCACCCACCCACACATTCACACACACACACACACACACACAAAAACACACACAAACAGAGATTTCATCTCGAAAATTTTGCTTCAAGGATAGTAAAAACGTGTATTTTGGTTTAAATCACACACACACAGAAACACACACGCCCAGAGAAACACACACAGAAACACACACACACAGAAACACACACACAGAAACCCACACACTCACAGAAACCCACACAAACACAGAAACACACACATACATTCCACCCACCCACACACAAACACACACAAACACACACACACAAACACACACACACAGACAGACAGAAACACACACAGACACAGAAACACACACAAACAGAGATGTAATTTTGCTTCAAGGATAGTAAAAACGTGTATTTTGGTTTAAATCTCGAGTTTGAAAGTGATCATTATTACAATACTTCGTTTTAGACTTCGCCGAAGGAAGTAATGATATATATTATTTATTTTTATGAGCAATATGAAAATTCTTTTCGTATGTATAAGATTTTTCACTGAACAATGACGTACCTCGATTGTCATAGTGAATCTACTGTATGTTTATACTAGTTAAGTGTTTCCTATATGAAAACACTTGAGCTCTTGAGCAGAGGACAAAATAATTTCATATTAGCCGAGGTGAACTTCTTCTTTGTTATTTGTTTTAATAAATTTCGTCGCAAAAACAATATATACTTACTTACACATCAACATACAGGATTAAACTATTTATGAATATGTTCGGTTGAGACTTACACTAATATTACTTTTGTGCAGTATAATATACAAAAGAATATGTCTGTAGCATTGTTAGAATTAAAAATTAATAAGCATCTAATTGAACAAGCATTGATACAAGCACCTAGAAAAGTTAATATATGATAATTTAAAAAAGAAATACATTGTTTTTATTACATCAAAAAAACGAACAAAATATAATATAACATTATATATTTATAACGTTGTGAAGGCCAGAAAAAATAAATATTGCAATTTAAAATGTTGTTCGGATGATTGCAACAATACATTTTAATATAGAAGGGGTGAAAAAAATACAAACGTCTTAATTCCACAACGTTTTTAATTTCATCACCCTTTGTATATACGAATCATCATCTTCACCATACATTTTAAATTCCAATAATTACTTTCGTTTTCCTTATTGTTTTTTTCATCTTATCTCTTCAAAAATAATTAGTTATAATTAAATTATCTTCCTTAAAAATATCAGGGGTTATAATAAATGTTTTCTACATAAATAAATAAATCCACCAAATAAAATATACGACAAGCTGGAGGCATTGCCTGCATCTATACTTGTAAAAATTTGTATTCTATGTATGTATGTATTTATATGCAAAATAATTTATATATGTTTTTTATTTTTTCAGTTTCTGGTGCAGCCAAACAAATTTATTAAAAAAATAAACCAAATTTGAATGTCGGGTACTGGCCTTACGTACATGATGGAGGCATATAATAATTTTATGGAAACTAAATCTGGTAAGTCACGATATTTTACAATAATTTGATAAAAATAAAACTCATTAATAAAGTATTCACACTTTTCATAATGTACTTCCCTGGCAAACCCAATTGCATAAGACAAACCTAACCTAACCTAAACTAACCTGACCTGACCTAACCTAAACTAACCTAACCTAACCTTAGCTAAACTAACTTAACTTAATCTAATCTAACCTAAGACAAAGTGTATTTCAAGCCATATTCAACCGTATTTATATAAGCATAGCATTTAATTGCCTATATGGCTTCAATTTGCCAATTGTTGCTATTATAACGTTTGTTATTCGGTGATTTTGACGACTAATATACCAGCAAATATTAAAATATGTACTTTGATTTTACGGTCAAGATTATCCAGTGTAGGGCTCTTAAGTCTATATATGTCAGTAATTAAGAGAATGTCTCGTGTCCATGAATATGAAACAATTTATACGTAATATATTTATTTTTTTCACATTACGTAGATAGCAATTTAATTTGTTATTTTTATTTTAAACTTTTATTAACATATGCAAATCCTAATTGTACATTATTTGTATACTGTTAAAAAAATCCTCTGGTTAATTAAAATTATTGCATCAGCAACCACAAGTAATTTTCTGTGAAATTCTAGAAGATTTTCCTATAGTATTGTAATTTCCTATAGTTGTGACAATCCATATTTTCTTACATTTCTATCTTACTGAGCAATACAAGCATAGGTACAGACCCCTATGCCTTCAGCTTGCTCACTACACTGCCCCCCATTACTTAAATATAAAAATAATAATTTTATTTATTATGGCCTTCATAATTTGAAAAATGTAGAACATATAATTTATTGCATATTTTAAAATTCTCAATTATTATTATTAATAATATTTAGTCCTTTGGGTTTATAATATGAAATTTTGTAGGCATAAAATATGTTTAAATGTATTTTAGTCCACACCAGATATTATAATCTGACTTTTATTATATTTTTAGATCCTCGGGTCACCAAATGGTTATTGATGAGTTCGCCAGCACCTCTACTCACAATACTAGCAACTTATATATATTTTTGTGTTTATGCTGGACCAAGATATATGAAGGATAGAAAACCATTTGAGTTAAAAAATGTTATAATTTTTTATAATTTTACACAAATATTAATGAGCATATTTTTACTGCATCAGGTAAGAATTATATCGAATTGAATTGTCCAAGTGTATGGTTTATGTATGCTAAACTATACTAGCTCATTGTATATAAAAATAAATGCTGGAGTGGCCCTCACTCGACTTTCGTGTACTTTCATTATCTATATTTAAAATAATGCTTTATTTTGCTTTATTTACTCTACGATTGCTATGAATTAAATTCAATATACACTGTTTCAAAATTTTAAAAATTCTAGTGAATTTTAAACTTAAAAAGAAGCATTTATCCGAAAAAAATTACGATTCAATTTGTAAATGTAAT
This sequence comes from Leistus spinibarbis, assembly GCA_933228885.1. Lineage (NCBI taxonomy): Eukaryota > Metazoa > Arthropoda > Insecta > Coleoptera > Carabidae > Leistus > Leistus spinibarbis. The sequence goes on along the minus strand of OW121803.1, from coordinate 6,521,905 downwards.
ACTTTGTTGTATGTTTAGGGAATAAAAGGAGGCTGGTTCAATGGGTATAGTTTTACGTGTCAACCCGTCGATTATTCCGATAGTCCACAAGCAATGACGGTAAGTGTTACTTATAGATTAAGGAACATATAAACCAATAAGGTTGAACATAGTTCTATAGGTTTTTTTTTCAGTCGTCAATTATTAAAGCATTTGTTTTTAGCGCGCCGTACGTAGTACCGAAGAAGCTTAAGCATTCGGTCGTATGTCTGTAGCATTCTGGGATCAAAAAAAATCATTAAGAAAAAGTGTTAGTCTCGTCGCCCTGAATCCAAAAATGTATATAACTTATATACTTGGATGTTAGTTGTCGCGCGATCGCTCGGTATCGCGTAAGACCAAATTTTGTGCTCTAGTCCTCTGAAGGTACCGGAGTGATTCACACCAAATTTGGTACACATATTATTTGGCATCCCATTTGAATCCGCTCGCAGTTTAAATCCAATCGCCCCCAATAAGGCCCCAAAATTTGGAGCCCCCCTTAATACTGCCCTTATAAAAATAACTAAAACAATCAAAAATTCTACTAAAAATTCTAAGATATTTTATGTCTACAATATTTTTTTATATTGCTAACCCAAAGCCCGAAAAAAATTATTAAATATTATTATATATATATATATATATATATATATATATATATATATATATATATATATATTATATTATATGACATATATATCTATAAAAAAAAATCAAATTGTTAACCAAAAGGCCATAATAATTAAAAAGCACTGCTCGCAACACATATTTTACCTAAAGGCGAGCTCTGCGCGTTGGTGCGTTTTACGCGTACCAAATCTTGTTATTTTCACGATTCGGAATATAATTATTCTTTCATCAGGACGATTTAACACGATTTAACATTAACAAAAAATTTGTATACATTAGTTTACGTAATCAATTTAATAACAAGATTTGGTACGCGTAAAACGCACCAATGCGTAGAGCTCGCCTTTAGGTTTAATAATTATGGCCTTTTGGTTAACTAACACTAACACAGACTACTTTATTTTCTTCGGTACTTCGTACGGCGAGCTAAACATATTTTTCAATAAAATTGTACCGGGACGCTCGTTCCCGTCACATATATAATACAAATGCTCTATTTCCGGTGTGAGAGCCTTAAAAAATTGAACCTCTCATAATACTGACCTTAGAAAATTTCTGAATCCATCAAAAAAAAAAAAAAACATTTTCGGATTCAGAAAGAAATATTCTTTATATTAAATTAATAAAAAACAATAAATTGATTTCAGATGGCCGGTGGAGTATGGTGGTATTTCTTCTGTAAAATTACGGAGTTACTAGATACAGTAAGTAAAATATTGTCCCTGTTCATGTAATACATTTATAAATGATTATTTCCATAGGTATTTTTCATTTTACGGAAGAAAAATAAGCAAGTAAGCTTTCTCCATGTGTACCATCATGGAATGATGCCACTTTGTGCCTGGATTGGCGTGCGCTTCTTACCAGGTAATAGAATTAAAAAAAAAAAGATTTTCCATAGTAGTTTTCTCGTAACTGGTACATTTTTTGAAGAAACTTTTCAAACCAAAGTTGTGCGAATTATATACCAATACCAATTTGTAATGGTTTTGATGTACTAGCTATCAAAACTAACCAATACTCTACAGAAATATTCTGAAATGTCATTTATCTAATTCAGTCTATGTTGTTCTCTTGTCGAAATATTGACAGGCGCAGATGATCCGATTAATTAAACTACATTCGAATCCATAACAACGTAAACAAGATACTTATGATTTTTAGTAGCAATTTTCTCGTAACTGATACATTTATTGAAGAAACTTTTCAAACAAAAGTTGTGCGAAATATTAATATCTTTCATTATGAACATAACTATTTTGGCCATTAGTGCAGCCGTTCTAGTGATATTGGAGAAAGAATAGAAATTTATGGAGTAATCATGCACTTTTGGTTTGAATATTCTTTTCCAAAATAGGAAAGGCACATCTAGGGCATATACAAGTCTTAAGTTTGAAGTTTCATAATTTTACATTCGATAGTTTTGGCCCTAGAGCGTTCACAGGCACACACACACACACAGACAGACAGACAGACAGCCAGACATTCCGAAAATAGTCACATTCGATTCAGAGAAGGTCAAAACGTGTATATCCGTTGAAATCTCGAGTTCGAAATTGTTCATGATTACAATACTTACTTATTACTTCGTAATAGAAAGTAATAATGAATATTCTCTGATTTTCTATAGGTGGCCATGGAACATTATTAGGATTGATTAATTCATTTATACATGTTATAATGTATAGTTATTATATGTTCTCATCTATGGGTCCACAATACCAAAAATACCTGTGGTGGAAAAAACATTTAACTATTCTTCAAATTGTAAGTATTTTTTCTGAGTTTAAAACGATTTATTTATTTATTTATTTATTTATAATTGTTTTATTTATTTTTTAGATCCAGTTCTTCATAATAACGGTTCATGTATCTCAGCCAATGTACAACGGTTGCAATTACCCAAAATTTATCTCTTTTCTACTTACAACGCAAGCCGTTTTCTTTATAGTACTTTTCTCCAATTTCTACTTAAAAACTTACAATAAAAATAACAAAAAAACATCGGAACCAATTACAAACGGCGTTACAAAACACAATGACAATGCGATCACAGAAGCTACGTCTAAAACTTATACTTATGATAAAATACTAAACGGCGTTCATGAGAGAAAAGAGAAATAGTGAACATACATTTATTGTTATTTCGTTTTAATTTATATTATATTTTATTTTTATTTTATTAGTCGAATATTTCGATTTATTTTATATGTAAATTAGGACTGTCAATAAAATACAGATATTCAGATTACGATCGGATTTACGGATGATTAGAGATGCGGGTATATCCGGATACGGATATTCTGGGTAATTTTGGAATTACAGATATAATTAAATATATCAGTATTAATTCCAAATTATCGTTCTAAGGATGTCTCATTTCAATTGTTGTTTATGGTACAAATATTATAAAAATAAATACTGCATTAATAGTTTTTTTAAATTGCTAAAATCAAATTTCATTAACCCTCCGCTGTAACAGACTGGTCACATTGGGTCGCAATGACCCCAGCCGTGTTTGAACGGCTGTCGCGTCGACCATATCGTTCCAAATGATTTATAAAAATTCAAGCTAATAGTTTGAACATTCTAAAATGTCGAATTCACGGTATTATATTTTAATCGTATTTAAAAATGGCGGAAAAAAATCTGGACTGTCAATGCGTAAAATTTAGCCCTTAAAAACTAAATGAAACCATAACTCTCGCAATTTTCAATTTTTTTTTTTATATATATAGAATTTTAAGGTGATACTAATTTTGGTTTAATATTGCTAATGGGGTCAATTTGACCCCGAGTGACTGCGGAGGGTTAAATAAATAAAGTGTATTTTATATTCAGTTATTATGAATATTTGAATATGCGGAAATAACATATCCAGATATTCGGATATTTATTACTAAATCCGGATTTACCCGAGTATCCGATATATTCAGATTCCGTAGAACTATATCCGGATTTGATTTTCACGGGTATTGACTGCCCTAATGTAAAAGTTTCCGTACTTAGGTACCTAATTTTGACAATTCAGGTTAATTTATTTGTTCATAAAATGTAATTTTAATAATGAAAAAATGCATATTTTCCGTCAATATGCATTCTTAGATTATATACTTACAAATATATTTATTAAAATATGAAAGTGATTAATTTATTATTAATAATTAGTTAAGTTTCATTAGGTATATTGACTACAAAATTATTGTATTTGGAAATATTTTGATAATAAATGATATTTAAACGATTTTAAAGAATTTTATATTTGTGCGACAGTTTGATAATTCGTTCATTGCGCAGGTATGATACGCAGGTTGCGTGATTTACTCATTAAATAATTAAACACAATTGATGGTTAAGCTAATGTAAATAAATGATATTTAAACGATTTTAAAGAAATTTTCGTTTAATTTTTATTTTATATTTGTGCGAGAGTTAGAAAATTCGTTCACTGCGCAGGTATGATACGCAGGTTAAGTGATTTGCTCGTGTAATATATATAAAAAATTAATGGATAAGCTAATGGTAAATCCTGCAGTAACGATTTGTGAAATTTTATTTTGTGGGTAATCTTTCATGGGTAAAAAATTTGAAATTGTATTTCTAAGTGGTATATATATTTAATCGTTCGTATTATATATACAAATATAATAGAAACATTACTATTCTTATTTTAAAATTAATATTTCAAAGGTATAAACAAGAACGGTTGTATATCTAATGCAAATCAATATACTATTACTATTATATATGTTTAAGAACAATTTATCAAAAAATCGTCAATAAAAAATCATATAAATTAAGAATTACAAAGATAGAACCGTAAATCATATTTTTAGGACCCACACTCATTTTGTAGTTTAATATATTTTTGCTAAAGTTGGCAACACTTTACTAACTGTAACATTGCTTGCCTATTGTGAAACAGTCTTTAAAACTACTTTTTCACAGTTGGCAACATTTAACAACTGACAGTTCAGAGAAAATTTAAAAATAAATGTGTAATTCTTCATATAAATACGTTTAAACAGTGATATTTCATAATAATTGTATACGTATATTCAATTTATTATAAATATAAAAAGTATAGAGAAACTAGTGATATAATTTATTTAAATATTGTGCAACTAACCTAATAGCTGTCAATATGGTACAAGCAGAATTTCAAGCGGTGGTTTTTGCTGCTGGGAAAGGTTCTCGGATGACCGAAATTACTTCGGGGACACCGAAATGTTTACTGCCAGTCGGCGGTAAGCCCATGGTGTGGTATCCGATACAAATGTTAGAACACGCTGGGTTTCAAGGTAAATTTATAAGAGAATTTATATATCAGGCTTTATTTAAACTTTTATTTGATTTATGGAAATGTGAAGTGAATAATTGCTATAATAATTGTTTTATAAATTGGTTATTAATTTAAAATACAGTACTAGGGGTTAGTTTTAACGCTGTAGTTTGACAGCTCAAAAGTACGGTTTACAACGCACCAATTTCGAGTAGAAATCTTTTAATACGCTTTATTATTTTAAATCAGTCTTTTTCAAGACTATTGTGTATGAATTTCGTTAATCAAAGTGTTTAAACTTATTAAAAATGACAATCGTGGCAGTGACTAACAAAATTATTTCATTATTTTTATTTGATTGGCAACATTGTTAAATGGAGGGAAAAGCGAAAAATTCAAAAATCTAGTGATTTCAAATGTGAATAAATATTTAATGTAAACGTTTTAAAGTAATTTTATGCATTATATACTAATAATAATAGTATAAAATAATAATGTATATGTTCCTTTCGCAATAGCAAAAGTATGCTTTATCCCAATTGTATTGCCGAAACGTCGAGTTTGATTAAATAAATTAAAAAATTTCTTAATAAAAAATGTTTGTCTCGTCGCCCTGAATCCAAAAATATATATAATTTATATACTTGGATGTTAGTGGTCGCTTGTAAGACCAAATTTGTACTTTCTACTCCTCTGAAGGTACCGGAGCGATTTACACCAAATTTGCTACACATATTATTTGGTATCCCATTTGTATCCGCTCGCAGTTTAAATTCAATCGCCCGTATACTTCCCGAGTTATAGGGCCCCAAAATTTGGAGCCCCCCTTAATTCTGCCTTTATAAAAATAACTAAAACACCCAAAAATTCTACTAAAAATTCAAAGATATTTTATATCTATAAGATTTTTTCATATTGTTAACCCAAAGGCCATAAAAAATTATTACATATTATAAATTTGAATTTTAAAATATACACTAAATTTTTTTTATCAAAATAATTACAAAAAATTGTAAGACTGTTTATATCTATAACATATTTTCAAATTGTTAACTAAAAAGCCATAATTATTAAAAACCACTGTTTGCAACGCTAATCTTACCTAAAGGCGAGCTCTACGCATTGGTGCGTTTTATGCGTACCAAATCATGTTTTTGAAAATCTACTTTTTATCTATAGCATTTTTTTTTCAAATAATTAACTAAAAGGCCATAATAATTAAAAATTGCTGCTCGCATCGCATATATTACTTATAAGGCGAGCTGGACGCATAGATGCGTTGTACCTAAGCTTGTTTTTAATTCAACTTATTATTATTTTACTTACCCTTAGTTAATCGGTATATTGTTGATATTTTGATTACCAAAAGTATTATTATATTGTAGTATTATTATATTGTAACTATTATACTGATAACTTTACTAATAGTAGCCAAACATTAACATTAATTATCGTACGAAAATAATTTTATGTTAATTATTCATTTCTAATGCAACGAATATAACTAATTACATTATATTTTAAACCGCGGTTACGATGACTCATTGAATTAATTATCGTACGGAAATAATTTTATGTTAATTATTTATTTTTAATGCAACGAATATAACTAATTAAATTATATTTTAAACCGCGGTTACGATGACGAATTAAACTATTAAAACAAACTAACTGCATATTTTGATCATGCTCATTTATGTGTAAATTTTAATTCCACAGATGTAATATTAATAGTAACAGAATCACAAAGAGCCGAAGTGCAAACATCGTTGGAGAAAACCGATTTAAATATAAAAATCGATTATTTTCCAATATCATCCAATGACGATCTGGGCACTGCCGATTCGTTACGATACCTCGGCGATAAAATTGTTAATGATCTAGTCTGTGTATCATGTGATCTAATTACTGATGTTGATTTATATGAAGCGCTGAATGTTTTTCGAAAACATAGTGCATCAGTTGTTAGTATTTTCTTCAATCCGCAATCTAGTGATGGCGTTACTGTTCCCGGACCCAAGGCCAAACATAAACCAGGTATTTACTGTTTTATTTCTACGCGGTAGCTTATTGGTTAGGTTTATTAGGGATAGCCAATCAGGGGGGACATACAAAAAATAACATTTTTTGGGTAATTCTATAGTTAACTAGGTTAACTTGTGTCCATATCATATTCGGATATATGTTTTTTTACAAGAAATTAACGCAACGTTGATTAACATTAAATTAAGTAGTCAAACCTCATACGTAAGCGTTTAGGTTACGTATGAGGGGTCTTCCGAAGAACACAACAATCAGGGGTGCCACCGTTGGTGACTCCATAATAATACTTCAATACCAATCCAGATACTTCATTCTATCGTCCATATATTAATATCAATAACAATTTAATAGATTAGTCTCCCTACTAGGGATGTAAAAAAAGTAACTATTCGTTACTTGAGTACTCGTTACTAGGCAAGATCAAAAGTAATTAGTAGTGACATGAAAAAGTATTCGTTACTTTTACAAACAGTTACCTAATCAGATTTTACGTTACATTTTGTCGTGGTTGTGGTTGCACCATGTAATCATCTGAGAGACTTTTTTCCAAAGCTGGTCAGTTACTTTCAGATAGGCGTAATCGATTAAACCGCAAAAATGTTGAAAAAATATTATTTTTGCAGCAAATAGTTATTTTAAATTCTGTTTTTCTATATATATATATATATATATATATATATATATATATATATATATATATATATTTATAAAATACGAATATATATATATATATATATATATATATATATATATATATATATTCGTATTATATATATATATATATATATATATATATATATATATATATATATATATATATATATATAAAATACGAATATATATATATATATATATATATATATATATATATATATTCGTATTTTTTATATATATATATATATATATAAATAGTTATTTTAAATTCTGTTTTTCTATATATATATATATATATATATATATATATATATATATATATATATATATATATATTTATAAAATACGAATATATATATATATATATATATATATATATATATATATATATATATATATATATATAAAATACGAATATATATATATATATATATATATATATATATATATATATATTCGTATTTTTTATATATATATATATATATATATATATATATATATATATATATATATACATATATTCGTATTTTATATATATATATATATATATATATAAAATACGAATATATATATATATATATTGACTTGTTTTTTTATTTAAAAAATATCACTTTGAATACGATATATCAACAGCAGATTTTTATATTTAAATCAGTTTTTTCCAAAAGTAAAAGTCGCAAGGCTTCCACGCATTCACTATTTCCACTTTTATTCACTTTTTCCGAAATCGATCACTTATAGTTTAAAATTTTATTCACTATATTCACTATAAATGTCTGAAAAGTATTAAAGACGCTAATAATTCGTCAATGTTCTAACTTCGTTGACTCAAAACCCATTTTTAACATTTTTTAATTCGGCAAAAGTTTATAGAAAAGTTCCCCATAGGTAAGAAGGTGTGTTTTTTATTTTTTCAATTGTCAATTAGCAAATATGTGTTTCTACTTTATTTTACAAAGTAATAAGTAAGTCTTGTAATCATGAAAAATTTCGAACTCGAGATTTCAACGGATATACACACGTTTTGACCTTCCCTGAATCGAATGTGACTATTTTCGTAATGACGTCTGTGTGTGTGTCTGTCTGTGAACGCTCTTGAGCAAATTCTGTCAAACGTTAAATTGTGTAACTTCAAACTTAAGAAACTGGAAGTGCATGTTTACTCTATGCATTTTTTGTTACGAATCCAGCCTCAAAATGGCGTCTACAAGATGAATATTTTATTCACTTTTTTATCTTTTTCAGTCACTTATTTCACTTTTATCCTTTAAAAACTACACTATTTCACTTTTTTGTATACAAAATTGCCGTGGAAGCCCTGTATACGCGATTCGCAATAGTATCCGAATAGACCGAGTACTCATTTAGTGTCACTCACGTGAACGAATACAAAGTAACGAGTACTCTACCTAAAAGTAACGAAACTTTCCATCACTACTCCCTACACACATTGATTCATACCTATTCATACTGCATATACTTTAACATTAATACAAATAGTAGAATACCCAAATATTAATACGTTATAGATTAGCTATCAACCTTACCTCAAATAATAATACACTTCACATTTATCACTCACTAAATCACTCTCAATACACGACCTATTTCACTGAAAAATACATTATAAATGGTTATATGTTCTGAAATAAAGAATTAAAGAAGACTGGTGTTCACATAATAACGGATATAGTTATAACATATAAATTTAAAACGCATCGTAACAAATATCAATATATTTTTCAACATTAATTGCTTATATTATTTCATGATATCAAAAAACCTCCATTCTCTAGTTTCACTACACTTTTCTATACACTGGTAAAAGGTCACTTGATATTCCTATAGCACACAACCCGATGCTGGATCACTAATATTTATTGCTCTATCCTTTACCCGGAATCAATCTTTCTTACATCAGAGTTAACCGGTTATTGTCATCTTTAACCCGTCAGCACTCACGTTATGGGCATTTTTCTCACGCTCGATTTAAAATGTTAATAACTTTTTTTTTTAAATGGAATTGGTAGTTGAAACTCTTTCTATCTTCAAATAATATTATCTATTTTGAAATTATAAATTTCCCAAATCCGACAATTCTAAGTAACGCTGAAAAAAATTTATTATTTTCATGCATTTCGGAAATTGTGAGCATTTCTCTCATCACGAGAGTAAACGTGTATGCATGAAAAATTTACTTTCGATAGCGGTCGGGCTTGATCGTGCATCTTCGTTTGCCTCCGGATGTTCGGCTACATTCGTTATAGTGCAAAACACGACGAGGATTGTCAATTCAACTAGCTTTATGTGTTAAATTATTTTATAAAAATTACATTTAATTTTAATATTAAAAATGAATAAATAAAATTTTAAATACAAATATACTGACACCAATTAATAATCTGGTTTATGATTAAAAGAAATTTTAATTATTGCCTTCTACAATATTTTACCTTTTGAAGATCACATAATAATCAGATAAGTTTAATATTTTGAATTTGTTAATCATACATTAAAAAAAACTATCTAAAAATATGTTGAGGTTATGATTTATAAATTTAAATAAATACTAAGCGCGCGAGATATTTGACGCATGCGCACAGAGTGTGAGCAAATCTCTCATCACGCGAGTAAAGATCACCGAAAAGTTCACGTGAGTTCTGACGGGTTAATAAGTGACTATGATACACTCCAATTACGATACACTACAGTCAATATGATAGACATTTTCTGTATATTTATTATATTTTAATTGATATTTAATATTTACAGCACGTAATTTTTGTTTTCAACTTATTTTTTTGCTACAACTATACAAACTTATTTCCTATTTTCTCACCTCTAACAATTGTAGGTGATCAACCTTAAATACTACTAGGAAAAAAGACATATTATTCGACGTAATTTTCAATACAAAAGAGACAATTATTTAATTTATTGGTATTTTGGTAATTTTCGGCATAATACGTAAAACTATAAAAATATTTAATTTTTGTTTTGAATTTTCCAGAACGCGATTTAGTGGGGATCGACAGTAACACGAACCGCTTAGTATTCCTAGCAAGTGCTAGTGATTTCGAGGAAAACTTAACAATGCAAAAATCCTTACTTAAAAAACACACCAACATAACAATGTACAGTTCTCTAATCGATTCGCACGTTTACATTATGAAACATTGGGTGTGTAAATATTTACAACATGAGAAATCATTTTCGACTATAAAAGGCGAGTTATTGCCGCATATCATCAAAAAGCAACGCTCAAAACCCACGAAAATTACCGACGATAAAGCTGCATCGATTGTAAACACTGAATTGAAAAACGATATATTCTCGTTTGCGAAAGAGAACGAATTAGATCTATTGATTCGGGAATCGTCTACGTTTAACGATCATTTAGGGGATTTGAAAACGTGTTATCACGGCGATATTATCAGGTGTTTTGCCTATATTGCTGAAAAAAGTACGATCGGGGTGAGATTGAACACAATGGCATCGTATTGGGCTATTAACACAAAGGTAAATATAATTTACCCAGAAATGTTTGTATGTACGTGTGTAAGTAGAACGCTTTTTGTAAAAATACAAATTGGCATAGACGGGGTCGAATTCACGACCTCCAGGGTGAAAGGCAAGACTCTTAACCACTGTGCCATGGCGACTACTAATAATGTTATAAAAAATAATCAAATAGTTTATACTGAAATAAAACAATCACTACCCTACTGAAGTTTAGTCTGCTTTAAAATAGACAAAAACGAATCAAACGTCAGAATGAAATGTCAAAAAAGTTTTTGTGATAAATCTTCAATTAATTTGATGATTTGAAGTGTATTTAGTGTGTTGTGTACTTTACACAGAGTGGCATCTGCTATATTATTTTGATATTGTATGTCAATCGGAAATATAAATAATTGTTAGTTAATAAAATTAAGTTTTATTTATTCTAATTTGAAGTTTGTGAATGTCGCTATTTTAAGCATTTATGTTAAAATGACCGACCCAAGAACAAATATAAATAAAAGTGCTACCGCACGTGAGCGTCAAAAACAGTATTTCAATGTGATTTAGTGACGTACGAGTTACGGAAACATTGTTTGAATTGTAAATCTTAAGTTTAAGAGGAGTCACATGTTATTATTCAATTTTTAAGTATTTAATATGAAATAAGTGCATATTATTGCCTAATTTGCATATATTTTTAACAAATACGTGAAATTCCGTCCATTTATTTTAATTCATAGTTAATATTTACACAAAACACTTATGGCCAGTTGCACCATACAAGGTTCAAATAAAAGTTTAACAAAACTTAGTTCAAATAAATCTTAGTTTAAATTTATCGGATGTTACACAGTGCATGATAATCCATCGATTAGTTAATCTCAGCATAGTGATCTAAAAACAAAATATCTTTCAAAAAAATGACTCGATTTTTTCTTTATAATTATTTGCGATGTGGAAATTTGTATTAGTATTATAGTCAAACGATACAAACTGAAGAAAAACCGTGTAATTATTATTAAATTACATGAAAATTTGCCATCAGTCAAAACTGACCTATGTCTGTATACCATATGGGCACATGGTGCCCACGGATGACCCTAGTATATATATATATATATATATATATATATATATATATATATATATATATATAATTAAATAATTTGGTCTCCATTTTAAAACAAATTGTTTTAATTTTAGATCTTAGATCTTTGGAGCAAAATAACATTTGGCAAAGATTTGATATTAAGAGACCCGAAAGCTGATATACAATCCAATCAAATTGATGACAAATGCATTATTTGGGATGGGGTGAAATTGAACGAAAAAACATCGTTTAAAAGCGCAACAATTGCATCAAATTCAGAAATTCACAGTAAAACTCGAGTGTTTAATTCTGTCGTTATGAATAACGTCATTATTAAAGAAAGGTATGTGATTTATTAAACTATTATATATTAATGGTATGTTCCATAATTATAGCCATGTAACCGGGTAAGTACGATGTCTCAGTGAGTGTATTTTTACTTTCTTTTACGAAGTAATAAGTAAAATTCGAGATTTCAACGGATATACATGTTTTGACCTTCCCTGAATCGAATGTGACTATTTTCGGAATGACGTCTGTGTGTGTGTGTGTGAACGCTCTAGGGCCAAAACTGTCGAACGAAAAATTATGATACTTCAAACTCAAGACTTGTATATGACTTAGATGTGCACCTCCTATTTTTGAAAAGAATATTCAAATCGGAAGTGCATGTTTACTCTATGCATTTTTTGTTCTATCTCTAATATCGCTAGAACGGCTGCACTTACGGCAAAAATAGTTATGTTCATAATGAAAGATATTAATATTTCGCACAACTTTTGTTTGAAACATTTCTTCAAAAAATGTGCCAGTTGCGAGAAAAATGCTACGAAACATTATAAATATGTTGTTTACGTTGCCATGGATTCGCATGTAGCTTATAAAAACGGATCATCTGCTATTTTGACAGGAATACAAAATAGACTCAATTAGATAAATGACATTTCAGAATATTCCTGTAGAGTATTGGTTAGTTTGACAGCTTGTTTTGGTTATATATATATATATATATATATATATATATATATATATATATATATATATATATATATATATATATATAACCAAAATCAGCTATCAAACTAACCAATACTCTACAGAAATATTCTGAAATGTCATTTATCTAATTTTTGTGGTAATTCTTTAGATGTGCAATAGAAAACTGTATCATATGCGATGGAGCTATCATCGAGAGTGGGTCACAGTTGAAAGATTGTCTGGTAGGCTCCCAACATACAGTTCCTGAAGACTCTACCCATACGAAAGAAGTGTTAACAGATTCAGATAAGTTAATGGAATTTTAATTTTTAATAAAATTTTACTATTCTACATTCGTTCTTTTACTTTATAAACCTTCTAATTTCCTTTCACTCTTTTGATGGTCAAAATTATTAGCCCCCCATTTGCATCATAACTTCATATTATTATATATATTTTTGATTACAAAAAACAAGAACTGGCGCCAGTGCTACCAGCTCGCCGGTGATCCCAATCGCAATAAATACAATACTAAAAGCAATAGCAATTCATTTTTGGAACATATTCAAATGATTGTTTTATACAATAATGTATTAATATACGACAAGTCTTTAAAATTTGGTTTATGTTGTCTTGAATGTTTGATGACATTTCTTCTGCATTTAATATAAAATAAATGCATTTCTGAGTTTACGTATATAATTCTAAAACATCGACATTATACTCACAGTGCCCACTGAACCAATCTAAACAATTATGATCCCCAGATTTATTTATTCCTGTACCAGTATTAATTTTCATAACCCCACATTTAAAATTGCACACATGCGTTAATATCGTTCGTTTCGTGATTAGCCAAGGATATTTCAAATTATTTGATGAACATTTTCTAATTTTATTAATTAAATCACAGAAGCAGTTAATATATTGGAAAATATAACCAAATAAAATTACTGTCACATAACTTCCTCGTTTCACTTATAGATGGAGTTCAATGTCTAATATACTTCAAAATATAGTTATATTTTTTTTAAGCCTATGGGCTCACAATTTAAAAAAACTTTAATGACATAAAATATCTTAGAATTCTTAGTAGAAAATTCTAAAATTTCTAAATGTTGACTAAGGGTAGTATTTAGGAGGGTTCTAAATTTTGCGGCCCCATAACTCTGGCCCTGTACTGGCGATTGGATTTAAGATGCGACGGGAACTTCACGAGCATGGAAATTATATGTATATCTAATTTCATTAAAATCGGCCCGGTGGCAAAGCACACTTAGAATGCATTAAAAAAAGGCCAAATGGGCCATATAATTTGTACCGAATTTTACAAATGCAAAATAAACACTAAATCCTATCAAAAACCAAAGAGGAGAATTTAATAGAAATAAATCTTTAACTCGAAATTCTGAAAACAAATATTTTAAATGCATATTTCATTAAAATCGGCCCGGTACCTTCAGAGGAGTTGCGGTCACAAACTCAGGTCTTACGACCGAGCGAGCGAGATACATACATCCAAGTATGAGTTATATATATTTTTGGATTCAGGGCGACGAAACAAACACTTTTTGTTAATGAAATTTTTTGATCTGAGAATGCTACAGACACACGACGCGAGCCCATTTTAATGGGCCAATTTTTCACTTTTCCGAATGATGTAAATGAGTTAAACAAGAACGTAACGTATTAAATTGTTTCCTACATTTGAATAGATTTACAGATTTGTTGGTAAATATTACGAATTGGAATTACTAATGAATTTCGGGAATTACGTGGTTGTGATTGAATTAATATTTAATTCAATTCTATGACGCAAATTACAGATATTAGTGTATCCATCCATGTCACGCGATACATTTAGTACAAATAAATATATTATTGATTTATTTTATTTGAAATTCAAGTAATAATACAATTTGATTTTTTATGATTTTTTTAATAAACTTGTCTTATGCACAACTCAACATAACTAAAACCTTATATAATTAATTATTAACATAAATTAGTGACTACTTTAATTGGGCCATTCTCAAAACAGACATTTTCGTTTGAGTTATTTTCACTATCATTGTTATTAGAGCCCCTGTTATAATTTTTTTTCTTTTTAAATTGTATATGTTTAAATTATAATAGTTTTAAATACGGCAGTTTTACGAACGGCTCATTTAAATATGGCTAGTTTGAGAACAGCCCGTTAATTAACTGGAATTTTTGGAATTATTATCAATGGTGTGGACGCGTGATTTATACATTAGTTAATCTTAATTTTTTGCACAATTTGCGGTGAAATATTTTTGATAATTTCTATGTTACTCTTCAATTTCGTGTACGATTTTACGTAAAAATTAATGAATAATGTAATCAAACTAATTAGATAGGTTACGATAAAGGTTGTTAACCATATTGGTATTGCGCCACAATAACCACCCATGGACACGTGGGTTATCATTAAAACGAATTGTATCTGTAAACAAATAAATTTATATTTTAAGGTTGTTTGAACACTTTTTACCCGGTTTATCAGTCATGATTTATAGTTTATCCTGTTATTTCTACCAATTTTATTCTAAGGGCACTAAAAACAAAATCTTTCAAATGAATTCAATTCCATTCAATTCTCATTAAATTAATTTGAATCACTGTCCCGTTCTGGGGCACTAAAAACAAAATACTAAACAAAGCCGTTGATTAATTCATAAATTCAATTTTTTCAAATGTATTCAATTCCATTCAATTCTCATTATCTTTTAATAATGGGAATTGAATGGAATTAAATTAATTTGAATCCCTGTTCCGTTCTGGGGCACTAAAAACAAAATGCTAAACATAAAGCTGTTGATTAATTCATAAATTCAATTCAATTTTTTCAAACGAATTCAATTCCATTCAATTCACATTATCATGTGATAATGAGAATTGAATGGAATTAAATTATTTGAAGCCCTGTCCCGTTCTAGGGCACTAAAACAAAATCCTAAACATAAGCCTTTGATTAATTCATAAATTCAATTCAATTTTTTCAAACGAATTCAATTCCATTCAATTCACATTATCATTTGATAAAGAGAATTGAATGGAATTAAATTATTTGAATCCCTGTCCCGTTCTAGGGCACTAAAACAAAATCCTAAACATAAGCCTTTGATTAATTCATAAATTCAATTCAATGTTTTCAATTCAATTCCACTCAATTCACATTATATTTTAATAATGAGAATTGAATGGAGTTAAATTAATTTGAATCCCTGTCCCGTTCTGGGGCACTAAAAACAAAATGCTAAACATAAAGCCGTTGATTAATTCATAAACTAAATTCAATTTTTTCAAACGAATTCAATTCCATTCAATTCACATTATCATTTGATAATGAAAATTGAATGGATTAAATTATTTGAATCCCTGTCCCGTTCTGTGGCACTAAAAACAAAATGCTAAACATAAAGCCGTTGATTAATTCATAAATTCAATTTTTTCAAATGAATTCAATTCCATTCAATTCTCATTATCAAAAGATAA
Organism: Leistus spinibarbis; assembly: GCA_933228885.1. NCBI lineage: Eukaryota > Metazoa > Arthropoda > Insecta > Coleoptera > Carabidae > Leistus > Leistus spinibarbis. Next base: position 6,505,184 of record OW121803.1, on the reverse strand, counting down.
TGGCACTAAAAACAAAATGCGGAGCATAAAGACTAAAGTTTAATTAATTAAACTTAAAAGATTTCAATTTTACATTAATTTTACCGAATTATCTTTCGAGGGGCCTTAAAGTTTAAAATGGGACTTACCAACTGGATTTGCGTCAAATATTTTTTCCACCATAGATACTTTTGCACTTTCGGACCGAATGCTGCCAAAAAATAGTACGAATACATGACTACATGTACAAAACAATTCATAAAAATTCCTAAGAATGCTGTAAAAAAATATTTGATTAATTTATATTGTTTATTAATTAAAAAAGAAATAATTACGTTGTCCGCCGGGTAAATATAAAATTCCTATATACCAATCAAAAAGCATAGTTGAATGGTGATATAAATGTAGATATGAAAGTTGGTTCGTTTTCTTTTTTAAAATTAAAAATACCTATAAAGAAATATATACAATAAAATATTTCCAAACTCCTTCAATTATATTAGCAAAATAAATTATTATTGTTTAAGTCTAGAAAGTTCAATGTAAGTTCATAAATTCAACACCAGGGCTACGTTAATCGGATAAAATTGTAAAGCAAAAACCTAGAACCATACATCTACAATATGGCATATTTTTTACAACGAAATTTTATTACTGTAGCTGTAAATTGGTATACATTTTTTTTTATATACCATTTAACAGCTACAATAATAAAATATCGCTATAAAAAATACGGCATATTGTAGATATTGTATGGTTCTAGGCTTCTGCTTTACAAAATTATTTACATTCTTATATAAATTTATTGTAGGATAATGATAATTTATTTTGCCAATGCAATTATTTATTTAAACTTACAGTATCAATTAAATCAATATATTTCGATATGTAAAATAGCCAACAAGCATGAGCCATCTAAAATTCAATTTATTTTTATTTATTTTCTAATATTAAAACAATGTTTAAACTTACCCTAAAACCATTCGGATCCATATCTTGTACCATATGTTGGCATACAAGGTTATATCGCATTTTATAAGCAGATACAATAATTTCCTTGCCAATATAACTGGCAAAACACACTTGGAATGCATTAAAAAAAATTAAGACCCTGTTTAAGTTGAAGGCTTTGCGGTGGGCCATAAATTTTGTACCGACTTTTACAAATGCAAAATAAACAGTAAATCCTATCAAAAACCAAAGTGGAGAATTTAATGGAAATAAATCTTTGACCCGAAAATCTGAAAACAAATTTTTTAAATTTAGAATATTGCAGGTTCATTCTAAATGAAATTCGGCGAAGTTTAACATACGGGAATATGTGTAACCGTTCACAGAGCCAAATTTGAACACTGTGAACGGATACACATCTTCCCGTGTGTTAAACTTCGAAGAATTTCGTTCGTGAATAAATCTTTAAGGTATCAAAAGTTGTTGAGTCACAATTAAAGTTTTTACTCTCTTATACGAACTAATGTAAAATTAAGGTTCATTCTAAACGAATTTCGGCGAAGTTTAACATAAGGGAATATGTGTAACCGTTCACAGAGCCAAATTTGAACACTGAGAACGAATACACATATTCCCGTTTGTTAAACTTCGAAGAATTTCGTTCGCGAATAAATCTTTAAGGTATCAAAAGTTGTTAAGTCACAATTAAAGTTTTTACTCTCTCATATGAACTAGATCTAAAATTAAGGTTTATTCTAAACGCAATTCGGCGAACACTGTGAACGGATACACATATTCCCGTGTGTTAAACTTCGAAGAATTTCGTTTGTGAATAAATCTTTAAGATATCAAAAGTTGTTAAGGCACAATTAAAGTTTAGGGACTAGATCTAAAATTAAGGTTCATTCCAAACGAAATTCGGTGAAGTTTAACATATGGGAATATGTGTAACCGTTCACAGAGTTAAATTTGAATACAGTGAACAGATACACATATTCCCGTGTGTTAAATTTCGAAGAATTTCGTTTGTGAATAAATTTTTATAGTATCAAAAGTTGTTAAGTCACAATTAAAGTTTTTACTCTCTTATATGAACTAGATCTAAAATTATGGTTCATTCTAAACGAAATTCGGCGAAGTTTAACATACGGGAATATGTGTAACCGTTCACAGAGTTAAATTTGAACACTGTGAACGAAGAATTTCGTTTGTGAATAAATTTTTGTAGTATTAAAAGTTGTTAGGTCACAATTTAAGTATTATAATCACGAAAATGTTAGCATTCGAGAATTTAACGGAAATATACGTTTTAAGCCTCCATGAATCGTTTCTGACTATTTTTAAATTTAACACTTGTAAAAAAATTCGTAAGAAAGTCTGTTTTTGGAAACAACTAAAAGTAATGGTTTGCTTTAGGTGTTTTTTCAATATTTTGAAAATTATATTAAAATTTCTAGCAACCAGTTAAACTAATTTATAGTGGATATTTTTATAAGTTGGTAACACTTGCAGAAAATAATTCCCAATATATTAAAATAATGAGTATTCGATAAAAATGAATATAGTCTATTATTTGAACAGTTTATGTAACAAAATATATTATATTAATAATTAAACAATATCCCTATTACAGTGGTTTAAAAATAATTATAAGTCTGACATTGATCTAGTTCGAGATAATGCCGCATAGTTCAATTCAAAAAAGCATTAACCTATTATATCAATTAATATTTATGTCAATTGAATTATTATAGATTTTTTACCTCCATAATATATTTTAATAAATAATTTAATTATTAATTATACATATAAAATAAATAAAAATTCAAGTTTTAAAACAAACTAATTTGAATGCCTTTAAATTTGAAATATACATAATTGTAATAAATAATTAATTAAAATGCATGCTAATAATAGTAAAATGTATGCACTTACCAGGTTTCCCGAGATATTTTTGAAGCTTCGGTGGTATACTTTCGTTAAACATTTTAGTTTTGTCAAATTTTTACAAGAAACTCTATAAAACACAATAAATTGTCAGTTGTATTCCAATTGTTTTGCATAGACCATAGCCTACGTTTTTATTTTGTCGTTTTCGTGATGTTAATAATAGCCCGGCAATCGATTTACTTGGCGGTTACCCTATGCGGCACTTGCCGTCGATAATTTTCCAAACAACGGGGACTCATTCATTCATTCCTTATATGCGGTTTCCAATATTTGCATAATATAATTTTTTTTTATCCTGAAAATGTTTACAAAATTACAAAATGTTTATTAGTTTTTATTTAAATGTAATGAATATTTTGTTTAATTAAAATTTATACTTGCCTAGTGAAAAAATCGAAACTTTTCACGTTTACAGTACTTTCTTTTATACTACGTATAATGTGCGGCAGTCGACCGCATGGTACAGCGTTATAACGAACAGTGAGCGCGTAATCGCTAGCAAATATCACCTGAAGAAATAAAATTGTACGTGTTTTATTTATATTATATTTTATATTTATCTACCCTGAAAAAATTTTATTTCTTCAGGGTAGATAAATATAAAATATAATATAAATAAAACACGTACAAACACTAATGCCTTCAGCTCGCCGTATATTCTATTTAGTAAATTTCTTTTATTTACCTAAAAAACCATTTTATTACACACTTAAGTGTTTAAGGAGTTAAACCTAATTAAAACCACTTATTTTTAAAGAGATACAATGATAAAAACAATAATGTAAACGAAATCAATTGTTGGAATACATTGTTGCAATCATCTAAACAATCAACTCAATCAATCAAAATTTTAAATTTTAATATCATTATTAATGCTTTTTTTCTGGTCATTGAGTTTAAAATCTGAAAGAATGTTATTGATTTTTTGGATATAATTAAAATAAAATTATGTTTAGTATTTTTTTATAGCCATTGGGTTCACAATTTGAAAAAACATTGTAGATATAAAATATTTTAGAATTTTACGTACTTTTTGTTCGTATTTTCAAAAATTATCTAAGGGTAGTATTAAGGAGGGTTCTAAATTTTGGGGCCCTATAACTGTGAACCTGTACAGTATTTTTTTATAGCCTTTGGGTGCACAATTTGAAAAAACTTTGTAGATATAAAATATTTTAGAATTTTACGTACTTTTTGTTCGTATTTTCAAAAATTATCTAAGGGTAGTATTAAGGAGGGTTCTAAATTTTGGGGTCCTATAACTGTGAACCTGTACAGTATTTTTTTATAGCCTTTGGGTTCACAATTTGAAAAAACATTGTAGACATAAAATATCTTAGAATTTTATGTACTTTTTGTTCGTATTTTTCAAAATTATCTAAGGGTAGCATTAAGGAGGGCTTTATATTTTGAGGCCTTATAACTGCGGATCTGTACAGACGATTGGATTTAAAATGTGACGAGCATATATATTTATATACATAAAATTCATTAAAATTATTATTTTAAAGCTAGATTTACAATTTACACTAAATGTTGTTTTTTTTATCTTCTAACTATGGAATTGTATGATATTTCCCTAAATATATCTTATTCACTTGTTGTATTCTAGATTACGACATTTACATAATTGTTTGGTAATAACACTTTATTCATTTGTTGATTTTTGTATCCATGGTTATTCCATTTACAAAATTATTTCATACAAATCGTAACCGCAGTGTCATTGAATTTTAAAATATGGAAATAATTAAACGTTTACAATGTATTGTTGATGGGTTATTCGTATAATTTGTATAGCGTTCCGGATAGAAAGCTAGATACATAACAGATGTATCAGTGAAGAGTGGACTTTATTGTGTATATGTATTTATTTGTTGATTTTTGTATCCACGGTTATTCCATTTACAAAATCATTTCATAAAAATCGTAACCGCAGTGTTATTGAATTTTAAAATATGGAAATAATTAAACGTTTATAATGTATTGTTGATGGGTCACTCGTATAATTTGCATAGCGTTCCGGATAGAAAACTAGATACATAACAGTGAAGAGTGGACTGTATTGTGTATATGTATATAATATGGGCACATGGTGCCCACAGGTTTTAAAATAATAGTAATAAAAACATTTACGTAATGTATATTTATGTGATTGTTTTAAATTTCGAACGTCTGTTATGCCCATGCGTTGATATCGACGGTTCCAGCTGGTCAAAGTTTGTCTTTATGCAAATTTTAATTAAATTCAAGTTCAGTATAGTTATTTTGTGTACGTAAATGTTTTTCTGTTTATCATGCATATACTAGTTGTTGATGGTGTTTAGGGAAGGGAAGTCATTCGTGTTTTATAGCACAAAATATGTGAGGTGTATGTGATAAATAATCAATAATACAGCAAATCGGTGATTTACGGGTAATAATCGCGTTATATTTTGTAAAACTTTGATATATTTCTACATTTTTAAATATGAAAATATATGTGGTTAAAGTTATAGATCATGATCTATAACTTGAACCACATATATTTTCATATTTTAAAATGTAGAAATATATCAAATTTTTACAAAACAAGATTTGGTACGCGTAAAACGCACCAACGCGCAAGAGCTCGCCTTTAGGTAAAATATGCGTTGTGAGCAGTGGTTTTTAATTATTATGGCCTTTTGGTTAACAATTTGAACAAATGTTAGACATAAAAAGGCTTACATAGATATAAAAGTGCAAATTTCAAAATTATAATATTTAATATGTTTTTACGGGCTTTGGGTTAATAATATGTAAAAATCTTGTAGACATAAAATATCTTAGAATTTCAAGTAAAATTTTTGAGTGTTTCAATTATTTTTATAAGGGCAGTATTAAGGGGGGCTCTAAATTTTGGGGCCTTATAACTCGGGAAGTATATAGGCGATTGGATTTAAACTGCGAGCGAATTCAAATGGGATGCCAAATAATAAGTGTACCAAATTTGGTGTGAATCGCTCCGGTACCTTCAGAGGAGTAGAGGGCATAAATTTGGTTTTACGAGCGGATAACTAACATCCAGTTATATATATTTTTTTGGATTCAGGGCGACGAGACGAACACTTTTGCTTAATGACATTTTTTGATCCGAGTATGCTACAGACACACGACCGAATGCTTTAGCCTCTTCGGTACTTCGTACGGCGAGCTAAAAAAACGCTATTATTACACGTAAATCAACGAGTCATAGCTGCATTATTAGTAAAATATTCGCAACTATTTCAAATTTATTATTACTAATTACTAGTTTACAGAAGCATACATATTAAAGGATTAGTAATAAAGCTTAGAAATTATAAGTAGTAATTCCAGTTTATTGTATGGCATACAAGGTTAACGTTCACAGCAACAAAATTTTTCATAAATGGTGTTGCTTGGAATGTTAACATTACTTGTCATAATACAAACTAGATTATTATTTGTAATTTTCTAAGTTTAACTAATAATTGTTTCGCTGTGAACAATCCTTAAATCTTAATAATTCAGATATAGACAATTAATTAGGTGTGTAAGTAGAATTTTCATCTCAACAATTCTACAAAACGGTAAGAAATAAAACAATCTTATATTACGAATAATTTTAACTCTTTATTTTAATTATTCCCAATGCTATATGTACAAAAATACAATTTATAATCAATTTACAATTCAAGTTTTTACAACAATTATTTAAAATATATATTATAATATCGTGTATATATTTGAAATATGCATTCCAAAAATATTGTGTTTAGAAAATAAAGTGTGATTTATGTGTAAATCCAAAAACATGTTGAGAATGATTTATTTATAAGCGATTTTTGCGTGAATTTTGGAAGGACGTCCACATTTTAGAAATCTCGGTGGTATTTGGTGAGAAACTAACCAAATGTGTATTCACGAATTATATTACATATATAAATTTGTTCTAAAATTACGTTTTAAGAGCGTAATGTAGAGGTAGATATCGTATTTATTAAATTTTATTACTAAAAGACAAATGTCTGCCAATGGTGGCTACTACAACTACGATTGTACGTTTCTTCATAATAGTACATTACGCCCTTAAGTTCCTCTTAAGTACGGCACGATTTTCAAAACCACAATTATTTCAGGAAACAACTCCGTGTTATCAAATTGTTAAACTTTTTACTTATACGCATGAGGTATTGTTCACAGCGAAACAATTAGTAATTAAGCTTAGAAAATTACAAATAATAATCTAGTTTGTATTATGACAAACAATGTTAACATTCCAAGCAACACAATTTATGATAAATTTTGTTGCTGTGAACGTTTGTATGTCATAAGACAAACTGGAATTATTACTTATAATTTCTAAGCTTAATTACTAATTCTTTAGCTGAAAACAATCCTTTATAATCATGAAATATTTAGAGCTAGACATTTTAACGGAAATACACGTTTTGAGCATCTCTTTCAATATTACGACTGTGTGAACGCTTTAGAGCTAAAACTGTTTAAGGCAAAATTACGACACTTTAAACTCAACATTTGTATATGGCCTGAGTGTCCACTTAACCAGAAGTAATAGTTTACTCTTACGACTTTTTTAATATCTCAAAAATGACGTGAGTTAGCGGAAATATAATGTTTATAGCGTTTAAACTCCAAATTTCCAAATGCATTGCTCTAATTTACTTATGGAACCTTTTTATCGTGATTATCTTATGTATTAAGTTGTTACCTACATTTAAATACCAAGAAAACTTCGCACGCAGTCTTCATTAAACAAATGTATTTTGTATTTCAAAAGTATTTTGCGCGACGCAGCGAAATATTGAAGGAAACCGAAAATTAATTTCTTTTTTTTTTTTTTTTCGCAAATCTATCAATCAATAGAACCAATTTGTTAACACAATCAAGACAGTTGTTACCTGAAACAGTTTTTGATGAAGAGTCCGTACATTATTGACGAAAAAAATGGGATGTTTTCGACTCCTAAGTTGTGCATATCCTTCGCCATTTGTAATCTATAAACTAGAAGTTTTATTTAAATATTGAACACTATTTTGTTTTAATGTCTGAAATTACAATATATATATATATAAATTACAAAACAAACAACCAATGCCTTCAGCTCGTCGTTTATTATATTTGGTGGATTTTTTTATTGTTGTTTTTAAGAAAACCTATTTATAATCATTGATTTTTGGATAGAATTATATAAAACAATAATTTAAATAAAGGAAATTGTTATTGATTCATTGACTAATACGGAATACAGAATTGATTGTTGCAATCATGCAAATAATCAACTCAACGCAAGGGTTTGCACTATGCGTTACATTATTCATAATTTAAAAAAACTGTTCTTTGGGTTCGAAATCTGATAAATTGTTATAAATATAATAACTTTAATATTTATAACCATTGATTTTAGGATAGAATTATATAAAACATTAATGAAAATGAAAGAAATTGTTATTGATTCATTCGACTAATTCGGAATATAGAATTGATTGTTGCAATCATGCAAATAATTAACTCAACGCAAGGGGTTGCACTATGCGTTAATTATTCATAATTTAAAAAAAAAATGTTCTTTGGGTTCGTAATCTGATAAATTGTTATAAATATAATAACTTAAACATTTTTTTATGTAATAAAAAAAAAGCGAATATTTAAAATTATCTTTTCTGGTCCTATTTAAATAATATATATTTATTTTTTAAGCCTTACGGTTCACAATTTTGTGTTTTTAAATTTTTTCTAAGGGTAGTATTAAGGTTACAAAATTTGGGGGCCTGTATCTCCAAAAGTATATGGGCGCTTGGATTTAAATTGCGACGGGAACTTCTTCGGTACGCATATTTTACGTATACGAAATTTAGTTAGAATTGGCCTGGTACCTTCAGAGGAAGTATAGTCACAAACTCAGGTCTTACGACCGAGATACATATATGCGCTATATTTTTGGATTCAGGGCGATGAGACCCTTTCAATAAATAAAAAAAATTGTAGGAGCATGTTACAGATACACGAGTGAACACTTGTTGTCTTGTACTATCGTACGACGAGCCAATAATAAATATATATAATACATATTTAAGAAAAAATATTTATTTGTTTTTAAGAGCTTTGCACAAAAAAAAGATCAATATCCTTCGAATAATATACAAAATATTAACAACTTTTTTATATTAAATACCTAAACCTAAAATTATAACGCCGTTTTTACAATCCACAATATTATTACAAACAAAAAACAATATTGGTAAAAGTGAACACAACATTAACGAAATTGTTTAAATATTTGTGTGTGTTTCCCTTAAATAATATTGTTAACTTAAAATATTTAATTAAAATTAACATAGATACTATATAACAAAATGTGTTAATCGGCCTTTTTGCCGTTGGAAACAAAACCATTGTTAATGCCGTTTGAGTAGCATGACTTGAGGTTTTTTGAGTACTCTGTTGAGGCATATGTGTTGTTTATAGAATTGCCATTCGTTTCGCCGTTTTTGAGTTTACCATTTTTTGTGTCTTTCTCAAAACTCATTACGGGCTGAAATTGAGAAAAGGTAACATTTAAATACAGAATTGTTAATACAGTAAATAGGGTATTCATAATTTCACATATCAAAATACACGTTTTCATTTGAAGATTGGCGATATTTTCAATGCAAAAATATTAGCAGTTAATGTTTAAGTAAACGAATAACTTTATAAAATAAATTGCACTTACCATACAAAAGCCTCCATTTTTCTTTGAACGGTCATCTTTCGCGTAATTGGTCTTGTAGAAATTTGAGAACAAACACAAGAACAAAACGCCGTGAATCGCAATCCATACCATGATCACTTTAGGATAGTTGCACTCAATGAATAACAATTGGAATTGATGAGCAAATATTAACACAAATTGAATCTGAAATCAAAATAATTACACATTACATCTGTAGTTAGTAAGATAACCGGTGAAATTTTGGTATGATATAAACAACCATAGGTACAGGCACCTATGTCTTGAGCTCACTGTATAACAATTCTAATGCGAACAGCGCACTACACTTGTCATCATTAATATAATTACCCGGAAATGTATGTGAGTAAGTGTGTGTGTAAAAATACAAATTGGCATAAACGGGGATCAAACCTCCAGCCAAGACTCTTAACCACTGCGTCATGGCGACTGATAATAATGTTACACACAAAAAACAAATAGTTTATACTGAAGTTTAGTCTGCTTTGAAATAGACAAAAACGAATCAAACGTCAGAATGAAATGTCAAAAAACTGTTTGTGATAAATCTTCAATTAATTTGATGTTTTGAAGTGTATTTAGTGTGTTGTGTACTTTACACATAGTGGCATCTGCTATATTATATTGATATTGTATGTCAATAATTGTTAGTTAATAAAATTAAGTTTTATTTATTCTAATTTGAAGTTTGTGAATGTCGCTATTTTAAGCATTTATGTTAACATGACCGACCAAAGAACAAATATAAATAAAAGTGCTACCACACGTGAGCGTCAAAAACAGTATTTCAATGTGCATTAGTGACGTACGAGTTACGGAAACATTGTTTGAATTGTAAATCTTAAGTTTAAGGGGAGTAACATGTTATTATTCAATTATTAAGTATTTAATATGAAATAAGTGCATTTTTTTGCCTAATTTGCATATATTTTTAGCAAATACGTGTATTTCCGTCCATTTATTTTAATTCATTGTAAATATTTTCACTTCAAAATGGCCAAAAAGCAGTGATTTTTGAAAATATGAGTTGAGGTAAGATTCTATAGTTGGTCAAATTATAATAACTGCAAGTAAATTTATAATTCTGATTATTGGAGAACACTGCATACCATATGGGCACATGGTGCCCACGGGTGACCCTAGTTATAAAATAATAGTCCCAATACTGACATCGTTTACGCGATATATTTGAATTTAAAAGTAATTATTTGGGTTTAAAATTTGAAAAAATTGATATAAAAAGTTATATATATATTTTAATAGACAAATTATGCATAAGTTAAAATTCATAATAATTTTGGGTTCACAATATCAAGAAATGTTGAGATATTAAATTTGTTTTGAAGAAATTTCAGGAGTTTTTGATTCGAGCATGTTACCGACACACGACGGAATGCTTTAGCTATTGTGTACTTCGTACGATGAGCTAAAAATGTATACTTACAATTTGGAATTTGGTAAGATACTTCTTCCACCAAATATACTTTTGGTATTGTGGTCCCATCGCAGCGATCATATAGTAAAAGTACATAACAATATGTACAAATGCATTTAACAGTGCAAAAAATGTGCTATGGCCACCTGGAACAAAAAATTAATAATTAAATAAATGTTAATTGAATAATTTGCGCAGAAAGGTGTTTTATTATTATTATTACATCTTTTGAATGCATCACAGATAACAGTTTCTTTAGTTTCTTTTACGAATGTATATAACGAAGTATTGTAATCACGAAATATATCGGATTCAATATTTTTACGGAATTTTGACCCCCCTTTCTGATTATTTTCATATTGTTGTCTGTGATCGCTCTACAACAAAGATCAACTTTTGGCAAAAACTCAACGATAATATATAATGAAAATATCTCGTAAAATAAAATAATATCTAATAATGCCAAAACGGAAAGTTGCTTTAGTTCAAATACCTAAAACTAATTTATGGGTCGCAATTTTAAATTAAAATGTAGCAAGACACGAATTAACGCAAAATTAATTTCTAAATTATTGCTTCTAACCGTATATAATCCAAATTGCAAAAACAATCTATCATTTTTATTAATTTTAATAATTTTTCGCTCATTCTACGAAAAATCAAGAAAGCGTAACCAATAACATATTAATTTAATTCTGTGAATACTACATAACCAGTTGTACAATAATATGTATAACTGCGTAACTTTTAATTAATTAACAAATAATTTTATTGTAAATTAAATCATATTATTATTGATATATTTAATACAATTTTATTTTAGCTATACGACTTTCTAGTATAATCTATGCAAAAATTATATATATATCAAATTTAATATTCGCAAAGTGAAATTAAGCTTCTTTCTGCTTTTACCATATTTTATTACTTGCGACAAATGCGTTACATTTTATGGGCTATAATTACGGTTCGGTCCAATTAGTGTGTAATTTGGGGAAACTGAAAATGCAGTGTTACACGGAATTGATATGGGTTTTTTTTTTTTTGTTTCTCGTAGTAAACTCCATCCAGTAATTAATTAAACTATTTTGTCTTAAACCATAGTATTAGGTTAATCTAGTTCGAAGAAATTATGTTCCGCTTCGGGATGTTTATATAGACGGCGCCAACATTCAATTTGGTATATCCATATAAATTATTATTAGAAATAATCTATTTTTAAACTACAATCAAATAGATATTGCACCGAATTATATCTGTTTATTTAATAAAAAAGTTTTTTCAATATTTCGGGTCTTGATTACATTTCTTAATATAGTAAAACTACTCGAATCAATTAAATCTGATATATCACCCGTAGTCAAAGAATTTAAAACATATATTATTGAAGCGTATATGCATAAAGAATATCTAGTTTTGTTTTTTCTTGGCGATAAAAAATAAAAACTTCCAAAATATGTAGTTTTTTATTTCCGAACATGAAATTATATTTTAACCAGGCATTGTTTATGCAAATACGCACCAATTGTATTTTTAATTCTTGAGTACGTTGCTAAGTAAGCTTAGAGGTTTACTTTAAGTGAAATATATCGCATGTCAAAACAAATATCAATAAGATGGTTACTGTTGCTATGTTGCCGAGTCTTTGCCGATGTTGACATGGTGGTATACTGACTGAACGACAATTAGACAATTTTCACATTTAACATTGATATAAAATATCTGGAGTGGCCTGCACTCGACTTCCTTTTACGCAGTTTTCACTAGATATAGATATATATATATATATATATATATATATATATATATATATATATATATATATATATAACCAAAACCAGCTATCAAATTAACCAATACTCTACAGAAATATCATTTATCTAATTGTGTCTATTTTGTTTTCCTGTCAAAATAACAGATGATCCGATTTTATAAGCTACATGGGAATCCATGGCAACGTAAAAAACATATTTATAATGTTTCGTAGTATTTTTCTCGCAACTGGCACATTATTTGAAGAAACTTTTCAAACAAAAGTTGTGTGAAATATTCATATCTTACATTACGAACATAACTATATTTGCCGTAAGTGTAGCCGTTCTAGTGATATTGGAAATAGAACAAAAAATATATAAACATGCACTTCCGATTTGAATATTCTTTTCAAAATAGATTAGTGCACATCTAGGGCATATACAAGTCTTAAGTTAGAAGTTTCATAATTTTTCGTTCAACAGTTTTGGCCCTAGAGCCTTCACAGACACACAGACATACAGATGTCATTCCGAAAATAGTCACATTCGATTCAGGGAAGGTCAAAACATGTATATCCGTTGAAATATCGAGTTCGAAATTTTGCATTATTACAATACTTACTTATTACTTCGTAAAAGAAAGTAAAAAGTTAAATAGTGTAATTTTTAAAGTGTAAAAATGAAATAAGTGACTGAAAAAAGATACAAAAGTGAATTAAATATTCATTTTGCGGACGCCATTTTGTTTTTAGACCGATTTTGAAGCCAGATTCGTAATCTACGTCGTCAAAAATCTTGTGTTATCAAATTTCAGGCCATTGATGAAATAAATAAACGAGTTGTACATATATTAAATTAGAGTGTATTAAAGAAAATGCTAGAGTGGCCTGCACTCGACTTTCTAATACGTAGTTTTTACTAGAAAAAATTAAAATATTGACAGGCACAAATCATAACATGATTGATTAAACTTTATGCAAATACATGGCAACATAAATAAAATATTTAAGATTTTCCGGTAGCTGTTTTCTCGAAACTGGTACAAAAATAAGCAGTTATAATTATTTTGGGGTTGATTAAGTTTTCTGAAATAATAATTAATTTTGCCAGACACAATGCCTAATCTAGTTACTGGTTATATTGGATTCGAAAAGTGTACGAAACATTTAATTACCATAAATATTTATTTTGTATTGTGTGTTCGTAAAATAAACATGTTGTTTCCGAATTAAAGTAGATGTGTGCACATAGTAATATATTTACCTGGTGTAAATTTCAATCCCAACCAGACTGAAAACGGCATAATGCCGTGGTGAATAACATGCAACGTGCTCACATGTTGGTTCTTCTTTCGCAAGACGAAGAACATTGTGTCGAACAGTTCTGTGAATTTACTGAAAAAGTACCACCAACACGTCTCTGCCATCTGTTAACAAATATATAAATCAATTACATTAACGAAACGAGGATAGCAAAATCAAAATTCTGAATATGATATGGGCACGTGGTGCCCATGGGTTCGCCTAGTTAATTTTAATTACCCTAGCTAACCCAGTATTGGCTACGCTATTGCATAAATAGTTTCAACATTGTAATTAGGTTTGTTCGTTTGTCTTCTTGCTCAGATCATATCTATTCTTTTTCTTCTTTATAAATGGAAGAATGAACTGAACAGTAGACAAACGCACATAGTTATTGCCACAGTGGAAAAATTGGAAGGAAATTTACTTTACAAATGAGTAACTAATTTTAAATTTCATGTAATTACATACAATTACATAGTATTTTAGTAAAACTTAACATAGTAATTACGTGTTTATTAAATGGTGATTTAGTAAAATTAACATATACAATCACCACTAAACTTCTAGATTAGCTTATTTAATGTGAAAAGTATTATTTTAGGAGTAAACTGTGAATATTTAGAATATAACATATCATTAGGTATTTAGGGGTATAATTATTTGGTTTTACGTTTGCGAAATTGTTGCTAAAAATAGCGAAACAAAATATTAGTTGTTACAGAAATAGAAGTTAAGTAAACGATAGTGATTGAGCTATTTAAATGATTGTAAGTACATCTGTAATAGAGTAAGGGCGTCAGAGTAATAACTATAGCCGAGTCAGCTGTTACCTTACTCATCTGTCAAAAATGTGTCATTCTGATTATATAATTATTGACAGATGAGTCAAATAGCTGACTCGGTTATGGCTATAACAGGGCTTCCACAGCAATTTTGTATACAAAAAAAGCGAAATAGTTTAGTTTTTAAAGGATAAAAGTGAAATAAGTGACTGAAAAAAGATAAAAAAGTGAATAAGATATTCATTTTGTAGACGCCATTTTGTTTTTAAACCGATTTTGAGGCCAGATTCGTAATCTGCGACCCCATATACCTTGTATTATCAAATTTCAGGCAATTGATTAAATACATAAAATACATATTTTAATTAAGTATATTAAAAAAAAAGCTGGAGTGGCATGCACTCGACTTTCCTTTACGTAGTTTTTACTAGAGAAAATCAAACTATTGACAGGCACTAATCATAATATGATTGATTAAACTATGTGCAAATACATGGCAACATAAATAAGATATTTAAGATTTTCCGTAGTAGTTTTCTGGTAACTGGTACATTTTTTGAAGAAACTTTTAAAACAAAAATTGTGTGAAATATTAATAACTATCATTATGAATATAACTATTTTTGCCATAAGTGCAGCAGTTCTAGGATTTGAAATAGAACAAAAAATGCATAGAGTAAACATGCGGTTCCGGTTTCTTAAGTTTGAAATTTAACGTGTGACAGTATTTTCTTTATGTAAAAATCGAAGTTAGAACATTGACGAATTCATACATTTATGACATGAATACAGTGAATAAAATTTTAAAATAGTGACTATAAGTGATCGATTTCGGTAATAGTGAATAAAAGTGGAAATAGTGAATGTGTGGAAGCCCTGCTATAAGGATTGCGTTGATACTGTATTCAGTAATGTAAATTCAATAAAATTAATAAAAATTTAAGATTTCGTGCATTGACGATGTATATAATTATTTTTACCCATTTATTACAATGTAAGCAAGCGGGTTCTAGTTGATTTAAGTGACTTACCCTCATGGCTAATGGACTTCTTGAATAATCTACTGGTTGACATCTAAAACTATAGTTACCCCACCATCCGCTCATAAGATACTAGAACAGACATATAAGAATTAACAGAATAATTAAGAGTGATTATATTTGAACTAGGGATGGAACGAATATTCGGTCGACCCGGCTCTAATTTTAATATTATATTTTTAGCTCGCCGTACGAAGTACCGAAGAAGCTAAAGCATTCGGTCGTGTATCTGTAGCATTCTCGGATCAAAAAATTCTTTAACAAAAAGTGTTTGTGTCGTCGCCCTGAATCCAAAAATATATATAACTGGATGTTAGTCATCCGCTCGTTTAAGAAAAAGTGTTCGTCTCGTCGCCCTGATTCCGAAAATGTATATAACTTATATACTTGGATGTTAGTCGTCGCTCGCTCGCTCGGTCGCTCGTAAGACCAAATTTGTGCCCTCTACTCCTCTGAAGGTACCGGAGCGATTCACACCAAATTTGGTAAACATATTATTTAGGATCCTATTTGAATCCGTTTAAATCCAAGTTTAAATCCAATCGCCCGTATACTTCCCGAGTTATAAGGCCCAAAAATTATAGTACTAATTCTAAGATATTTTATCTCCACAACCGGATATTCGATATTCGGTTATCCGGTCTTGATGCGATCCGTTCCATCCCTAATTTGAGCAGCGGAAATTATTTTATGACATTGATGTGTACATACCTCTTTGAATATCCACGCACTGAACAAGGTTTGAAAAGCGTTATATAAAATAAGTGTTTTTCTTAACCCGAACGGTTTTCTATTTTCCATCAATTTGGGACCTACTACTTTGACTAAGTATGCATATGTTACGCAAATCAGTAGCGTTGGTAGCGGACTGGACATCATAAACCAGTTGTTTACCCGAGGATCTGAAACAATCATACAAACACAATGGTTATTAGTTATTATGAATTATCAAACACGTTTTGAACCTTTACAAATGTTTTCGATGCGAATTTCGTCATATATATATATAATTAAGAATCATTTTTAAACTTTCGTCAAACAAACACTTTAAGTGCTCGAGTATGTAATAATATAATGAACAAATTTACATTTTAACTTTCTACAATTTTCGGTAAAATTTATATGTTTTCCTTTGTCCATTTTAACTCGGCTTAAAATAGAAAAGAGCTATAGTGTTCGGTCGCGTGATCCAAAATTATTAACTAAATTTACAAACATATAATAAAAGTGCCCATTTCGAGCCTAACGTATTAAGATAGCTGGAGTGGCCTTTACTCAGCTTTCTTATATATTTTTTTTTTGTGATCACTACTTTATTTTATACGCTACGTACAAGAGAGTAAAACTCAATAACCCTTATAATTCCGGAGTTATAAGGGTTTAAATAACGGACCCCCATCCTTAATATGTATGTATGTATGTCTCCCACTTGCTCGGTTAGTTAACAATAGACAATGTCACGATCATATAATAGCAATTATACTTTTAATCATTTTATTTAATGTAGGATTATTGTCTGGAAATTCGAACATTAAAAGTAAATTTATTTAAGCGAATATCAATGTTCAATATAATTATAAAAAATAAATAGCTGGACCTTCATTTGACTTTCTCATATTGTCACTATCTCTATATATATAAAACATAATGTCTATTTTAAAAGGCGATTTTTCAGTATATGGCCATTTTTAGCTCGCTATATGAAATACAAAGGAGTTATAGCTAAAGGTCGTGTGTCTGTAGCAATCTCGGATCAATCGTCGCCATCGCCCTGAATCCAAAAACTTGGATTTTTGTTGTCACTCGCTCGTAAGATCAAATTTGTGCCTGAAGGTACCGGAGCGATTTACACCAAATTTGCTACATATATTATTTGATATCTCATTTGAATCCGTTCGCAGTTACAATATGCATTGAGTATGCAATTTACTTTTTACTTTCTCTTACGAAGTAATAAGTAAGTCTAGGAATCATTTCGAACGCGAGATTTCAACAGATATACATGTTTTGACCTTCCCTGAATCGATTGTGACTATTTTCGAAATGACGTCTGTCTGTCTGTGTGTGTGTGTGCTCTAGAGCCAAAATTGTCGAACGAAAAATTATGAAACTTCAAATTTAAGACTTGTACATGCCCTAGATGTGTACCTCCTATTTATGAAAAGAATATTCATATCAGAAGTGTATGTTTACTCTATACATTTTTTGTTCTATCTCCAATACCACTAGAACGGCTACACTTACGGCAAATATAGTTATGTTCATAATGAAAGATATTCGTATTTCGCACAACTTTTGTTTGAAACATTTCTTCAAAAAATGTACCAGTTGCGAGAAAAATGCTACGAAACATTATAAATATGTTGTTTACGTTGCCATGGATTCGCATGTAGCTTATAAAATCGGATCATCTGCGTTTTTGTCAGGAAAACAAAAGACTCTATTAGATAAATGACATTTCAGAATATTTATGTAGAGTATTGGTTAGTTTGACAGCAGGTTTTGGAGAGATATATATATATATATATATATATATATATAGTGAAAACTGCGTAAAAGCAAGTTGAGTGCAGGCCACTCCAGATATTTAAAAAAATAAAACTAAGTATAATATGGTCGAGTAATTGTTATGTGTTACTAGAAGTGTAATTATGATTACAACTAAAACATAAGTAAACAAGTACCTATTTATAACCACGACTTTTCAAAGACATACAATGAAAATAAACAATAATGAAAGCATATCATTGATTGATTGCAACAATTGCACTGTACTGGCCGTTACAAGAAAATATCTAGCAACTTTTATTTAAAAAGCTTTTTCAAGAATATTTCCGTTGAAATTTTCTTACATATTACTAAATTGAATGTTTCTGTTTTCGATAATGTAAGACACATGACCGAATACTATAGCTTTTTTGTGCACTTTTTATGACGAGCTAAATACTGGGATTTGTTCGCTGACCACCGAATAGGAAAGCAATAGTACTATTTGTTTTTATTCAAAATCATTTATATTCAACTAGTATTTAAATACGTGATAGTATTTCGAATACCAACTACAATTACTATTAAGTAATGTATTTAGAACAAGTTAAGTAGCGCGATTTTAATTCATAAATTTCACTTACGATACTCTAAAGAAATTTAAGTTTCGATTTATAAATTAATCAGTTTAGATAATGCAATTATGCTCCAGTTTTTTGGGTAATATGTGAATTATCCGAGTAAGAATTGTCTGGGTACGAATTGTCCGGGTAGGACTTCTCCGGTAAACATAATGTCTAGTACGAATTATCCGGGTACGAATTGTTCGGGTACAAATTGTCCGGATACGAATTGTCTTAGTTACGAATTATCCGGGTACGAATTGTTCGGGTATAAATTGTCCGAATACGAATTGTCTTAGGTACGAATTGTTCGGGTATAAATTGTCCGAATACGAATTGTCTTAGGTACGAATTATCCGGGTACGAATTGTTCGGGTATAAATTGTCCGAATACGAATTGTCTTAGGTACGAATTGTACGGATACGAATTGTCTTAGGTACGAATTATCCGGGTTCGAATTGTTCGGGTATAAATTGTCCGAATACCAATTGTCTTAGGTACGAATTATCCGGGTACGAATTGTTCGGGTATAAATTGTCCGGTTACGAATTGTCTTAGGTACGAATTGCTAGGGCATCAATTGCTGATAACGAATTACTCGAGTACCAATTTTCCGGGTACGAATTGTAGGGGTAGGAATTTTCTAGATACAACTTCTTCGGGTACGAAGTGTCTAGTACGAATTATGCGGGTATGAATTGTTCGGGTACGAATTGTCCGGATACGAATTGTCTTAGGTACGAATTGTTCTGGTACAAATTGTCCGGATACGAATTGTCTTAGGTACGAATTGCTAGGGCATCAATTGCTGATAACGAATTACTCGAGTACGAATTTTCCGGGTACGAATTGTAGGGGTACGAATTTTCTAGATACAACTTCTCCGGGTTGGAAGTGTCTAGTACGAATTATGCGGGTATGAATTGTTCGGGTACAAATTATCCGGATACAAATTGTCTTAGGTACGAATTGTTCGGGTACAAATTGTCCGGATACGAATTGTCTTAGGTTGCTAGGGCATCAATTCCTGATAACGAATTACCCGAGTACGAATTGTAGGGGTAGGAATTTTCTAGATACAATTTCTCCGGGTACGAAGTGTCTAGTACGAATTATGCGGGTTTTGAATTGTTCGGGTACGAATTGCTAGGATACGAATTGCTAGGATACGAAATGTTCGGGTACGAATTGCTAGGTTGTAAATTTCTGGGATATGAATTGTCTGGGTTCGAATTGTTAAGGTACGAATTGTCCAGGGACGAATTGTCCAGGTACGAATTGCCCAGGGACGAATTGTCCGGGTACGTATTGCTACGGTACCAATTGTTAGGGTATCAATTGCTCGGGTACGAATTGACCGGGTACGAATTGCCCGGGTACGAATTGCTCGGGTACGAATTGACCGGGTACGAATTACACATATTCGATTTCTATACGGTACGAATTGTTCGGGTACCAATTGTGCAATGCGAATTGTGTTGTGCGAATAGACCGCAAACCTAGTAAACTTGACCTAGACAAATACTACTGTGAATTTCTTTAGTACGACCCTGGATTTTGTTATGGAATGACAACAATACAATGTTATATACTAACTGATATTTCGATTTGTATAAAATTATATATTGTGAAAGATTGAAGTCATCAATTTCTAAATTGTTGCCTTTTAACAGTGGGCCAACTAAGGCACCTGCTGTTTTTAGCTCGCCGTACGTAGTACCGAAGAGGCTAAAGCATTCGGTCGTGTGTCTGTAGCATTCTCGGATCAAAAAATTTCATTAAGAAAAAGTGTTCGTCTCGTCGCCCTGATTCCGAAAATGTATATAACTTATATACTTGGATGTTAGTCGTCGCTCGCTCGCTCGGTCGCTCGTAAGACCAAATTTGTGCCCTCTACTCCTCTGAAGGTACCGGAGCGATTCACTCCAAATTTGGTACACATATTATTTGGCATCCCATTTGAATCCGTTCGCAGTTTAAATCCAATCGCCCGTATATTTCCCGAGTTATAGGGCCCCAAAATTTGGACCCCCCCTTAATACTGCCCTTATAAAAATAATTGAAACACTTAAAAATTCTACTAAAAATTCTAAGATATTTTTTGTTTACAAGATTTTTTCATTTTGTTAACCCAAAGCCCGAAAAAAATTATTAAATATTATAATTTTGAATTTCAAAATTTGATTTTTTTTTTTTTTTTAATATAATCTTAAATTAAATGTAAGACTTTTTATATCTATAACATTTTTTCAATTAGTTAACCAAAAGGCCAAAATTATTAAAAACTGCTCGCATCGCATATATTACTTATAAGGCGAGCTGGACGCATAGGTGCGTTGTACCTAAGCTTGTTTTCTAAATTATAAAATTTTAATAAATTAAATGTGAGTGAGTTTTTTTACTGTGTGGCATTGGTGCCTGTACCTATGCTTCTTTTTTCTGTACCCGCCGCTGCAGATACAATAAACACCTCATAATATTATAGCGAAATGCTTATGTAATAAAGAAAGTATATTAGTAATATCTGTGACTTCTAAACTTGTTTTTTTTTCTTTCTTTAAAGAATAAAGAAAAAAATGTATAAATAAATAAATAAATAAAATGAACATCAGTTGCAAACACTTTCTGTGGCACAATTCTCAACTATTACAACATCATTTCTTTTAATTATATATTAGAAATGTTACTACTATAATTATTGTATTATTACATTACTATTATAATTTTATAATATCTTATAATTTCTCAATGTGTCATTATATTTTCTTGCTTGACGCATTGCAGTGCAAAGGTACTAAAGTATTTCGTGGTGTGTATGTAACATTCACAGAATCGAAACTTTTTTCAGCTAAATTGGATGTATGTCACTCGCTCGTAAGATCCAATTATGAATTACAATTAATAATCCAGTTTGTTTTATGAACAAGCACAGGTGGCACGCGCCAATGTCTTTAGTTCGATTATGTATTAAAATGTATAGATATAAAAACTCAAGATATTTTAATTTTAAACAACTTTTATTTTAAAATGTATCATTCGAAAACATTGCATTTGATTTTTATTTTATTTGTCATTGGTATTTTTTTTATTTCTGTCAAAGTAAATACCAATAATAGTTTACTATATATAGTAAATTTTCCATGTAAGTAATTTTATATCCTGTATTCCTATAACGAATGTTTATGTATATTTATGGGTAGTTCATTGCTACAAAATAATGATTTGCAAATAGTCTAAGCAATTTAAAATTCTTATTGATTCTTGGCATAGATCTTAGACACAATTGGAATTTCTTGATGCTAAATTTGAATAATGGAACGAAAACACATTCCCATGTATCAATGCTAGAAAAATTTCGTTAAATTTCGAAATATATATGGTTATGAATCGGTTTCTATACAATATGATTTATTTTACAAAACAAAAACTAAAAATGGGTTGTGGCCAACGCAGGACCTTCTTTTACGTAGTTTCATCAATATTTAATGATTATAAAAATATAATATTAGGAAATATAAATCCAACAGAAACAATATAAAAGCAAAGCTTACCTTATATAAATTAATGGGTGGAAAATGATACCAATACCAATTTGTAATGGTTTTCAAGTACTAGCTATCAAAACTAACCAATACTCTACAGAAATATTCTGAAATGTCATTTATCTAATTCACTCTATTTTGTTTTCTTGTCGAAATATTGACAGGCGCAGATGATCCGATTTACTAAGTTACATACGAATCCATGACCACGTAAACAAGTTTCTCAAGATTTTCGGTAGCGGTTTTCTTGTAACTGGGTACCTATTCTGAGTATCTCAACTCAATCAGATCTCACTCAAAAACGCTGTTGCCATCTATTGGATTCATTGCGTAAACATGATATGCGTCATGGATCTCAATCAATTCGTAAATATATCTCACTACCTCGGTAGGTAGTGGGACCAGAAAAGTTACTAGTGAGAAAATTGACAGATTATTAGTTGTGTGCCATGACATCTTTGTACAAGTGCAGAGATTAATGAAATCGCTTGAACTGACTGTTACCCATTTATTACTTGTGAAATCTTTTGCTGGTCTCTTTGTGTTTTTTGTATTTTGTGTTTTCATTGTTTTGTGTTGTTTAAAACTCACTTACAAACATTTCCGGGCTATTATATATATAATATTTGTATTTACTGTAGTTTTAAATCTTTTTAAAATAATAATTGTAACAAGTGTTGTAAACTTGAAGTCAGAAAAATCCCTAAAGATCTCACACGCGCGTCTCACTAGTGGTACGTCATCGTTATCTCAAATCTCACTTCAATATATTTAGTTGAGACACTCAGAATAGGGGTCCTGGTACATTTTCTAAAGAAACTTTTCAAACAAAAGTTGTGCGAAATATTATTATCTTTCATTATGAATATAACTATTTTTGCCGTAAGTGCAGCCGTTCTTGTGATATTGTAGATAGAACAAAAAATGCATAGAGTACACATGCACTGCCGGTTTGAAGTTTCATAATTTAGAGCGTTCACACACACACACACACACACACACACAGACGTCACTCCGAAAACTCAGAAAGCATGAAAAAAATAAGAATGTATGACGAAACTGGTACATTTTCTAAAATAAACGAGAGATGAACCGAGAAAGCAAGAAAACGTAAAATAACGTTCTGTGTTAGCCGCAACTGTTTTTTATTAATAAAGAAATTATTAAAGTAGAAGATCTATTAATAACTATCTACTAATTGATTTCAACAATAGTGATTTTTACAAAATTATTAAAATTTCTAACAACTTCAGTTTGAAAAGTGTAAACTATATGCTTTATTTATAAGGTGTTTACATTTACCAAAAATTTACATAATGAATCGCCTTCCGAAAAATTATTCAATTAGATGAATCGTTTTGCATTATATTTTTATTGCTAAAACGTTAAAAATACATCTATCGTGTACTTGTCAAATCATACAAGCGTATAATAGAGAAATATTAAACACTTGTTTCTATAATGTAATTTAAATTACATTTCATAGAAATACAATTCTAATTGTTCATAGAATAAATGAATTAACGCAGTTTTCACTAGAAAGATATATATATATATATATATATATATATATATATATATATATATATATATATATATATATATATATATATAACCAAAACCAGCTATCAAACTAACCAATACTCTACAGAAATATCCTGAAATGTCATTTATCTAATTGAGTCTATATTGTTTTCCTGTCAAAATAGCAGATGATCCGATTTTATAAGCTACATGCGAATCCATGGCAACGTAAACAACAAATTTATAATGTTTCGTAGCATTTTTCTCGCAACTGGTACATTTTTTGAAGAAATATTTCAAACAAAAGTTGTGCGAAATATTAATATCTTTCATTATGAACATAACTATATTTGCCGTAAGTGTAGCCGTTCTAGTGATATTGGAGATAGAACAAAAAATGCATAGAGTAAACATGCGCACTTCCGGTTTGAATATTCTTTTCAATAATAGGAGGTGCACATCTAGGGCATATACAAGTCTTAAGTTTGAAGTTTCATAATTTTTCGTTCGACAGTCTTGGCCCTAGAGCGTTCACAGACACACACACACACACAGACAGACAGACGTCATTCCGTAAATAGTCACATTCGATTCAGGGAAGGTCAAAACATGTATATCCGTTGAAATCTCGAATTCGAACATTTTCATTATTATTACTTCGTAAAAGAAAGTAAAAAGTGAAATAGTGCAGTTTTTAAAGGATAAAAATGAAATAAGTGAATAATAGTGAATAAAATATTCATTTTGTAGACGCCATTTTGTTTTTAGACCGATTTTGAGGCCAGATTCGCAATCTGCGACCCCCAAAAAACCTTGTGTTATCAAATTTCAGGAAATTGATTAAATAAATAAAAGAGTTATACATATATTAATTAAGACTGTATTAAAAATGCTAGAGTGGCCTGCACTCGACTTTCCTTTACATAGTATTTACTAGAAACAATTAAAATATTGACAGGCACAAATCATAATATGATTGATTAAACTATATGCAAATACATGGCAACATAAATAGAATATTTAAGATTTTCCGTAGCAGTTTACTCTAAGCTGGTACATTTTTTAAAGAAACATTTAAAACAAAAATTGTGTGAAATATTATTTTCTATTATTATGAATATAACTAATTTTGCTATAAGTGCAGCCGTTCTAGTGATATTGAAAATAGAATGCACTTCCGGTTTCTTAAGTTTCAAGTTTCACAGTTTTAACGTTAGACAGTATTTGCTCAAGAGCGTTCACAGACAGACACACATACACAGACGTCATTTCCAAAATAGTCACATTCGATTCAGGAAAAGTCAAAACGTGTATATACGTTCGAAATTTTTCATGATTACAATACTTACTAATTACTTTGTAAAAGAAAGTAGAAGCACATATTTGCTAATTGACAATTGATAAAATAAAAAGTACACTTTTCTATAAACTTTTGCCGAATTAAAAAATGTTAAAAATGGGTTTTGAGTCAAGGAAGTTAGAACATTGACGAATTATTCGCGTCTTTAATACTTTCATACATTTATGGCATGAATATAGTGAATAAAATTTTAAAATAGTGACCGGTTTCCGGAAAAGTGGAAATAGTGAATGCGTGGAAGCCCTGGAAAAATTCTGGGAACCGAAGAAGTCTGAGAATCACTATTCAAAACCAATTAAAATTTATAATTAGTAATTTAACGCATCAGGTGTATTCACAACGATCCAATTTGTAATTACGAATCGACATTGCAAATAGTAAATATATAGTAGTTGTAAAAGACATAGTTGCCATCTGTGAAAAATTAAATGAACCTATACTTTAAATAAAAGTACGGTTAAGTTTACATCAATGATGTTAATATACAATAACTTGGTTTAATATAGTAATCATAATTTAAGATGGAGACTATTAGTAAAACATTGACACAATAATTAGAAATAATCTCTGTAAGATTGCCAATAAACTATGTTCGCAGTTAAATTAATAAAATATTTAAAAAATGATTCATTTTCCATCGTTGTTGGCCGTAAGCAGTAGTGCTTATTTCGTAGTAAATTATTGTAATTATACTTATTATTTATTCTCCTACAAAAAAAAAAAAAAAAACTTGTCAATTTCAAGAACTTATGGTTCTTATATAAAATTGAGTAATTTAACTTTTGTTATGGTTGTAAATTTCGTTTTCATTTTGGGCTAGTCCAACTCTGCCCCAGGCAGCAGGTAGAACATAAATGCATACATAATACTACATATATACACACACACACACAGTCACATGGCTTACTTGGTCAACTTGTCGAAAAGTATGTCACATTCTTATGCGATTCGCATCAATGATTACTTTTTAACGTCTAGTCAGCGCTATGTGAAATTATTGGCTTTTCCAAAATATTATTTCCTATATGATGATATTGTGATTCATTCCTTCATAATACATTATTTGCATTATTCTTACTTTCTTATACGTAATACAAAACTGTCGGACATATAATTGTGAAACTTAACACCAGATTGAAAGAATATTCAAACTGGTAGTGCATGTTTACTCTATGCATCTCCAATACTGAACTTATAGCGCAAGAAAATGATAACGGATAAGAAAGTAAAAACAAAACCAAATAATTTTAATTAAAATTAATATTTGATTTATATTTTATATACCGCGCGTCTTGCATTTTAATAATTTTACAAGTCAGAAAGCGAGTTATGTTTGTTCTTAATTACTCGGTTCGTTTATTCTTCCGCTAAAGTCTACATATAATCTGCAAAATTCTAATAATTGTCTCGTTAAAGTAAAAGCCATTTCGTCTTGTTGATTTTAAATTAATTTTTCATCTAGAACGTCTTTAGCTCATCGTACACTATGTACAAAAGGGCTATACGGTTATAATGTTCGGTCATGTATATCTGTAACATTTCTAGATAAAAAAAACTTTGCAACAAATACTCATTTTTCGTTTCCTAATTGCGAAACTATGTATAAAGGTGCGTTTATAATTGAGTTTGTCCACTATACGGCAAGTTGCCGCGGGAAACGTGCCGTGGCCTTGAAACGGATATACGTGTAAAAAGATGACGTTACGTCAAGTTTCCGTGTAAAAATTAGCTATCTCTATCTAACGCACCAAAATAAAACGTTTAAAAAGTATATTATATTCCTGAAAAAGACTATGGTGATCTCGAATCGTCGATTGTAATAAATTAATTCAAGCAAGAATGCGTTTTTAATTTTATCAAAACTAGTAGATACGGCCACCCTTATAAATTTAATAGTTGATTTAAGGAACTTACCACTTTTATTATCGAACATATCATGGTATTGGTGAATCACACTAGTTACTAGATGCGTCATTTTCTATTCTGTAACAAAAGAATTCAAATAAATTAATAAAAATACAATATGTAATACATTAATTAGTATAGCAAATATTCAATAAAACAGCTTATTTTATTGACGTGCCACGAAAATAATTAGAGAATTTCTATACAATAATATGTGATTTTTTTTTTTTTACTTCTTTATTATTAAAAAGATCTATTTTTCGCCGTGACTGTTTATAAGCTCGCCGCACGGTGATTTGCAGGCACTGGTGCTTGCACCAATGCTTTTTGTATTCCTTAAAGAAGTCTAAGAATAAAATATTTTCCGAAAATACTTTTTAAACCAAAGTTGCTAAATACGAGTATATTTATATCTTTAAGTTTTATAAGATTGACGTTTTTTAGTTCGCCGTACGAAGTACCGAAGAGGCTTAAGCATTCGGTCGTGTATCTGTAGCATTCTCGGATTTAAAAATGTCATTACGAAAAAGTGTTTTTCTCGTCGCCCTGAATCCAAAAATGTATATAATTTATATACTTGGATGTTAGTCGTCGCTCGCTCGTAAGACCAAATTTGTGCCCTCTACTCCTCTGAAGGTACCGGAGCGATTTACACCAAATTTACCACACTTACTATTTGGCATCCCATTTGAATCCGCTCGCAGTTTAAATCCAATCGCCTGTATACTTCTCGAGTTATAGGGCCCCAAAATTTACAACCCCCCTTAATACTGCACTTATAAAAATAATTAAAACACTCAAAAATTCTACTAAAAATTCTAAGATATTTTATGTCTACAAGATTTTTTCATATTGGTAACCCAAAGCCCGAAAAAAATTATTAAATATTATAATTTTGAATTTTCAAATATGCACTACAAATTATTTATTATCAATATAATCTACGAAAAATTGTAAGACTTTTTATATCTATAACATTTTTTCAAATTGTTAACCAAAAGGCCATAATAATTAAAAACCACTGTTCGCAAAGCATATTTTACCTAAAGGCGAGCTCTGCGCGTTGGTGCGTTTTACGCGTACCAAATTTGGTTCTAATTCGTGTCCTATTCGAGATATGAAACATAACGCAAATAAACAAGCACTTCCGGTTGAAATTTTATATCGTTATTGGCAATAGAGCGCTCACACACAGTAAGGCACACAGAAAAAATAGTAGGTTCTCAAAATATCAAATAGAGCGTTCACACACACATACACACAGACGTCATTAAAATAATTATCAAAATGGATTCAGGCCAACATTTTATTATAATCACAAAACTAATATAATTTTTATGTACTGTAAAAAATGTACGATAAAATCAAACACACATTTACTGTATTTTACGAAATTACTTAATTTCTTGTGTAATTTCACTATAATTTAGTAAAATTACGTGATTTAATGTGTAACTTAAATTTAGTTCACACTCATTTTTTACAGTGTATACAACTTTTATGATTGGGTTCGAAGTTCTCTTGGTGTAAAAGAACACATATGGTATTCAAATACCAAATGTTTCCCGCCAAGAGAACTTGGACCGCAGTCTAGAAAGTAAAAAGTGATTTTGGATATAATAGAATATAATGTCTAAATATTGTTTATGTTGTCAACCCTGTAAACCAATGTGCTACGATGCGCATGAGCGCTAACGGAAACAGGTTTGACGGATATCCTTCGGTATCCGGAAGCAATCCGCTATGCGAACAACGTGTGTATTTATTACTATTGTTTCCGTTGTTTTGCTCCTGTCATCGGCTATCTGCTTCGGCCTTTACAATATAATCTTTCCGTAAAAACACCTGACCTCAACGCAACGAAAACATACAAATGGGATGGATAAAAGTATAAAAACAGACGAATAATTTCTACATACGGGAGAAAAACCCAGCCGTGTTTTATGGATTCAATATAAATAAATTCAGAACGTGTATGTCTACGTTGTTTACTCTGAATATTGTTTACTGTCTTATACGCTGTTTAAATGAAAGTAGTATAGAGCCCGTGCAAATAGAGTTTGTTTACTTTCTTCGATGAACTCTAAAATGAAGTACATTTTGCCCCGAATTTGCGAAGTGCCATACAAAATTAAAGAATTAAGGTATATAAAAACCCCCAGACATCTAATAACTAAGAATTGGAAAAAAATCGACGCCATTTTGGTTCCAAATTCGTAATGTGCGACCCCTAAAATTTTGTTATCAAATTTCAGGTAATTGTGTGCATAAATAAATGAGTTATGCAGTTTTGAATTAAGAGTATGTAAAAAAAAAACAATTGTAAAAATAAAAAACTTCTTTACCTATGGGGAACTTTTCTATAAACTGTTTCCGGTATTTAAAAAATAATGCTCAAAATCGGATTTGAGTCACAGCAGTCAGAACTTTTTTGCTTTAGGAAATTGGACTATTTGTATAAACTGTATTTTATATGTTGACTTACCTGTAATTTAACTGTATAAGAAATATTATTTTTATGAAATGTTCTCATTTTCTTTATCGCTCATATTTTTTGTAATCTGTTTTTTTTTTTTATTATTACAAACAGTAATTCTGTACGGTTTTTATAGCTTGCCAACTATGAACGATAAACAGTATCGCTTAAAAAACATTTATTATTGCACTAATTTCTCCACCTGACTATACGAAATACGCGATGTAAATTGCTATTATTTCATTAATTTAATTTTTGTTCTTGAAGAATTGGCTCAAATAAGCGGCTGGTTTACTGTTAAGTGGCCCAGTTAACCGGAATCAACTGTATTGCATTTTAGCATACATCTGGGTATATATATATATATATATATATATATATATATATATATATATATATATCGACTTCGAACTTTCAAGCAACCAGTGATCATTTAAAATTTAGCTAATTTTATGCTACAATCAAAGATATTCCATCGAATAATGAGTGTTTATTGAATATAAAGGCATTACGGACACATTGTTACACTTTTGGTCAAAGTTATATTCCTTAATTATATAAAACTATTCAAAACCTATCATGAATAAACAAACCTCGATAAAGCAAAAAACTCTGGCTCAATCTTTATAAAATAAAGTCAGTGGATTCGTAATTGCATAAATAATGCCTGGTAAAAATATTTATTTTTTTGAATTTAAAATTTCGGAGATAAAAAATAAAAACCTACAAAATAGGTCATTTATTATAGTTTTCATTTTTTATCTCCGAAACTGTTAATTAACCCGTCAGCACTCACGTTATGAGCATTTTGCTCACGCTCGATTTAAAATGTTAATAACTTTTCTTTTTCAAATGGAATGGGTAGTTTTTCTTTTTCAAATGGAATGGGTAGTTTTTCTATCTTCAAATAATATTATCTATTTTGAAATTATAAATTTCCCAAATCCGACAATTCTAAGTAAAGCTGAAAAAAAATTATTATTTTCATGCATTTCGGAAATTAGGAGCATTTCTCTCATCACGAGGGTAAACGTGTATGCATGAAAAAATTACTTTCGGTAGTGGTCGGGCTTGATCGTGCATCTTCGTTTGCCTCCGGATGTTCGGCTACATTCGCTATAGCGCATTAGTTTTAAAACTCATCCGTTACAAGTGCAATATACATTGTATAGACGATGAAACAAAACTTAAAAAACACGACGAGGATTGCTTTATGTGTTAAATTATTTTATAAAAATTACATTTAATTTTAATATTTAAAATGAGTAAATAAAATTTTAAATACAAATATACTGACACCAATTAATAATCTGGGTTATGATTAAAAGAAATTTTAATTATTGCCTTCTTCAATATTTTACCTTTTGAAGATCACATAATAATCAGATAAGTATAATATTTTGAATTTGTTAATCATACATTAAAAAAAAAACTATCTAAAAATATGTTGAGGTTATGATTTATAAATTTAAATAAAAACTAAGCGCGCGAGATATTTGGCGCATGCGCACAGAGCGTGAGCAAATCTCTCATCATGCGAGTAAAGATCACCGAAAAGTTCACGTGAGTTCTGACGGGTTAAGGCATTATATATTCAATTATGAATCCACTGATTCATTTTTATAAAGATCGAGTCGGTGTTCTTTCTTTTTTGATTAGGAAAATTAAATTTTTAGTACAAAATATAATAAAAGTGAATTACGAATTTTTTATAAGTCAATTTAAAAAAATCAAAGCAGTATGTAACCTATTTAATTCTATAAAGTGATACATGTTCATCTATATATTATAATCTAGTTTATTATTCACACAACTCATAATGCATTTTGATATTCCATAATATATTTATATTGACATTTAAGAATTATTCTGACGTATTTTTACAGTAGGACAGTTTTCTTGATTAGGAATTCATTAATTGCTGTGGTGTAGTTTTTCTTTTAATACAGATTGATTAATTAAACATATAATATTTTCAATTCTCTTTATGGTGTCGAAATATGATATTCGACTTTCACTGTTAACGTCAGGGTTCGATTCCTGCCCATGCCAGTTTATATTAAAAAAAGAAAAGGGTTTTACACGTATAAACAAATATATACCCACAAATATCTAATTAATAATTATATATATATATATATATATATATATATATATATATATATATATATATATATATATATGTGTATATATACGTGTATATAATATATATAATAAAGGGGCAAGAAAGTCGAGTGAAGCCAACTTCACTTTCATTATATAATGAATAATCCCATTGAGGTAAATGGACGGTTTAACATAATGTTTATGGCATCTTAAATTCTTTTAAAAAAGCTCGTCGCTCATTTTCAATTCATAAATGATCGTTCAATAAAATTCGCTGACATAAATGTAAAATCATATTTTATGAGGTAGCCTCTTTATAAGATACTTGAATTCAAAGTACTATCGCATAGAAATTTGCTATTAAAATTTTACTGTGGACAGCATAAAAAAGACACAAAAAAATAAGTACTATGTCCTGACTAAGGGTAGACGGCTGGCGTCACATTGACTAGTGACGTCGCGTCGTCTAGTGTGCCATGCCAAGGACCTCGCTTTAAGGCTAATATACGTGTATATCGATACCCTGCCATGAGGGTGGTGACTCATGTAATGATATGTGAGTGAATTTTACCGGGGAATAACATGGAATATCTCGACATTACACCAAAATCATTACGATGAAATATTTGAGTTTTTTCAATATTAAATTGATTTATGCCCGATATTCTCCACATTTTAGAAAATTTCAAATTGTTACTATATAATTACATTTATATAAAAAAAAAAACTCGCTCACATTAACCATCATAAGATAACAGTCTCGCCGCCGCGATATTATAAATACAAAATTAATTATTCTTTTTTATAAGTATAGGGATCACTAAACAAAGTTTCAACGGATATACACGTTTTAACCTTCCAGGTTAACACAAATAAATCAACTGAGAACGTGTTTCAATGGTTATTGCAGATAAATTTTGAAAAACAGTACGTATTAAAAAGTATATTTGAAAATATTGAAGAAACAGTATTTGATAACATAATAAAATAATAAACTAAATGAATCCATTTCAGAGTATAACTGTAGAGTATTGGTTTGGAATATATGTTTCTAGTGAAAACGACGTATAATATACATTATTTTTTTAAGTAATTAGTAAACACAAATAGTTACATTACACAATTATTATCCTTGAGGTGATTTTAATGACTCGCCAATTTTCGGGTGTGTCCAATGGCAATAATTATTTGTTTTTTGAACAATTCCGTGATTAAGTAATTTATAATTATAATTCTTACTTTTTTTCTTGACCAAAAATACAATAATATAACTATTAGCAATAACCTTAGATTTTTTACTTACTTGGACGAAGTCTATAAAAAAATATAGGAATTTTTGGAATGACGTCTGTGTGTATATGTGTGTGTGTCTGCTGATGGAAAAATTATGAATCTTTAAACTCAAGACTTGTTATAACCCGAATGAAAAAAAAATGTACATAAATATGAACATATAAACACATCTGAGGGTTTATATATATTTATATACATATATACTCGTATATATACATAAATACTCGTATATATATACATAAATACTCGTATATATACTTATATACCCGTACATATACATATATACTAGTATATATACATATATACTCGTATATATACATAAATACTCGTATATATATATATAAATACTCGTATATAAACATAAATACTCGTATATATATATATATATATATATATATATATATATATATATATATATATATATATACTCGTATATATATACATATATACTCATATATATATACATATATACTCGTATATATACATATATACTCACATATATACTCGTATATTTACATATATACTCGTATATATACATATATACTCGTATATATACATATATACTCGTATATATACATATATACTCGTATATATACATATATACTCGTATATATACATATATACTCGTATATATACATATATACTCGTATATATACATATATATTCGTATATATACATATATACTCGTATATATACATATATACTTGTATATATACTCGTATATATACATATATACTTGTATATATACATATATATTCGTATATATACATATATATTCGTATACATACATATATATTCGTATATATACAAATAATCGAGTGCTGGACACTTCAGTTTTCTATATACATATATACTCGTATATATACATATATACTCATATATATACGTATATACTCGTATATATACATATATACTCGTATATATATATACATATATACTCGTATATATACATATATACTTGTATATATACATATATTCGTATATATACATATATATTCGTATATATACATATATATTCGTATATATACATATATATTCGTATATATACATATATATTCGTATATATACAGATAATCGAGTGCTGGACACTCCAGTTTTCTTTATTCTCTGTAGCTAGAGAACTTCTATTACATGAAAGTGTATTGATTGCTTTATATTTATTTTAAATTCCTAATGTTGTAGTGTTTTTGTGTTTGTTATTTCCTAGTTTATACCTCATAATTATACCCTACGTAAAATAATATTGGCGGCTGTATAAATTGTTAGTGTGATTTTTTCTATCGTCTAGTAAAAAGAAATATTTTAATTATGAATAGATATATATCTAATTTCAGACTAATGTCAAACGGTCTAATTTATTAATAAGTAGTTGGTTGTATAATTGATACAGGCACCAATGCGTCCAGCTCACTGTAGAGCAAACTAATAATTAATGTCTGCGGAACGTAATCATTTTAATAAGTGCTGAATTATAAACAAATTATATCTAATTATTATACTAGTAGGTTAACCACGTGTGTATATGTCGAAAGGAAAGTCGAGTGAAGGCCACACACCGTTTTTATATTATATATCGTTTAATTTCAACTAATATTCAATTAACCCTGTTCTAAATGAAAGGTGTGTTTCATTAGGGTTTATTTAAATATGCTGAATATTCTCCGACATTACTTTATTACTTATGACATGCAATTTTCTGTTTTCATTTAATTGTAATTAATTTTTTCCACACATACCCAAACATTTGTGTGTGTGTGTGTGTGTGTAGGCTGCTGCCTAACCTAGTTCTCTGGATCCTTTCAGGTTATCGATTGCGTAACCTGGTTATAAACATGGTAAGCAATAAGCGTAATATTAACAACATACAAATCATAAACAAAGGAACACTCTGAATCAAAATTACATTGTTTATTTAATAATGAGATTTGAAGGCTTTATCAAGAAACCAGTCGGTGGAAAATAAGCAATATTTTACTTGTGTATAGTGTATAGGGGTTTCATGAAACCGCCTGTGTTCATTGTAAATTATTAATAGTATCACGGTCGGAACCAGTGCATGAGTGGAATTTCATAACTCATAACGGCTGCTCTTCTAACAAAACCAAAACAAAATGGTACCATTTAATTAACATTGGTAAACAAAGTCATTACCATGAATTACCTAAACAAGATTACATTATAACTAGAGAAATTAGTTTTCCTTATTTTTTTGGTACATAAAAAGTCAGATTAGGTATATATTTATAAGGTGCTTTGTTGAATTGGCGCGCTAGGTTATTTGGCACCAAAATTTTAATACGTAAAATGCATCTAAACTCGATTTTAGGAGACATTTTAACATTAGATAAATTGTATAAATATTCTATTTGATTGCATTTGCAGAATTTCTAATACGTTGTCTTTACACTGAAAGCAAAATGTCTTGTGCTCTCAACTAGATCGTATAATTGCAGTAAATCTAGTTGTATTAACCAGAAAATGGTTGACTTATACAGAATGTGCATAGTTACGTTAGAAATATAGTGTGGTTGCGCCCCAATGTCAATCTAGTTGAGGCGATCTGGTTGCAGCAACCAAATTAGTAGCTGTGATGACTAAAGCAATATGTCGTACACAATCTAGTTGCCACAACAAGATAACTGTGTGCTGCATCCATTCAAACCTCAACCAGAACAGTCTAGTTGCACCTACCAGATATATAGTTCAACGAAAATATATATATATATATATAAAATCTAGTTGCAGCAACCAGATTTTTGGTTGCTACAAACAGTCCTATCTTTCAGTGTGGAATATTAACTCTGGCTTTAGGGATTATCAGCCCATTTTAGCCAGAAGAAAAGATTAAATCATAACCCGCCAATTCTACAGT
This sequence comes from Leistus spinibarbis, assembly GCA_933228885.1. Lineage (NCBI taxonomy): Eukaryota > Metazoa > Arthropoda > Insecta > Coleoptera > Carabidae > Leistus > Leistus spinibarbis. The sequence continues at coordinate 6,469,064 of OW121803.1, read as the reverse complement.
AACACCATTAAAAAGTTAAATTTAAAATAAGCATAAGTACAGGCACTTATGCTCGCCTTATAAGACAGCGCTTTTAAATTATTATTATTATATATATATATATATATATATATATATATATATATATATATTTTATATTATATACATCCATATTTTATATTGAAAATACATTATTTGTTAGTGAAATTAAATAATAAGCTAATTGGTACATTTTCAGAGTATTCTGTGGAGTATTGGTAGCTTCGACAGTTTATTTCTAGTGAAAACTACGTATATATATAGTCGAGTACAGGTCACTCTACATTTTTTCTATGAAAAAGATTTCATGCTACTGTTACTGAATAATAATAATAATCAATATGTTTTTCTTGTTTACTCATTAAATATTCATAAGGAAAAAAATATGGTTTTGTTTTTTTCTTCCAGTTTTTGCACTACGCCAATGAATGAAATTTATATGCTGAACAGTTAATATTATTACGCATTTATACTTAATGCGCTTATGATATGCGCATTTTTAAACGTTCGATTAATGTACATTATGATTGCATTTCAAATTAGCACTAATTACCATACGGGTATTTACGTCTGAAGTACAGAACGTGCGTCTGTTACATTCTCGGATCAATTTCATTGCTAGCAGCAAAATATTTTATAACTAAGGTTAAAGTACATCTGTACATTTTTTTTAATAATGAAAAATGAAAAAAAAACACATATATATATTAAACCAACATAAACATCTTCATTATTTATATTAATACATAATTTGTTATTTGATTCTGCAAATTTGTACAACTATTTTTAACGTTGCATCATCATTCACACAACCTTTATATCCATGTGGACAAATATCGTAACTTCAAACTATAAACTTCAAGCAAAAGGTGTATTTTTGAAAAATTACTGAAATTGGCGGGAAACAGGCGTTTAAGTACTATATTTCGCTAGCTTGCTAAATTCATTGCACCGGTTATCCTGTTGTATATGTTTTGTACACGGCGAGAATGTAAACACGGTCTTATGTTTCGGTAGTTCCCCTAACAATGCGCGCGGGTTTCACATGGCATCAGACAGTTCAGAGTATGTGTACATAAAAAATAATGCCCACAAAATTGTAAGACTTTTATAATTACAAATGTTATTTTAGATTGTGAATTCAAAGACCATAATAATTAAACATAAGTATTTTTAAATTTAAAATATTTTACACTACGTATACGCTGGCTGTGGAGGGGGAATTCGGTATCTTACAACGACCAGTATAGCGTGTTGTTACAATGTTATGTTTAGCTCGCCGTACGTAGTACCGAAGAAGCTTAAGCATTCGGTCGTGTGTCTGTAGCATTCTCGGATCAAAAAATTTCATTAAAAAAAGTGTTCGTCTCGCCGCCCTGAATCCAAAAATGTATATAACTTATATACTTGGATGTTAGTCGTCGCTCGTTCGGTCGTTCGTATGACCAAATTTGTACCCTCTACTCCTCTGAAGGTACCGGAGCGATTCACTCCAAATTTGGTACACATATTATTTGGCATCCCATTTGAATCCGCTCGCAGTTTAAATCCAATCGCCCGTATGCTTCCCGAGATATAGAGCCCCATAATTTGGAGCCCCCCTTAATACTGCCCTTATAAAAATAATTGAAGCACTTAAAAATTCTACTAAAAATTTTAAGATATTTTATGTCTACAAGATTTTTTCATTTTGTTAACCCAATGCCCGAAAAAAATTAATAAATATTATAATTTTGAATTTTAAAATATGCACTAAATTATTTTTTTATCAATATAATCTAAATTTGGCACACATATTATTTGGCATCCCATTTGAATCCGCTCGCAGTATAAATCCAATCGCCCGTATACTTTCCGAGTTATAGGGCCCCAAAATTTAGAGCCCCCTTTAATACTGCCCTTATAAAAATAATTAATACACTTAAAAATTCTACTAAAAATTCTAAGATATTTTATATCTACAAGATTTTTTCATTTTGTTAATCCAAAGCCCGAAAAAAAATATTAAATATTATAATTTTGAATTTTAAAGTATGAACTAAAACTTCTTTTTATCAATATAATCTAAAATTAAATGTAAGACTTTTTACACCTATAACATATTTTTAAATTGTTAACCAAAAGGCCATAATAATTAAAAAGCACTGCTCGCAACGCATATTTTACCTAAGGGCGAGCTCTGCGCGTTGGTGCGTTTTACGCGTACCAAATCTTGTTTTTTATAAGGCTTCTTGTTTTGTTTTTGTAATATAGAAAATTACTATATTAAATATTTCATTTGGCGATTTGTTTACTTTCGTATATTTTATGTAGACAAAAAAAAGCTCGAAAAAACATATTCGTTTCTCGATGCTGTGTGCGTGTATGTGTGTAGGTCTGTGTATGTGTCTGTGTACGTTGTACAACCTATATAGTTGAAAAAAATGGTTGTTTCGAATTTAATAGTTTGGATATCCCTAATTCTTGAAAAGAATATTTCAACCAGATATCTCAAAAACAAGATTTGGTACGAGTAATACGCACCAATGCGTAGAGCTCGCTTTTAGGTAAGATATGCGTTGCGACGCACCTATTCGTTCTGCTCTCCTAATACTAATACATGCGACCACCTGTTTTTAATTATTATGGCCTTCTACAATTTTTTGTAGATTAAATTGATAAAAATAATTTTTTTAGTGCATATTTTAAAATACAGATTATAATATTTATTAATTTTTTGTCGGGCTTTCGGTTAACAATATGAAAAAATCTTGTAGACATAAAATATCTTAGAATTTGTAGTAGAATTTTTGGGTGTTTTAATTATTTTTATAAGGGCAGTATTAAGGGGGGTTCCAAATTTTGGGGCCTTATAACTCGAGAAGTATAGGGGCGATTGAATTTAAACTGCGAGCGGATTCAAATAGGATGTTAAATAATATGTGTACCAAATTTGGTGTGAATCGCTCCGGTACCTTCAGAAGAGTAGAATGCAAATTTGAAAATTGAAAATTATAATTTTTAACAATTTTTTATGGCCTTTGGGTTAACAATATGAAAAAATCTTGTAGACATAAAAAAACCTAGAATTTGTAGTAGAATTTTTTGGTGTTTTAACTATTTTTATAAGGGCAGTATTAAGGGGGGCTCCAAATTTTAGGGCCCTATAACTCGGGAAGTATACGGGCGATTTAATTTAAACTGGGAGCGGATTCAAATGGGATGCCAAATAATATGTATACCAAATTTGGTGTAAATCACTCCGATACCTTCAGAGGAGTAGAGGGCACTAATTTGGTCTTACGAGCGGATGACTAACATCCAGTTATATATATATATATTTGGATTCAGGGCGACGAGACAAACACACTTTTTGTTAATGAAATTATTTGATTTGAGAATGCTACAGACACACGATCGAATGCTTTAAAAAGCAAGGTTAAGAGAGTCGAGTGAAGGCTACACAAGAGGGTTGCCTGCCACCCCACTTATGTATTTATGCCAGCATCAACCTGTTTATTAAAATTTGTTTAACCTTCCGGTAATCGCGCTAAATTTTGTTTAACCTTCCGTTGATGCGGTGGAAGGTTAAACCACTGGCATTTAAAGAAAATATTCTTTCGATATTAATTCATTCGTTTGAATCACAAAATTATGTTTTATTTTACTTTTTTGGAGGTAAAACTAAAATGCCTTCACAGCGGACGAGGTCAGACATTTTTATCTGATGATTTACAGATTCACCCAACTATATGAGATATGCATTTTATTATTTCAATACACTGAGAGAAAACCTACTGTTTATTTATAAATGCAAAATAAATAAAAATAAAATAAGGGGAAACATTATTTTGTACAATATTAAACTATTCTTTTGAAATTCAAAGTCAAATTTTGAGCATTTTCTGTTTATATATATATAGCTAATACATTAACAAAATTATTTCATAATAATCATTCATAAAAATATAAACTTTGTTGATAAATGTTTAAAAAAACAGTCTTCTAAAATCGGCTTTTAGAGACATTTTATTTTTGAAAATGTTGCCCATATAGTCAACGGTTTTTGCCGGCCGAATGATATACAATTTGGCCGCTGGCCAAATAGGCAATTGCCCTCTGAAACACCTACAATTTGAAATGTCCCATAGATGTTCTACATGATTATACTTTTTATTGTTATTAATAAGGCCAAGGCCATTCAAGGCTGACGATACTTTACTATCGGTAAATCTAAAGCTAAAGCTTGTTTCCTACAGCGCATAATTGCACTTTAAATTTATAACTTACAACCTACCAATTATACGCAGTCGAATTTCATTTTTTTTTTTACTGTTAATTTTCATTTTCTTTATACGTAATGCTAACATAAAAAAAAAACAAATTTTAATGGAAATATTTTTCTATTTCTTCAATGACATTTGCAGATATGTGGGTCTGTTTCTCTCTCTCTCTCTCTCTGTGTGTGTGTGTGCATAGGTGTTGAATTTATGATTTGAAAGAAAACCTATTATTTAAAAGAATATTCAACCTCGTATAATAATTTAAGTATCTTGAAAACGACACAAGCTCTTATAAAATTAAAATTAAATAATATTATTTTAATTTAAAACCCTAAGTATAAAAAAGTCGAACAAAGGGCACCCCAGATTTTTTACTTTGGTAGCCATCACTGTGATTTTGATGATTCAATTTAAAAAATATGGCACCCATAGGAATAAAACAACAAAATATAAAACACAAGTTTATTCTTGTAAAAATAAGCATTTATCACAAAAACACATGGATTGATGTGATAAATTATGTACATTTACATGTATATTTTTTGTCTGAGAATGCAAATTATTGCCATGAAAGAAATAGAACTAACAAAAAAAAAATAGTAGAAAAAAAAAATGCAACCAGTTTCAATATGCAAAATAAAAAATAATGTATGCTTCCAATGTCACTGTCCGCTATAGAGCATAACTACATTAATTTTCGTAAGAGCAATATCTAAGAAAAAACAAGATTTGGTACGCATAAAACGCACCAATGCGTAGAGCTCGCCTTTAGGTAAGATGCGTTGCGAGCAGTGGTTTTTAATTATTATGGCCTTTTGGTTAACAATTTGAAAATATGTTATAGATATAGAAAGTCTTACAATTATATTGATAAAAAAAAATTTAGAGCATAAATTAAAATGCAAAATTATAATATTTAATAATTTTTTATGGCCTTTGAGTTAACAATATGAAAAAATCTTGTAGAAATAAAATATCTTAGAATTATTAGTAGAATATTTGGGTGTTTTGATTATTTTTATTAGGGTAGTATTAAGGGGGGCTCCAAATTTTGGGGCCCTATAACTCGGGAATTATACGGGCGATTGGATTTAAACTGTGAGCGGATTCAAATGGGATGCCAAATAATATATGTACCAAATTTGGTTCAAATCGCTTCGGTACCTTCAAAGGCACAAATTTGGTGTTCCGAGCGAGCGACGATTAACATCCAAGTATATGTTATATATATTTTTGGATTCAGGGAGACGAGACAAACACTATTGGTTAAGGGAATTTTTTGATCCGAAAATGCTACAGATACACGACGAACTAAAAAGTCTTATACTTTATACAGAATTATAATTTTTAATTTATTTTTTATAGCATTTGAAGAAATTTGCTAGACATAAAATAGCTTTCTTTTTGATATTCTTTTGTTTTTCCAAGGGTTGTATTAAGGGGGCCCTATTACTTCGGACCTGTACAGAGGATTGAAGATAAAATGCGAGGGAAACTTGTTCCCCAAATTTTATATATATATATATATCAAATTTCTAGTAAATGGTACGCTTTTTGAGGAAACTTTTTAAATAAAAGTTATAAGAAATATCAAAATCTTTAACTTTTATATGTATCACTTTTACTCTAACTTATGCCGTTTTCGAGATAATTAACTTTATCTACCGGTTTAAAATGCGTTTACAAAAAAGGAGGTTTTCTTCCTGGTTACATTAAAACATTAAAAATTTTGCCTGTACACACACACACACACACACGCATACATACATACAGACGTCATCTTAAAAATAGTCACTATCAATTCTGGGAGCTTAAAACAATACACTTCCGTTTAAAGTTCGTCCAAGAAAGTAAAAAGCAGTCGATAACACTAAATTTTCTCGCTAGTAAATATTAAAAAAGTGAAATTGTATGCCGAGAAACATAATAACCGGTATATTTCTCGGAATTTCAATGATGTAACAACTATATGACAGTTTGGGTGTATAACTGACCCAAAAAGAGGAATTATCGATTGAAATACTCGGATGTATAAAAGCAACGGTTTAAAAAAACTAGTTTTTGCCAATCATTACACTGACAAAAGAAAGCTAACCGAAAATCAACTATATTTGCATAATGTTCATTCATTATTTTTTATGGTTTCTATGTTGGCCAGGGATAGACTCAGTCAAAATTGATTCATAGTTTAATCCTATCGTCCGTACAGGGCCGAAATTATAGAATACTTCTTAATACTACAAGCAAAACATAAATAAGAATATTTAAGATCTCTAATTTTGCTATAAGGGTGCATTTATAATAGAAATTTTCCACGGCGCGTCACGGCAAGTCAAATAGCGAATGACTCCTGCTTGCACAATAAACTTGGTGGGAGTAGGACAGGTTATCCATTTTGGTTGCGTTAGAGAAAGATAGCCAATTTCTACACGGAAACTTGACGTGAAACAAGGCAATTATAAACAGTGCATTAAACATACGATATGATTAATAGTTTAATCCAATCGTTCGTACAGAGCCGAAATTATAGGGCCGCAGAATACTTCTTAATACAAATAAAATTTTAAAATAATTTATATTAATTGCATTTTTTCAAATTGTGACCAAAATAGCTATAAAACAAATTAAAATTATGATTTCTTTATAAACAAAATAATTATAATTTGTTTATATAATTAAAGCGTTTATTTCAGGTTGTGAACCCAAAAACCAAATAAAATATTAAAAATAATCATTTTGAGATTTAGTGTATTGTTGCAATCAATGCTATGATTATCTTTTATCATTTTATCTCTTCTAAATTCAGTAGTTATAAATAGGGTTTTTTAATTCAAACACCCAATGATTACTTTGTAAGTAAATAAATTTAAAAATTTACTAAACCGATTTTAAGGCGAGCTGAAGGTATTGGTGCCTGTGCCTAGGTTATCACTTTCTAATAAGTTATGTATAAAATAAATTATTGTGTCCACAAAAAAATCGACCTCGAAATTCAGTTGGTGCGAAACAGGATATATTCTGTTTTAAAATTTAGGTAATAATTAATTACGTGAGATTTTTATGATCAAAAGGTGTTCTTGGCCTAGATACTATCTAAAATTTACTATATATGTCATCAAATTATTTGGTAATAGCAAATTGGAGCAATGTACCAATTATTAATTAACTAATTAAGCAGAAAAACAGCTCAGGAAAAGTAAATGTAATTTGGCTATTTTTAAAGGCGAAAGTACCGGAGCGATTTACACCAAATTTGGTACACATATTATTTGGCATCTTATTTGAATCCGCTCGCAGTTTAAATCCAATCGCCCGTATACTTTTCGAGTTATAGGGCCCCAAAATTTGGAGCCCCCCTTAATACTGTCCTAATAAAAATAATTAAAACACTCAAAAATTCTACTGAGAATTCTAAGATATTTTATGTCTACAAGATTTTTTCATATTGTTAACCCAAAGCCCGAAAAAAAATATTAAATATTATAATTTTCAATTTTATAATATGCACTAAAAAATTCTTTTACAAATAATTATAAATCTTTTTATATACATAACATTTTTTCAAATTGTTAACCAAAAGGCCATAATAATTAAAAACCACTGTCCGCAACGCATTGGTGCGTTTTACGCGTACCAAATCTTGCTTCTAACTCAATTTATTTTTGAAATATTGAAAAAGAATTTCCAACAAATGAATGAAGTGCAAAATGTAGTATTTTAGGGTTAATTACGTATAATTTATCATATAGATTTAATTTTGATTTTATTAATTGATCCTGCTTAATTAACGGACGTATATTAGGCATAGTTGTAGCAAAAGTAAACTTTTGTTACTGGTTTAAAAATAGAATGTCTTCTTTTTGGTACAAGATTTGAACTTGTACTAAAAATTAAATCTGCAACTAAGCATACGGCAACGTGGTCTAGTTGGTAGCACAGCTACCCTGTAAAATGAAGATTCCAGGTTCAAATTCCAGTGTAGTCAATATGAATTCAGGGAGACTTGCGTTAAAATCTCGAGTTTGAATTCTTACATGATTATATAACACTTTCTTTAGTTCCAGTATTACAATTAACGTTTAAGCAAGCCAATTAAAAATTACAATTAATAATCCAGTTAGTTTTATGAAAATTACTGCTAGCGTTCACTGCCGGTTGGTCCTAATATATAAATTCATATTTATTGACTTGTTGAATGAATGAATTTAAAGCGATTTTACGAAAGGGTTAAACAATTATTTATTGTATACTGTCAATGCAGATTTAAGTTTAATCCATAGGTTGTCAAGGTTAAGATATTTGTGTATCAATATTATTAAAAGAACATTTAAATAAACCTTGAACTTAAACCCAATCTGGACTTTAAGCCATGACTGTAATATCGGGCCTTGGATTTCGTCAATGCGAGCAAAGTTAGGTTTAAATTATCGTATCATTTACAAAACAATCAATTAAGGATCTAACCACATCGTAAATAAAAATGAGGAGTGGCCTGCACTCATATAAGTTTCGCTCTTTAATCGGTGAAATTATTGCAGTTTATTTTGTTTCCCTATCTAAATGTTTTCAAGCATTCGATTTATTAAATATAATCCCAATATATGCGTATTTATGCAAAACATAAATAAGAATATTTAAGATCTCTTATTTAGCTATAAGGGTGCATTTATAATAGAATTTTTCCACGGCGCGTCACGGCAAGTTAAATAGCTATATCTTTATCTAGCGCGCACGAATGACTTGTACAATAAACTTGGTGGGAGTAGGACAGGTTATCCATTTTGGTGCGTTGGAGAAAGATAGCCAATTTCTACACGGAAACTTGACGTGAAACAAGGCAATTATAAACAGTGCAACCACTTTTGGAACGCTGTGTGTGTGCTTACGTGTAACCAAATAGGAAATTTACAAAAATATAAGTATAACATTGCATGTTTATGACAATCTTTACGTTAGAATCAAATGAACTATTGACCTCGACACATAAATTCCATGATACACCTATTGAAATTGTAAATTAAAAATCAAGGCTGCGATTTTGTGAGCAAAAAATTACGATTTAACAATAGCATTTCAAGTATGCTAAAAAAATATTATAGAACTTTGGAAGTGATGCATAAATGTATGTTAAAATATTTCGTGTAAAGTTCAATCGATTAACATAAAGATAATGCGCCATTATAAGTGCAATATTCCTTATGTTTATGCATTATTTCTTTATAAAAAGATGATTCTTTTACGAACCGTGTATGACGTAAAAGAACGGCATTGTTTGTAAACATTTAAAAAAAGGATTATTCAAATTGCAGTATAATTGTGTCACACTTAAATGGTACACTTTTTCGTCCAGAGTGTTTCGCCGTGTATCTGTAGCATTTGCGAATGCAGAACATTTACAAAAATTCGTTTCTCGTATTAGTACACTTGGATTATGTTGCGTTCAATATATAAGCGAAACTGACAGTCAGAGAGAGATAAATAGGCAGTCAATGCGTTAGAAAACTTTGTGTCTAATATGTAAGGGTGCATTTATAATAGAATTTCTCCACTAGCACACTTGGTGGAAGTAGGACAGGTTGTCCATATTGGTGCGTTAGATAAAGATAACTTGACGTGAAACAAGGCAATTATAAACAGTCCCTAAGAGTTATACAATTAACGTGATTATTTGCATTAATCTCGTTCGCACAAAACAAATATCGTGTGTTATATTTATTTGTGTGTTTCGTATTATCTTATAAAAGTGTTGCTATTTATAAATTAAAACCGGATAATGGAATGTGTGTGTGTGTATATATAATATTCATTGTATATATATATACATATATTGAATATTCAAATATTGATCCATTTTTTGCGATCCACTATATCCGAGGGGTCAACCAATATGATAATACCGAGGACATTACCTGAGAAAATACGTATATTAGAATACCGTGTTACCAAGTTACTTTGCATTGTTATTGATTGATTGACAAACATGGAACACAGAATTGTTGCAATCATGGGAACATTCAACGCAATTTTAAACCCCGTTGAACCTTTAATCTAATCGTGCACCACTTATTATTTAAAAGAATATTCAAACCGGAAATGCTTGTTTACTCTAGGCATTTGTTCTTTCTACAATAACACTAGAACGGCTTCAATTACAGCAAAAATAGTTACGTTCATAATGAAAGATATTAATATTTCGCACAACTTTTGTTTAAAAAGTTTTTCCATAAAATGTACCAGTTACGAGAAAACTACTACGGAAAATCTTAAATTTCTAATATCATGTAAGCTGGTATATAATTTAACTATCGATTAAGTGTATTTGTTTGTAAGATTCATTTAAAATATATATAATTAAAATAATTATATAAATGCTGTTGTGTTTATTCCTAATTTGGAAAATTCTCAGACAATAATCAATTTTGACTTATTTAAATCACGTGTTATTATTTGTATTAAAATCTATAATTATAGTGGAAACGTTACGTCTATTTAACGAAAATAATATTTTATTATTACGGAATCCTAATTGTTCCATTTAGAGCGATGCCCATTTGTCTAATCCCAAACGAAACTTTTTCATAGTTTTTAATTCGCCGTATAAAGTACAAAAGAGCCAAAGCATTCAGTTGTGTCTCGAATTACAAAATGGCATTAATGACAAGATTTGGTACGCGCATAACGCACCAACGCGTAGGAGCTCGCTTGCGTTACGAGCAGTGTTTTTAATTATTATAACTTTTTGGTTAACAATTTGAAAAATGTTATAGATATAAAAAGTGTTACAATTTTTTGTAAATTATATTAAGAAAAATTATATTTTTAGTGCATATTTTAAAATTCAATCATATTTAATAATTTTTTTCGGGCTTTGGGTTAACAATATGAAAAAATCTTGTGGACATAAAATATCTTAGAATATTTAGTAGAATTTTTGAGTGTTATAATTATTTTTATAAGGGCAGTATTAAGGGGGGCTCCAAATTTTGGGGCCCTATAACTCGGGAAGTATACTGGCGATTGGATTTAAACTGGGAGCGGATTCAAATGGGATGCCAAATAATATGTGTACCAAATTTGGTGTGAATCGCTCTGGTACCTTCAGAGAAGTAGAGGGCACAAATTTGGTCTTACAAGCGAGCGACGACTAACATCCAAGTATATACGTTATATATATATTTTTGGATTCAAGGGGACGAGACAAACACTTTTTGTTAAGGACATATTTTGATCCAAGAATGCTACAGACACACGACCGAATGGTTTAGCAATAAAATATTGTTAATCCGCCAATAAAGTTTATAAATATTAGAGTAACTATAATTAGATGATTCTGCAATAAGCGAAATTAATAAATAGTTTTAATAAGAGTTTTTCTTTTTCGGTGCGAAAAGAGCTGGAAAAATAACACAAAAACAAATGTTTATCAAAATTGGCAACGTACCCAATACATAATTATGTGAATCGAATTTGCTTCTCGATTTGCGAACATAGGAATTTTACAATAAAATTTAATTATAAATTACAATGGACTTTCATTAATTTTTAATTTTACCATTGTTTAATCCTGAATACTTATAGAAACTAAACTAATTTCAATTAAAAATTATTGAAATATTCATGACTTAATAACATACTTGTTCATTTCACTACTGCGTTTTGCCTTTAGTTCGGTTAAAATATTATTTTCAAAAACCCGGGTTTAATTTTAAAGTTTCATGTTTTCCTTCAACAGCTTTGGCTCTAGAGCGTTCACACACACACAGACAGACAGACAGACACATTAGATTCAGGGATGTCAAAACGTGTATTTCGCGGTTAATATCTCGAATTCGAATTTTTTAGGGCCGATATTATAAACAAATTAATCTATAATTAAATTTTGCTTAACAACTAAATTCAAACAAATAATTTTTCCATAAGAGAAAATGATAATTTTTATTCAATATTTTGTTTATTTTAACGAACGAATACATTTTAATGGTAATTATATTATTTATTAAACCGGCCCTTATATTTCGTCCAAGAAAGTAAAAAGTTTTGTCAATTATGTAATTCATGATTGATATTTATGTATAATGTATGTATATAGCTACTTTAGAAAAAAGTTTGGAATTCGAAGCACTGACGTGAATCGTGATTCTTATTAATTATTTATAAAATATTCTTATACGAATGTAAATATGGAAGTATTGTATTCATGCAAATCAAAATGTTTAATATGACGTCTGTGAGTTTTTCAAAATTATAATAAGGCACGTAACGTCTTGATAATCTGTATTAAATTATTCGTATTTTTAAATAAATGAACAAAAGCAGAGATATAATAAAAATAATAAACCGTAATAAATAAATAAATAAATAAATAAATATAGGTATGTAATATTGGAATTTGTTTGAAACGAGGTCAGTTTTCACTATCAGTCATCAAAGTATTTAAATATGTAATCTAATTACTTCCTAAAATTATCTATTTCATTGAACTTCCAAACTGATAACATATTTGAACTTGAAATATAAAACAACGTTATCAATTATATTGCATTTTTTTACATTCATCGTTAAGATTTTCTAAAATATCTGGAGTGGCCTACGATTGACTTTCCTATCACTGTATTTATAATAAAACTATATATTATTTTAAATTCATCCTACGATTGCAATTAAACAAAATCAATACGTATAAAATAACTAATTTCAAATGCGATTTTTCAGTAAATGGTACATTTTTCAAAAAAACTTTTCAAACAAAATATGTTAGAAATTTAAGTATCTTCAACTTGTATAAGAACAAAATTTTCTCTAACTCGTGTTGTTTTCGAGATATGCAAAAATTTGTAAAAATAAACCATTATTTCAAGTATTCTTCTTCTTTTCAGAATCAAAATAAAAATATTAAATTTAAAGTTTCAATCAACAGTTTTGTCCCAAGAACGTTCACACAGACGTAATTCTGAAGGTAAAATCGTATACGAAAATATATGCATGTTTACAATATTTCCTTTTAGACTTCGTCCTAGAAATTAATAGTTTGGCTGCAGATAATAATGTTTATTTATAATATTGATATATAATCAATAAATAGTCTATAAATATCACTAATTTCAATATTGTTTGAATGTGTTACGAATAATGAAAGTATTGGAATTAGTAATTCACAAAACGCGTACTTTCCTATTAAGAAAATAAACTCTACTTAGTTTTCACTATAAATGTAAAATAGCTTTATTGGGTTATAAATTCATTCTACCATTGCCATGTACAATATCAATAATTACGTAAACGTAATTTGAATATTTTCAAAGGCGGTTTTTCAGTAAATGGTACATTTTTTTAAACAATGTTTCAAACAAAAGTTGCTAGAAATTTTATTATCATTCACTTTTATAAGGGCCACTTTTCTCTAACTCGTGTCGTTTGCGAGATACTTAAAAAATTATACGAATAAACCAGAAGTTCCGGTTGAAATATCCTTTCTAATTTGAATCTTAAATTCAAAACATCATATATTTATGTAATTTGAATATTTTCAAAGGCGATTTTTCATTAAATGGTACATTTTTCTAAAAAATGTTTCAAACAAAAGTTGCTAGAAATTTTATTATCATTCACTTTTATAAGGGTCACTTTTCTCTAACTTGTGTCGTTTTCGAAATACTTAAAAATACATACGAGTAAATCAAAAATTCCGGTTGAAATATCCTTTCTAATTTATTTATTTTTCATGATATACAAATCTTAAATTAAAAACATTATATATTTATGTTATTTGAATATTTTCAAAGGCGATTTTTCATTAAATGGTACATTTTTCTAAAAAATGTTTCAAACAAAAGTTGCTAGAAATTTTATTATCATTCACTTTTATAAGGGTCACTTTTCTCTAACTCGTGTCGTTTGCGAGATACTTAAAAAATGATACGAATAAACCAGAAGTTCCAGTTGAAATATTCGTTCTAATTTATTTTTAATTCAGGATATACAAACCTTAAATTCAAAACATGATATATTTATGTAATTTGAATATTTTCAAAGGCGATTTTTCATTAAATGGTACATTTTTCTAAACAATGTTTCAAACAAAAGTTGCTAGAAATTTTATTATCATTCACTTTTATAAGGGTCACTTTTCTCTAACTCGTGTCGTTTGCGAGATACTTAAAAAATTATACGAATAAACCAGAAGTTCCGGTTGAAATATCCTTTCTAATTTGAATCTTAAATTCAAAACATCATATATTTATGTAATTTGAATATTTTCAAAGGCGATTTTTCATTAAATGGTACATTTTTCTAAAAAATGTTTCAAACAAAAGTTGTTAGAAATTTTATTATCATTCACTTTTGTAAGGGTCACTTTTCTCTAACTCGTGTCGTTTTCGAGATACTTAAAAATGATACGAATAAATCAAAAGTTCCGGTTGAAATATCATTTCTAATTTATTTATTTTTCAAGATATACACATGTTAAATTCAAAATATAATATATTTATGTAATTTGAATATTTTTAAAGGCGATTTTGCAGTAAATGGTACATTTTTCTAAACAATGTTTCAAAAAAAAGTTGCTAGAAATGTCATTATCATCAACTTTTATAAGGGTCACTTATCTCTAACTCGTGTCGTTTGCGAGATACTTAAAAAATGATACGAATAAACCAAAAGTTCCGGTTCTAATTTATTTGTTTTTCAAGATATACAAATGTTAAATTCAAAACATATATTTATGTAATTTAAATATTTTCAAAGGCGATTTTTCATTAAATGGTACATTTTTATAAAAAATGTTTCAAACAAAAGTTGCTAGAAATTTCATTACGATTAACTTTTATACGGGTCACTTTTCTCTAACTCGTGTCGGTTTCGAGATACTTAAAAAATGATACGAATAAACCAGAAATTCCGGTTGAATTATCCTTTCTAATTATTATTATTTTTACGATATACAAATCTTAAATTCAAAACATCATATATTTATCTATTATTTTCAATCTGAATAGGTTGCAGGGTGTTCACACTCAGACGTTATTGAGAAAATAGTCAAAATTAATATTTCCATTAATATTTCAGGGTCGATTTACTTTCTATTATATGTATAAATTAAAATGCGATCTAAAATATTATAATTTTAGAACACCTTTAACCGAGGTGACAGAAACCCTAATTACTAATTAAATTGAATTCACTTTTAAACTTTTACTATCTAATTCGGTTGAAGTTTAAATCTAACCTACTTAACTTAAATATTACAAGATACCAATTGGCTTACAATAATATTTGAATATGTTCAACCAATCCCAACTAATGTTTTACATATAGAAAAATACAAAACAATCATTTATTTACAAAACATATCAAGTTACCACACTTATTAACGTATTAGTTCTAAACATAGATTTTTCAAAACTATTATATGAAGTTAACAAGCAGTTAGATACAGGCACCAATGCCTATAGCTCGCCATATTAACTATTCAGTGGATGGTTTATTTAAAAAAAAAATAACCACTGAATATTGCAGAAATAAAATTAAAAAGATAATAATCGATTGATTGCAACAATATTTATAATTTTTTCTGGCTTTTGGGTTTACTGATTTTATTACACGGGTTACAAGGTACTTTTAAAATTATTAAATAAATATTTATAACATTTAAACAGCACGTATAATATTTGCCCAGTCAGTGAATTATTGACATTTGCATAAGTTAATTGTAAATAACAGTTTAACATTTTTTGGTCTTAAACAGCGCATCTTAACCTTACTTTATTTATTCTGCCATATAACTTGTATTTACCATTTAAACATAGCTGTTTTGACTTTAAACCATGCGTAATTTTACACCTAAGCATATTTACTTTCTTATACGCCATGTATAAAATAAAATATGTATTATTAAAAAGTTTCAAGTTGACAATTTTCCCAATGACGTTAAATCGTTGAAACATAAACATATATTTTTAATTTAACTGTTATATATCACGGGATATAAAACTTGATTTCAGAAAATAATTTTTCAACCGGTAGTACTTGTTTATTCGTATACATTTTTTAATATCTCAAAACGGACGCAAGTTAGGTGAAAATAATAATGCGTTAATTTTCGTTTTAAATATAGCTTTAAACATAGATATAGAGCATTTAGTTTATTGTTAAAGATATTAAAAGTTCTAGCAACTTTTATCGAAAAATGTACCATTTATTGAAAAATCACGTTTGAAAATAATCATATTTTACGTTTTCCTAATTACCTAATGATGATTTTAATAACAAATAAATTAATATTATGTAAATAGGACGAGTAAATCGAGTGAAGGCCACTCCAGATTGTTAATACTTCAATATTGACGTAATTGGTTATTTAAACATCGATAGTTTAGCTTTAAACACAACATTCACTTGATTTAAGAAAATAATTTTTCAACCCAAAGTACTTGTTTATTCGTATACATTTTTTAATATCTCAAAACGGACGCAAATTAGGGAAAAATAATAATGCGTTCATTTTAGTTTTAAATATAGCTTTAAACATCGATATAGAGCATTTAATTTATTGTTAAAGATATTAAAAGTTCTAGCAACTTTTATCGAAAAATGTACCATTTATTGAAAAATCACGTTTGAAAATAATCATATTTTACGTTTCCCTAATTACCTAATGATGATTTTAATAACAAATAAATTAATATTATGTAAATAGGACGAGTAAATCGAGTGAAGGCCACCCCAGATTTTTAATACTTCAATATAAACGTAATTGGTTATTTAAACATCGATAGTTTAGCTTTAAACACAACATTCACATGATTTAAGGAAATAATTTTTCAACCCGAAGTACTTGTTTATTCGTATACATTTTTTAATGTCGAAACGGACGCAAGTTAGGGAAAAATAATAAAGCATTAATTTAAATATTTTAAATATAGCTTTAAACATCGACTTATTTATCCAGTTATTGTATATTAAATATTATACTCTTTAATGTAAATATTTCTTAAGTTATTAATAATAACGAGAATATTGTCGTAGACAGTAAATTATATATTTTAAATTAAAAATAAATATCAAGAATTGCAAGAATTCCTAACTTAACCTTAAATATGTTTTAAAAGTACCATTCATGGTGATTTTAATTAACAAATTATATCAAATAGACCTTGCAATAAAATCTATTTGAAATTTTAATATTATTAATTAAATTAATTAAATATCCCTAACCCATGGTTATTGCTGTATTTAAATTTTAAATAAAGCTATTAGGGTAGTTAAACTTATTAACCGTTATCACTAGTTCAATAAATTATTTTAATCAAGTTTTAAATATTCCTTATCTAACTATTAGCTAACCTACATATTTATTTAATTTTTAAACCGCTATTACTTTAAATTTAAAAATACACATCTAGTATGCCTTGCAAATAGTCCACAATGAACTTAACCTCAAAACTTACCTTTGTAATAAATCTTCTAAAATATATATATATATATATATATATATAAAAACTATACAATATAGTGACTAGATTGTAACCGATTTTATTGTAGCAAATTGTCTGTATCACGAATCCACATTTAGTATTATCAAATGCATCACGACAAAAAGAACACAATTTGGTGTATAACACTGTCGAAACAACGAAAAAAACCAAAAAAAATACTCGATAAATAATAGATTTGTCGTAATTTTTAAGTATTAAAAGTCTATGCACTGTATATCACAAATAAAACATACTTTTTACATGTGATTTAGTCGGGGCGTGTAAGGTTAGGTTACGACTACGCCAAAAATCGACTACAACCGCTTTTGATACTAAACTTGACGGTAGTGCGTCTGCTTACCGCTATCCTATATATATGTATGAGGTTGATTTTGTGTGCATGTATCGGTGACATGGGCGGGAAAAACTAGTGAGCATGTACGTTAGGATCGCACGTGCTGCGCCGCAGCGGCCATGTTTTTACATTCTTTTGCGAATATATATTAGAATATATTGTAATATTCCCGGTAATACACGTTTTGAAAATTCCTGAATTGTTTCTAGCTATTTTAATCACACCACAATCTTTGGTTAGAAAAAATCGTTGCTTAGTTTTTTTTTTGCATTTTTTGGTACTTTAAGAGGTTTTGTGATAATCCCCTGGTATAGCTATATAATTGTACCATGAAAATATTAAATGTATCCTTTATATATATATATATATATATATATATATATATATATATATATATATATATATATATATATATATATATATATATATATATATATATATTTCCCGAAACTACTGTTTTCAAACTGTGCGATTAAATTTCTCAGGAACTACTCGACCAATTTACTTGTTCTTTATTTTAAATGAAAGAAAATACTATTTATTACAAGTTATACCAACAATATACACACTGTTTAAGCATTCGGCCGTGTGTCTGTAGCATTCTCGAATAAAATATTTCATTAAGAAAAACTATTTGCGTCGTCGCCCTGAATCTTAATATATATATATATATATATATATATATATATATATATATATATATATATATATATAACTTATATACTTGGATGTTAGTCGTCGCTCGCAAGACCATAATTTATGCCCTCTATCCCCTCTGAAGGTAGCGATTCACACCAAATTTGGTACACATATTATTTGGCATCCCATTTGGATCCGCTCGCAGTTTAAATTAAATCGCCCGTATACTTCCCGAGTTATAGGGCTCCCAAATTTGGAGCCCCCCTTAATACTGCCCTTATAAAAATAATTGAAACACTTAAAAATTCTACTAAAAATTCTAAGATATTTTTTATCTACAAGATTTTTTCATTTTGTGAACCCAAAGCCCGAAAAAAATTATTAAATATTATAATTTTGAATTTTAAAATATGCAAAAATTTTTTTTTTATCAATATAATCTAAATTTGGTACACATATTATTTGGCATCTCATTTGGATCCGCTTGCAGTTTAAATTAAATCGCCCATATACTTTCCGAGTTATAGGGCCCCAAAATTTAAAGCACCCCTTAATACTGCCCTAATGAAAATAATTAAAACACCCAAAAATTCTACTAAAAGATATTTTATACCTGAAAGAATTTTTCATATTATTAACCCAAATCCCGAAAAAAATTATTAATTATTATTATCTGGAATTTTAAAATAAGCACTAAAAATTTTTTTTTTATCAATATATTCTACAAAAAATAGTAAGACTTTCTATATCTGCAATATTTTTTCAAATTGTTAACCAAAAGGCCATAATAATTAAAGACCACTGCTCGCAACGCATATCTTAAAGAGAGCTCGCCTTTAGGTAAGCCTAAAGGCGAGCTCTACGCATTGGTGCGTTTTGCGCGTAACAAATTTTGTTTCTTCTAAGAGCATTTTTAAGGAGAGCTCCAAATTTTGTGATTCTATAACTCCGGAAGTATAAAGACTACTGGATTAAAAAAATTAAAAAAAACTGCACACGAATTCAAATGAGATATCACAAAATGTGTGTAGTAAATTTGGTTTAAATCGTTTGGGTATCTTCAGAGGAGTAGAAGATACAAGTCTGGTCTTACGAGCGAGTGCTCAAGCGACGACTAATATCCAAGTTTGTGTTATATACCTATATATTTGGATTCAGGGCAACAAGATAAGATTTTTTTTTAAAATTTTATCCGAGAATATTTCAGACACACGGGCGAATGCTTTGGCTCTTCTGTACGGTGAGCTAAAAAATGGACCTATAATCCCGATAGGATATCATCGAATATTTACATTAATTAAAATGTACATTATTATTATTATTATATCGATGAATAATGAACTGTGTATGATATGGGCACATGGTACTCATGGGTTAACCCAGTAGATAAGAAATTGTATGTTATATAGAATACACAATTTTCACCCGGAAAACTTCGACGTAAGGAAAAGTTCACAAATACACAATAATATAAATTTTTGAATATATAATTATACATTATAAAGTATGAAATATTTAAATTTATCATTTATAAATATTATGTATAGTTCTCATGAAACGCAACTCACACACGTGTCAAACTTGACACACTTTTGTATAAACAAAATATCAAATTAGCAAACAAAATAAACGTACTTAATAATATCATATATTTAATGTCTTAATAACCTTTAATTTAGAAAAAAAAAAAAAAAACTTTAATGAAACACGTTGGAAAATACGATTTGTGATTTTGCTTTGTCTTACAAGCATCCCACTACTAACACAAAACATTTCCCAACTGGTTACATTTGTATATTATTTATTTCAAAATATAATATTTTCCACTATTAACCTTTGTTCTGCACACTTCCTGATAAGCATTTACTATGCACAAGGGGTATTAAGTACCCCAGCAACTTTGAATGTGTCTCACAGGCATACTATTTATTATTTTGCTTCAAAATAAAAATCTAGGTACTCTTTTAAGCTTTCTTAAGAAGACGCAATTACTTTTATAAGCCTTTTTGGAAACAAAAATTATTAA
This sequence comes from Leistus spinibarbis, assembly GCA_933228885.1. Classification (NCBI taxonomy): domain Eukaryota; kingdom Metazoa; phylum Arthropoda; class Insecta; order Coleoptera; family Carabidae; genus Leistus; species Leistus spinibarbis. The sequence continues at coordinate 6,448,289 of OW121803.1, read as the reverse complement.
AAAATAAATGCACGAAAAATGGCATATTTTACTAAAAAAATCATAAAAATTTCAATTTTAAATATTATTAAACAATTTTTACGGGATTATACTCCTAAAATACTAAACTTTATGAGAAAAATTATGGCTTATAGCCGCTTTCCAGTTTTTGAAAAAAAAAATTGTTTTATTGAAGGCTTAAAATGATAGAAAATTCACGCGAGATATTAACGGAAATACTCATTTTAAGTATCACTGAATCGACTCTGACTATTTCATTACGTCTGTGTGAGTGTGTGTGTGTGTATGTATGTATGTGTGTGTGAACGCTCTAGGATCTATTGAAGAAGAAAAAAAATGGAATTTTAAACTTAAGCCCGGGTGTGCACCTCCTATTTTTGAAGACAATATCTCAACCAGAAGTAAATGTTTACTTTTTTTGCATATTTCGTAAACAAGACTAGTTAGAAAAAAAGTGATTCTTACAAAGATGGAAGATATTTAAATTTATTATAATTGTCAAAAAAGTGTATTTGAAAAATGTACCATTTAATGAAAAATTGCCTTTACAATATTGATTTTGTTTCATAGCAATCGTAGGGTTAAAATAAAATAAAGTTATATTATAAATACAGATAGTAAAGGACAAGAAAGTTAATGCCACTTTAGCTTTTAAAACATGCAATAATGCTTGGGTGGAGGGTTCGCGTGAAGAATTACCTCAGGGCCTCAAAAACTTATCCGTCTCTGCTAATTGCTCTTTTGTACTTTCTTTTCGTGTGAGCGTATGACGAGCTAAACAAAAATCGTGTAAATCGTTCAATATTCATCTTTAGACAAATTATAACATGTGATTCTATATAATTGATTAATTTAATATTCAATTACTTACTGCAATTTGAATATATTTCAATTTTTAAATATTAATTTGTAAACTACGTCGTTCTTTGACGTCATTTGAGAAAGAAATTACTAATTATTTTTAGTTTGCTATACGAAGTTCAGAAAAGCTAAAACATCCGGTCGTGTGTCACATATACTTGGCTGTTAGTCACCTGCTCGCTCGCCCATTGGACCAAATGTATGCCCTCTTTGAACCAAATTTGCTGCATTTATTCTATTTGTATCCGATTACAATGTAAATCCAATCACTTTATACTTCCGGAGTTATAGGACCCCTAAATTTGAAGCTATTATTAAAAGGAGGTTATCCGAAAAATAAGTCAAATTCAAGTTTTATTTTCGGATGAACAAATTAAGTAACACCAAAATGGAGTTCACCCATGAATTGTATATTGATATTCGTTCAAGAAATCATTATTTTCACATTATTATCATAAAAAGTTGACCGATTTATGGTAGGGTATGCAGCGCGTGGATTACTCCATCCGGTATTATAAACAATTTAATTACCATTAAAATGTATTCGTTCATTAAAATAAACAATATTGAATCAAAATTATAATTTTCTCATCCTATGGAAAAATTATATTGCTGTAATTAATACGAAGTATCGGAGAAGCTAAAGCATTCGGTCGTGCCTCAGATCAAAAAATTTCCTTAACAAAAAGTGTTTGTCTCGTCGCCTTGAATCCAAAAATATGTATAACTTATATACTTGGATGTTATTCGTCGCTCACTCGTAAGACCAAATTTGTGCCCTCTACTCCTCTGAAGGTACCGGAGCGATTCACTTCAAATTTGGTACACATATTATTTGGCATCCCATTTGAATCCGCTCGCTGTTTTAATCCAATCGCCCGTATCCTTCCCGAGTTATAGGGCCCCAAAATTTAGAGCCCCCCTTAATACTGCTCTTATAAAAATAATTAAAACACTCAAAAATTCTACTAAAAATTCTAAGATATTTTATATTTACAATATTGTTTCGTATTGTTAACCTATAACCCGAAAAAAAATTATTAAATATTACAATTTTAAATTGCACTAAAATTTCTTTTTTCAAAGTAATCTACAAAAACTTGTAAGACTTTTTTGCTTCAAATTATTAACCAAAAGGCCTTAATAACTAAAAACCACTGTTCGCATCGCACATATTACTCGTAAGGCGAGCTGGACGCATAGGTGCGTTGTACGTACCGAATCATGTTTTCTCTTTATTGTGACTTAAAACATCTTAATTATTAATATTTTCCACAAATTATAGGTTCATGGCCCCACAAAATTAATAAGCTTTTCGGTTCAAAAATCTGATAATGATTGGTTGATCTTTTGAAAGGCTATTTTACTCGGCGCGCCGAAAAATGTAGTTTCGAGAAAACCTGTATGCGCGCTCGCATTAAATTGACTGTAACTTTTCCAATACTTCGAATATCGATTAACCGTTTTAGGGTTTTATTCTACACACTATAAGAACTTAAAAAATAAAAATATGCTTTTTTTATCGCCATGAATATTGATTATTTTTTAATACTAAACAATTCTAAGATATTTTATGTCTACACTGAATCCAAAGGCGATACAACAGTAATTTAAAAGATATTTTTGTTTTTGTATTATATGTATTTATTGTATTTATAGAAATGCTTTATTTTTATATAAATTAACCCTACGATTGCTGTGAAACAAAAAAAAAAAAAATATATATATATATATATATATATATATATATATATATATATATATATATATATATATATATTGTAACTAGGGAAACGTATACACAAAACAATCATTTACAAATGTGATTTTTCAGTAAATAGTACATTTTTAGAAATAACTTTTTAAACAAAAGTTGCTGGAAATTTCAATATCTTCAACTTTTATAATAATCACTTTTTCTCTAACCCAAGCCATCTCCGAGGTATAGAAGAAATAGGAAAAAGGAACGGTTACTTCCGGTTAAGATAACGTTTTCAAAAATATATGGTACACTATATACAGTTTAAAGTTTCATAATTTATCCTTCCACATTTTTGACTTTAGAGCGTTCACACACAGACACACACACACATACACGTCATCGAAAATAGCCAGATTCGATTTAGGAATAGTCAAAATGTGATTTCCATTAAAATTTCAAGTTTAAAATATAGACTTCGCTCAATTTAATCAAAAACCATTTCTGTATTATTGTTTTTCATCATCTTCAAAACCCAGTGGTTATAAATAAGTTTTCTGTATTGATTAAAACAAAATTTCTATATAAATTAAAAATATGAAGTGTCCTTCACTCGATTTTCTTATACGTAGTTTTCAATATACAATAATAAATATCTTATCTGAACATTTTAAGCATCAATTTTTGTGTTAGTTGGTCCATACCATACAATATCAATGGTACCTGTGAACACGTTCTCATCGGTTCAATGATGCTTCCTGAAAGTCGGCATTACACTATGCCAAAACAATATGTGAATATTTACAAACGTATATTTAGCTCGTCGTACGATTGCACAAAAAGGCTATAGTGTCCGAAATTATATATATTGTTCGCTCGGTCGGTTGAAAGACGGGAGTTTGGAACCGCATTTCCTCAAAAAATACCGGCCCAATTGAACCAAATATCACTAAAACGGCTGCTCTTATGGCAAAAATAGTTATGGTCATAATGAAAGATATTAATATTTTGCACAAATTTTGTTTGAAAACTTTCTTCAAAAAATGAAAACTGCTACGGCAAATCTTAAATATCTTATTTGTTGCCATGGATTCCCATATAGTTTAATAAATCGTATGATCTGCACCTGTCAATATTTCGACTGGGAAACAAAATAGACTCAATTAGATAAATGACTTTTCAGAGTATTCCTGTGGAGTATTGGTTTGTTTGAGATATATATCTCAAACAAACTGACAAACAAACCAATACTCAACAGGAATACTCTGAAAAGTCATTTATCTAATTGAGTCTATTTTGTTTATATATATATATATATATATATATATATATATATATATATATATATATATATATATATATATAGTGAAAATTATGAAAAAGAAAGTCGAGTGCAGGCCACTCCAGCTTTTTCTGTGTGGCCACTTTATTTACTTTTATACATTACATATCAGATAGAAAATAATAATTTGTTAGTTTAAATGAAATTTTCCTAATGTAATTATATAAATTATAATTATGTTGTAGATAATATTTGATATTAATTAGTATAAATATTCCTATCTATAGTATAGTAATAACCTATTAGTTTAATCACGAAATATCTAGAATCAATGAAAATATTTCGGCATTTATATATCCTGAATCCGGTTAATTTTAAAGTTCAGAAATTTCCAGAAAATTAATAACGCTGACGACAGGTGGTCGCCTTCGGACTAAACCTGATTAACGCGAATTCATCTTTATCGAAATTAATAATATATCTGTTTTATTAATTTAAAATATAATTAAAAAATGTGTGTGAATTTACATTATTTCTACAAATGAATTTAATATAATTTTTCTGAATTATAGTAAAGGGCGTGTTTACAGCGAAACAATTAGTAATTAAGCTTAGCAATAAGTAATAATTCCAGTTTGTTGTGTGACATACAAAGTTAAGGCGTGTTCACAGCGAACAGTAATTAAGATTTGAAGAATACAAATAATTATCTAGTTTGTATTATGACAAGCAATGTTAACATTCCAAACATCGAAATGAAGACAATGTCTGATAAATTTTGTTGCTGTAATTATTAACTTTGTATGTCATACAACAAACTGGAATTATTATTTATAAATTCTAAACTTATTTACTAATTGTTTCATTGTGAACACCCGTTTAACGTTCACAGCTTAACCTAATCTAACCTAAAATTCCAAACAACAAAATGAACACAATGAATGATACATTTTGTTGCTGTAAACGTTAACTTTGGACGTCATACAACAAATTGGAATTATTACTTATAATTTCTACGCTTAATTACTAATTGTTTCACTGTGAACACGCCTATAATGTTCACAGCTTAATCTAACCTAACCTAACATTCCAAACAACAAAATGAACACAATTTATAATAAATTTTGTTGCTGAAAACGTTAACTTTGTCATACAACAATCTGGAATTATTACTTATTATTTCTAAGCTTAATTACTAATTGTTTCACTGTGAACACACCTATAACGTTCACAGCAACCAAATTAATCATATATTGTGGTAATTTAGTTGCTTGGAATGTTAGCATTACTTGTCATAATACAAACTAGATTATTATTTGTAATTTTCTAATCTTATGGTGCAATTCTGAGCAAATTTATACATCTATAAGTAAAATCTGTAAAATATTGATAGTGTAAAATATATTTTAATTGAATTGCAAACCATTTTTAAACTGAATCTATAAGATATATCGAACATAATACATGATTTGTGTAATTAATAATACTAAAATGTATATCCATTAAAGAACTACAGCTTTTTCAAAATCTTACAGATTCTGCTTATAGACCTATAGACTGACGCAGATTCGCACCATTAGTGACTATTTGCTCCGCAGTGAACACACCTTTACTCTATAAATCAAGTATTTTCCTAAATTCCAGGAAAATTACATACCTTATAAGCGTAATTTTACATTAATAGTTATGTAGTTTTTAGCTCGTCGTACGATAGTACAAGACAGCTATAGTGTTTGGTCATGTGTCTGTAACAATCTCGGATCAAAAAAAAGATTCTTGGGTGTTTGCAACAGTAAATTTTGTACTCTAACAATTGCTATCGCTTTATTTATTGTGATTGGGCTCGCCGGAACGGCGAGCTGGTACCATTGGCGCTTACGATAGCTCATGTTTTTTTTTTGTTAGAGAAAAATATGTTATATAAAAGTTGAAGATATTCAAATTTCTAGCAACTTTAGTTTGAATAGTTTTTTCGAAAAACATACCACAGATTCAGAAATGGTCATGATTTCAATTCATCCTTTTAGATTTCGTCCAAGAAAGTTAAAATTAATGAATATTTAAAATTAAAAAATAATTATTTATAATTTTAATAGAGCCCCTGGTGTACATAATTTGATAAAATATCTTAAACATTTTTGTAAAATGTTCTGTTATTTGCAAAAATTGTCTAATCGCAGTATTAAGGAGCCTTCTAAAGCGGTTGAATTCAAAATGCGACGGCAACTATTTGGGCATTGAAATTATATGTATATACATTTCTTTTAAATCGGTCTGATACCTTCAGAGGAATTTCGTGCACAATTTTGGTCTTACAGGCGACTGAGTGAGCGACATAATCCAAGTAAATAATATATATATACATTTTCATAATCAGGAAGACTAGATTAGCACTTTTGTTAAGAAAACAAGATTTGGTACGCGTAAAACGCACCAACGCGCAGAGCTCGCCCTTATGTAAAATATGCGTTGCGAGCAGTGCTTTTTAATAATTATGGCCTTTTGGTTAACAATTTGAAAATATGTTATAGCTGTAAAAAGTCTTACATTTAATATTAGATTATATTGATAAAAAACAATTTAGTTCATATTTTAAAATACAAAATTATAATATTTAATAATTTTTTTCGGGCTTTGGATTAACAAAATGAAAAAATCTTGTAGATATAAAATATCTTAGAATTTTTAGTAGAATTTTTAAGTGTATTAATTATTTTTATAAGGGCAGTATTAAGGGGGGCTCTAAATTTTGGGACCCTATAACTCGGGAAGTATACGGGCGATTGGATTTATACTGCGAGCGGATTCAAATGGGATGCCAAATAATATGTGTACCAAATTTAGATTATACTGATAAAAAAAAAATTTAGTGCATATTTTGAAATTCAAAATTATAATATTTAATAATTTTTTTCGGGCTTTTGGTTAACAAAATGAAAAAATCTTGTAGATAAAATATATCTTAGAATTATTAGTAAAAATTTTAAGTGTTTCAATTATTTTTATAAGGGCAGTATTAAGGAGGGATCCAAATTTTGGGGCCCTATAACTCAGGAAGTATACGGGCGATTGAATTTAAACTGCGAGCTGATTCAAATGGGATGCCAAATAATATGTGTACCAAATTTGGAGTGAATCGCTCCGGTACCTTCAGAGGAGTAGAGGGCACAAATTTGGTCTTACGAGCGAGCGACGACTAACATCCAAGTATATAAGTTATATACATTTTTGGAATCAGGGCGACGAGACGAACACTTTTTCTTAATGAAATTTTTTGATCCGAGAATGCTACAGACACACGACCGAATGCTTTAGCCTCTTCGGTACTACGTACGGCGAGCTAAAAAAATGTATCCGAGAATATTACAGACACACGCCCAAACACTATAGCTGTCTATTCTTTTGTACAAGTTAATAATAAAAAAAATAATTGTTGTGTTCTGATATGGTTTTCGCTCGCCAAGTTTGTTTACACATGTCTCTTCATTAATCAGTAATTGTAAATCAGTATTTTCATTAAAAAAAACAAACAGTGGCTATAAAAATGTTTAATCTTCATTCTAGCTCGCTAAACAAGTCGCGTGTCTGCATTCTCGGATCAAACATTTTCTTTAGAAAGAGTGTTTTATGTGCAAGCGTGGATATTTCTTATACAGCTTAGGAGCTTAGGGGTCTGTACTTAATCGTACGACGAGCTAAATGCATTGGTGCCTGCACCTATGATTGTTGTTAGTAGGTAATATTATCACAAAAATTGTACGAATCTGGTATTAATAGCGATTGAATATGTAGATATTGTCGACTTAACTATCATGTAAAGCGACCGTAAAATAAAATTTTAGAACTACTGGTCATTTTTCAAATTACTTTTAATGTTACATTACACTTTCATTTAAAATACAATCATGGTATTGATTTCAAACAAAATTACATTAGGACAGCAATTCGGAAACCATTGCTGAAAGTCGTTTTAGAACGTCGTACAATATGAACAAAATTGCTGAATAGTATTCGATCGAATACACACACACACACACGTTATTCCGAAAATAGTCAGATTCGATTCGGTGATGGCCAAATATATATATCTAATAAAATCTCAAGTTCGACCTTTTTCTAAAAAACTAATAAACGATTCTATAAGAAAATATTTATTTTATCAATATATTCAAATATAATATTCAATATATACTGCTTTTCAATATTTATTTTCAATAACCAATACGCTCGAAACACGTTCTCAGTCGATCTATTTATGATTATAAGAACTGTGTTTTTAAATAAATTACTACAACCCTGTAAATTACTTTAAGATTGTTCAATTTTGGGTTAAAAGGTCGGGCAACTATGCTAATTCGTTTTAAAGTTAACTCTTGCTACAGAAGAGCTAAAGCATTAGGTCGTGTGTCTGTTGCATTCTCGGATCAAAACATTTCCTTAACAAAAAGTGTTTGTCTCGTCGCCCTGAATCCAAAAATATATATAACTTATATACTTGGATGTTAGTCGTCGCTTGCTCTTAAGACCAAATTTTTTGTCCTCTACTCCTCTGAAGGTACCGAAGCGATTTGAACCAAATTTGCTACACATATTATTTAACATCCTATTTGGATCCGCTCGCAGTTTAAATACAATCTCCTGCATACTTCCGGAGTTATAGGGCCCCAAAATTTGAAGCCCCCCTTAATACTGCCCTTATAGACATAATTAAAACACCCAAAAATTCTAAGATATTTTATTTCTACAGGATTTCTTCATATTTGTAACCCAAAGGTCATTAAGAAAATATTAGAATTTAGACTTTGCAACCGAAAGTTGTATAATTTTTTAAAAGTAATTTACTGGTTTGCAGTAATTAATTTAAAAAATGCACCCGCCTTTCTTCTATGTAGTGTTCATTAGTAATATATATCTCAAACAAACTATCAAAAAATACCAATACTCCACAGTAAAACCCTGAAAATTTTCAATTTAACATATAATTTTATTATGTTATCAAATATTGTTTCTTCAATATTGAACATAGATGCTGATTCTCTAAAATCCACCTTATAAATATATTCAAATATAATTTTTAATGTACGTACTGTTTTTCAAAATATATTTCTCTACTTGTGTTAACCGATGCAAAATGGTATATCTATAGCAACATAAATAAGATATTTAAGATTTTCCGTAGCAGTTTTCTCGTAACTGGTACATTATTTGAAGAAACTTTTCAATCAAAAGTTGTGCGAAATATTAATATCCTTCCTTATGAACATAACTATTTTTGCCGTAAGTGCAGCCGTTCTAGAGATATTGGAGATGGAACAAAAAATGCTTAGTCATCATGCACTTCCGGTTTGAATATTCTTTTCAAAAATAGAAGGTGCACATCTAGACCATATATACCTACATGTCTTAAGTTTGAAGTTTCATAATTTTACGTTCGACAGTTTTGTCTCTAGAGCGTACACAAAAAGACAGACATACACACACACACACAGACAGAGAGTCGAAAATAGTCACATACGATTCAGGGTCAAAACGTGTATATCCGTTGAAATCTTGAGTTTGAAATTTTTCGTGTTTACAATACTTACGTATTACTTCGTAAAAAGAAGTAAAAACATTTTTATTTCGACATATTAAATTGTGTAAATATAAATGGTTAGATATTTATCAACAATTACAATTTATATTTATGCAGGAAACCTCGTATCCCCTACATACAAACATTCATACACACATACATAAATACATATATAAATATATATATATATATATATATATATATATATATATATATATATATATATATATATATATATATACATACTTATATATATATATATATGTATATAATTATAGGAAATGGACATATTTTGTTAACATTTTTTATATAATTTACATACAAAAGACAAAGATTATATTTGTTAAACGTATTAAAATTAATTTTAGTTTTCTTCGAAGAAGGTTGTACCTACCTTTATTTACGTTGGAAAATAGTTTTATATTTTATACATGTCGACGGTCACATGTTTTCTTTTTTCATAATAATAATAATTTCTTTTAACCATTTAAAATACAATACATGTATTACTAGATTGTCGTATTCAAAAAAAAAATACAACCAAAGAATACATGGGTACTGCATTTTTGAGATTTTTTTTTATTGTTATTATAACATACATATAAAATTTCTTGAAGTTGAAAAGTTTCTTCAAATAATGTACCAGTTACGAAAAAACTGCTACGGAGAATCTTAAATATCAAATTTATGTTGCTATAGTTATGCATTTGTGATAATATTTTTGTAATAAACCGTAAGAAAAAAAAATTGAAATAATTTATACGTCATTTTTCACCGGTTAACACAAATAGATCGATTGATGAATATGCTTTATAATAAATTTTATCAACGAAAATACTACATAAAACATAAAAATATCTGTGTTTAGCTGGAAGCATTTGATCTATCACCAAGTATTGCTTTTATTTGAACTCTGAAACTAAAATTTTAACCCCTATGAACAGACAACCTAACATACTTTACAGCATGTTTGGTTAGCTTCGTATGACGCGACGTTACGTAGACAGAATAACTAAAGGACCATTTATGATTGATTTTTCCACGGTACAGCACGGCAAGTTTACGCGTAATGCGTGGCTATCTCTATCTAACGCACTAGAATGGACCACCTGCCCTACTCCTACCAAGATTAGTGTACTACATGTAGACATTCATCAGATCATCAGCAATCATTACAATCTTTGAAGAAGACCATATATTTGTCTAAATATACACGCGTTTTTTTTTTACGATTGCATTCGAAATTATCTTGGCGGGAAATCTGGTATTGGTGCCTGTACCTATGCTTATTAGTTTCTGATACATTATGTACAAAATAAGTTATTGTGATCACAATAAAATCAACCTCAAAATTATAAGGCTGCTATCCAAATTCTCTGTATTAAAATTTAGGTAATAATTAATTACGTAAGATTTTTTTTTAATGAAAAGGTGTGATTGGCCTAGATACTATCTAAAACTTACTATACTTTTCATCAAATTATTTTGTAATAGCAAATTGGAGCAATGTATTAGATGTTACTAGCCATATTACACACGTTAACTGAGCAGTTAACACAACCAATTACAAATCTAAAAAAAAAAAAAAATAGGAAAAATAAATCATTGGTCTGGTGCATGAGCTTTGCATTTGAATTTGACTAATTTTGATGCGTAGAATACCAGATTTGCCTAATCAAATCTCGATTTTAAGATACAGTATATAGTGACCTCCAATACCTCAACGCGTTGTAAAAATCTTAAGCTGTTATTTTAGTGTTATAAAATTATAATATTATTAATAAAATAAACAAAACAATAATTTTAATAAATTTGTTGTACCAGTGATACCGACTTACGCGAACTCGGAGTTACGCGGTTCTTGATTTTATTAAACCATCGAAATAGAAACTTGTGGTCCCAATTAAACAAAATTTATATGTACTTACACAAATTCGACTTCCGTCGGTCCCACCTATCGCGTAACTTCCGGGTATAACTATTTAAAAATGTATCTTTAAAGAATAATTGAAAATTTTCTTTGAATAAATAAATAAATAATATTTTTAATGAACAAGTTTATTGTCTTCAACAGATGTAGCTCTAGACTGTAGAGCGTTCACACACACACACACACACGCAAACACAAAAACATACACACACACACACACACAAACACACACACAAACACACACACACACACACACACACACACACACACACACACACACACACAAACACAAAAACACAAACACAAACACAAAAATACGTCATTCCAAAAATAATTAGGTTCGATTCAGGGATTATTAAAATATGTATTTCCGTGAAAATCTCGACTTTGAAAATTCACCGAGTAGTACCTGTATCTATGTTATTATTATTAAATTTCAAATATATTTATCTTTTTCATGAGTGTAGGAAGTTATATTTAAATTTACTTTTAAATATGAAACTGCATTATTATAAATATTATTAACGGAAATAGTTCACAAAATATTAAAATATGGGTGTTTAGTTGGAAGCATTGTTGCTATCATAAAATCTTGTTTCTATTTGAGCTTTGAAACTAAATTTTTAGCCCCTATGAACATACAACCTAACTTACTTTGTAGCATAGAATAGTACTTTATAGCTTCGTACGATGCAGATATATATATATATATATATATATATATATATATATATATATATATATATATATATATATATATATATATATATATATATATTTATGTGGTGTATCCATGATTAGTAAAAAAAATTCATAAACATAATTATTCTTATCAGCATTTATATTTATTTATTTTACAATTTATCATTTATTATATTAACAAATAAAATTATTAAATACTATATAACGTAAGTAGACCCATTAATATATACTGTAGCGTCGTAATATGCTTACAATTGTTGAAAATGTATATTATATGCCCTTAGCAGAAACTTCAAAATATCAAACTTAATTATGAATTTACAGTGTTTTAAATACTACCTTTATTACATTACAGATTTACAAATAATAATATTAACAACAGGACGATTTACAAGAGACCAGTGGTTAAAACAGCCCTGTACGAGTATAATAATCCATAGATCTATTGATAACTGAAGCCGATACGCAGTCTGGTGTCGGAAAAATAACTTGTCAGTGAAGGCAAACAGCAATAATGCCGACATATTTGCTTGGCGATTTATGAAATATATAAATTTACAAAACAAAAGTATGAATTTGCATTGCTCTTAGATCTATAATATGATACCAAAACCATAATTTTATTTGTAATTATAGGTATAGATGTCATTTGACGTTCAATGTATCACATGGCATGGTTAATATTATTTATACACATATATATATATATATATATATATATATATATATATATATATATATATATATATATAAACAAAGGAAAATGCTTTATTTGTGAGGAACAGGATCATAATGTATTATTTGTAAAAGAAAAACCAAAATTAAATATTTTATACAAATGCAAAATGACAATTAGCTGCCTTCACTCATCTGACATGACACTGCAGCACTACAATCGGTAAGTTCAATGAACAATATTAAAACATATGTGTTCACAGTGAAAATTATGCATTATAACACTGGTGCTTGCACCCTATGTTTTAAGTTTGTAGCACAAAAAATTGTTACAAATTATATTTATTAATAATATAAATAAATTTTGCTACTTTATTATAAGGTACTGGGCGATTAACATAAAATTATTAAAAATTATATATATATATATAATTAATAATAATATAATTTATAATTCGTATTATAATCCTTGAGATAAATTCTTATCAATAAATGACCGATTTCTCAGTTTATCAGTGGAGTTATCTGCAAAAATATTTTGATGATTTTCTGTTTTACCATTTGATTCATAAAGGATGGTTTGATTTGGCCAGCATACTGTATTTTTAGGCTTCTGTAAAAAAATAAGAGAAAATATAGATTAATAAATATATATCATAATTATAATGGATGAAATTGAAGTGTTCTTGCGACTACACCGATGAGGACGATCACGAAAAATATCTGGTGTATAGTTGACTTCATTTAAAGTCAAGGGATCGACATATACATACATTAGAATACTGGTAATTTTAGAACGCAACAAACATCCAACCCGAAAAAACAATTGACCCGAATAATTTTTATAAAAAATACATGAGTCAATGCGTAATTAACATAAGAAATGTCTGGTATAAATATGATTTTTTTTGAATACACAGTTCCGGAGATAAAAAATAAAACCTCCAAAATCTGCCATTTTGTATAGTTTTTATTTTTTAACTCCAAAACTGTAAATTCAAAAAATTCAATATTTTTCCCAAGCATTATTTTTGCAATCACGTATCGACTGATATTTTTTTTATAAAAATAACACGAGCCAATTTCTTTTTGTTTCATCGGGTGTTGAGTAGATTTGTGGAATTAAGGAATATATTGAAGGTGGTGTTTTATGGCCAATCCCTTGAGTTTCGATGTAGTGTAATGTATACAATACTCCAGAAATCTTCGGAAATCTCTAGATCTGTGTAGATTATTGGATATCTTTAAATAATTCTAGAAATCAGATATCTGGCGTATACAAATGTTCGTCATGATCAACCCCGCGGTCAACACGCTGTTTTAAACATACAGTTTCCCCCGATTTTCTTAACGTTTTACAATCACTGGTTTTTGTTGAGATAATCCAAACATGTGTACAAATTTGATTGACGGGCATATTGTCCATTCATTGCGTAATTTCATTAGCTGGAAATTTTGCGGAAAGGGTATAGCAGGATAAGATAGTGAAAAGTCCCCCCAAACAGATTAAGGGTCAAGATAGGTTCTTCGAAAGAAAATCATTTCCCTAGATTTTCAGCTTCGAAAATCATTCCTAGCGGTCATAACTTTAAAAATACGTTTTTACTTTCTCTCTCAAATATCTCCGGTTCTACTCAACCTTTTGACATCCGGTTTGATGCATTCGAAAGGTATTATAGGAATAATCTCGTTAGGCACTTGTCAAAGATTTTTTTAATTATCCCATATGAAGGAAGATTAAAAATGCTTAAAAAAAATTAAATTTGTTGCACCTCTTCGGCAATTGTGAAAATTGCGTTTAAAAACTTCAACACGCCATAAAAATTGGAATTTCCCGCCCAAAAATTCGAAAAAATTACCATGAGATTATCCTTATAAGACCTTTCGAATGCATCAAACTGCATGTCAAAAGGTTGAGTAGAACCGGAGATATTTGAGAGAGAAAGAAAAAACGTATTTTTGAGGATATGGGCACTGGGAATGATTTTCGATGCTGAAAATCTATTGAAATGATTTTTTCTCGAAGATGAATCGCATGACCTATCTTGACCCTTAATCCGTTTGGGGGGGACTTTTCACTATCTTATTCTGCTATACCCTTTAGATTTTTTTTTAATAAATTTTGAGGTGCTTTTTCTGAATGTTTGCTTCCTCTTATTTTTGCGCAGTCATTTTGGAAAAATGGCGTCACGAACCGGTATTTGCGATTGCAATATTAATTTAATTTTCAAAATAATAATTTATATTAATTAGAAATTTATGATTTAATAAAAATATATATATATATATATGTATATTCTTTATTATAAACTGGCCCGTGATTTTCGCCAATCCAAATACAAATAAAATTTTTCTGTATATACAATAGATTTGCGATTCACTTACCTGTTGAGTAATTTTATTTTCGTAAGTTTGCTTGTAGAAATTAGAGAATAAAAAGAAAAATAATATGCCATGTGCACCAGTCATATACATGAAATGTTTGGGATAATCACATTCGAAGAAAAAGATTTGCGTAGAATGTACGATTACCATAATAAATTGAACCTGAAATCAAAACAATTATTTTTAAAATCTACTTAAAATACACTTTTACGCATGTCCAAATATCGTAATCTAAAATAAGTCCATAGCACTTAAATTTAATAAGAACAATCCAAATATTAATGAAAATATACAATTTTTTATGTAAAATTAGTTACTTGCCGAAATAATTTTTAAATATCTGACATGCTAATATTAAGCAATATTTAAAAATCTGACTTATTCTAACTTCTGAAGAAAGTATAGTGCCCTTTTCACACCATGACTTTAAGACAGAGTCGAAACGTCGAGAAGGAATACATATTTAAACAAGATTAGGTACAGGCACCTATACCTTTTTAACTTTTATAAATATTAATGGCTTGAAGCCTATTTGAATGTTTTAAGCTATTTTGAGGGTTTGAAAACTTTTGATTAATTTATAAATTCAGTTTTCAATTTCAAAGCTTAAAATCCTGATTATCAAAAGAGCTCTAATTAAATTGATTTAAATTACCAAGGGCGGTATTATAATCCATAACCATTTAACATACCATTAAGGTTAAACATAAAGCTCGAAAAAAACCTACCGACTAATCTTTAAAAAAAAAAAAACAGTGAATTTGTAATTGCATAAATAATGCCTGGTAAAAATGATATTTTTTTGTATTTACAGTTTCAGAGATAAAAAATAAAAACCTCCAAAATAGGTAATTTATTATAGTATTCATTTTTTATCTCCGAAACTGTAAATACAAAAAAAATTACATTTTTATCAGGAATTATTTATGCAATTACGAATTCACTTGATTTTTTTCTATAAAGATTAGTTGGTAGGTTTTTGCGTAATCGAGGTTTGTTTAATTCTGGTAGGTTTGGAATAGTTTTATGTAATTAAGAAATATAACTTTGACCAAAAGTGCAACAATGTGTCCGTAATGCCTTTATATTCAATAAACAGTCATTATTCGATGGAATATCTTTGATTATATCGTAAAAATAGCTAATTTCAAATACTGTGTGCATGATTTCTATCACTGGTTGCTTGAATATTCAAAGTCAATGGTAGCGCCACCATATAAAATAGCCGAGAGCGGAGCGGCATTACTTCGAACTAGATGGACCTGATGGTTTGTCTTAAAATGTATTCCTACGTTAAAATTGATAATATCGAATCAAAATGAAATTTCTTATGGGAAAATAAGAGTGCTGTCATTTTAAGTTTTATTTTAGTTGCTAAGTAAATTTTAATATAATAAACTAAAGCCATTTATAAATCCTTTTGATTTAAATTCCTGCCCAGCTCTGACTGTACTAAGCATTGATTGGAATTATTTACTAAAATATAAAGAATAAGAACTTACAATTTGGAGAAGAGTCAAATACTTTTTCCACCACAGATATTTTTGTATTTTTGGTCCCATTGCTGCAAGCATGTAATACGAGTACATAATGATATGTACAAATGTGTTTAAAAATCCAAAAAATGTCGATTGCCCGCCTGGCATAAATTTGACACCCCACCAGACTGATACTGGCATAATACCATGATGTATCACATGCAACGAGTTTACATGGTCGAATTTCTTACGTAAAATGAAGAAAAACTGAAATAAATGTTACAATATTTAGTATTAGAAATTAACTAAACAGATATTCAAAATATGTTCTTCGAATAAATTCGAATAAATCGAACAAGATGCTTTCTTATTTCTTGTCTTGCAAATACAGATAAGACAAGAGTGTACACCAAAAATATAAGACAAGACAAGAAAGAGTTTTTCAACAAACAAGAAATTAAGGAATATTGATTTTTAATAACTTACCGTGTCAAAAAACTCGAAGAACTTTGACATGAAATACCACCAACAACCCTCGGCAATCTGTAGAAATTATAATAATTATTTTCATAATTACCACTTTGTAAGGCAATCATATTTTGTTAGTTACACTTATAATTTGTCCAAAGAGTCTCAGATAAAAATCATCGCGTTTTTACTTTTTTATATGCTGTAATAAGTGAGTCTTGTAATCATGAAAGATTTCCAATTCAAGATTTCAACGGAAATACACGTATTGACCCCCCTTTAATTATGAACTTAACTATTTTTGCCATAAGTGCATCCATTCTAGTTATAGAAAGGACAAATTACGCATAGAGTAAACATGCACTTCTGGTTTGAATATTCTTTTCAAAAATCGAAGTGCACTTCTAGACCATATCTTAAGTCTTAAGTTTCAAGTTCCACAATTTTACATTAACAGTCTTGGCACTAGAGCGTTCTCTCGAAAATAATCACATTCGATTCAGGGGTCAAAACGTGTATATCCGTTGAAATTTCTCTTGATTACAATACTTACTAATTACATCGTAAAATAAAGTAACCAGTGATTTTTTAATAGATAATACAATTAAACATAATAATGAAAGTAATGGTTATTGATTGATTGAAAAAGAAAGAAGAACCATATATGATTTTACTTACTCTGACTGCGGCAGGATTCATTGAGAAATCAATAGGCTGGCATCTCCAATTATAATCAGTGAACCACATAAACGACTAAACAAAAAGAAAAACAACATTAATAATATTCTGCACAAGTTTTGACTTAAAAACTATAATGCGTCGTAATATCTTGTATCGAAAAAAAAAAGTATAAAAAAATATAATATAAATATATTTTATATTTATTTATGCTTGTATTTAAATATTTCGTTTAAAATCTTATTTATTTTCAAATATATTACAATTGTTAAGCAATACACTTCTTCTTAATGTAATGCAAGTTGCGCACACACAGGGGCTTCAATAAAAAATTTCTTACAGCTTGCAAGTCTTTTTTATACGTAGGATAAAGCAAATTGTAATCATGAACAATTACAAAGTGTTGATTTACAAAGATTTGATTTGAGCGTTGATTAATTCATATTAAAAACTGCATTAAAAAAATATGGAGTGGCCGTACGTCGACTTTAAAAAATAGTAGAGTTTGACACAACCCTGAATTTAGAATAATATTACTCGGGTCATATAGACCCCAACCGTTACAAATACGAGTAAAGTAAGGTTGATGCCTTAACCCAAAACTGTAACAATATTTTAAAAGCTCTCTGTTCACAATAAAATAATATAAATATATTCAATATGTGCAAGAAAGTTCATTGAATTCATTAAAATGGTTTTTGCAATGGTTACATCTTCTGAAGCATTCGTATTATTTTGCAACATTCTATACGATGTAAATGCAAATATACTTACTTCATTAAATAAATAACAACTGATTAAAACTTGTATTGCGTTGTATATAATTAAGATATTTTTTAATTCAAATGGCTTTCGGTTTTCCATTAGTTTTGGTCCAATTTTCTTCACAAATAGCGCGTAAGACAACGAGATGATGATGGTGGGGAATGGGGACGACATCATAAACCAATTGTTCACCCTTGGATCTACAATTAAAAATATATTATTTTTAAAAATATACATATCTTTTAAGATAAACATTAGGCTTATTTAGTTCGAATAAATTCCTTTCCACTATAGGACGGCACTATTAAATTTGCTTTAGAAATATGCTATAAAATATATTTCGAATATATACATATAAAATGATAAATTGTTTATACTTTTCTGGAATTGTGTACGAGTTCGCTGTAAGTTACGGTGGTATTAGGATAACAGGAAATTAGCTAAGATGTGTATGACCTCAGAAAGCAAGTTATTGTTCAACACTTAAACATATAGGTGAATAGGATTAGTTGACAGTTGACATAAAACTATAGAAACTAGTTATTATATTCAAGATAGTTTTCTCTAAACACTCGTAATTGCAAGGTCAAGTTCAAGTATATTAGAAAGAAATTCCTGATACATTTACATACATATATAATACCTCATTCAGCGTAGATACGTACGTAGTTAATGAACTTTTAAACAATATATACATATATATATATATATATATATATATATATATATATATATATATATATAAAATTGATTTTTATGTAATATTCAAAACATTTTTAAACAGTTTTTCGATAGAGGTAACCCATATAGCACAGAATGTCTAAAGACGTAATAAAGACGTCCAATAGATGACATCTTAAAATATGACGTCTATTTGACGTCTTTATTACGTCTTTAGGCATTCTGTGCTATATGGGAACATTTTCTGAAAAGTCCCCGTTGAAAATAATTATGGTACCATAAATTTTATGGGCTATAAAACCGTATTATATTTTATAGATAACGGATGCATAAGAAAATCGAGTGAAGGTCACTCTCACTTTTTACTTTCTTTTACAGAGTAATAAGTAAGTATTGTAATCATGAAAAATTTCGAACTCGAGATTTCAACGGATATACACGTTTTGACCTTTTCTGAATCGAATGTGACTATTTTCGGAATGACGTCTGTCTGTCTGTCTGTCTGTGTGTCTGTGTGTCTTTGTGTGTGTCTGTGAACGCTCTAGAGCCAAAACTGTCGAACGAAAAATTATGAAACTTCAAACTTAAGCTTTGTATATGCCCTAGATGTGCACCTCCTATTTTTGAAAAGAATATTCAAACCGGAAGTGCATGTTTACTCTATGCATTTTTTGTTCTATCTCCAATATCACTAGAACGGCTACACTTACGACAAATATAGTTATGTTTATAATGAAAGATATTAATATTTCGCACAATTTTTGTTTGAAACATTTCTTCAAAAAATGTACCAGTTGCGAGAAAAATGCTACACGAAACATTATAAATATGTTGTTTACGTTGCCATGGATTCGCATGTAGCTTATAAAAACGGATCATCTGCTTTTTTGTCAGGAAAACAAAAGACTCTATTAGATAAATGACATTTCAGAATATTTCAGTAGTTTATTGGTTAGTTTGACAGCAGGTTTTGGATATATATATATATATATATATATATATATATATATATATATATATATATATATATATATATATATATATACATATACATATACATATACATATACATATATCTATATCTAGTGAAAATTGCGTAAAAGAAAGTTGAGTGCAGACCACTCCAGATATTTTTAAAAGATTTCCCGGTTATGCAGTTTAAGTAAATGATGCGAAATTGCAAATTTATATATATATTTATATATAATACCAAAATCTTGTGTAATCCCTGTGACATTTATTATTGATTGTTAATACATAAACAAATAATAAATAATTGTGTACCTTTGACAATCAATAAATTTGCATAAATATTTGCATGAGTAATATTAACTACAAGTCTAAGTACGGCCTGCAATGATACTTAATAATATTAAATAACAAAATTACACGTTATAAAATCTTAAATAACCATTTTTCTGACTGTATAATTGCGAATTTCGACATCAGGTAATAGAAATATTCGTACCATAATGATATTTTCATTTTTACGCAGATTACTGGTTAGTTATTACAGCAACATTTTCACAATTTATTATACAGTGAAGTTAATGTTTATAACGTTACTATCCAGGGCCGGATTGTCACACTTAAAACTTAAGATTAGTATATGGCACGAATATCATAACCGGAAGTATCAGTTTACTCATTTTTTAATCCCTCGGAAACGGAGTTGATTAACATAAAAGATATTTAAATTTCTAGAAACGTTTGCTCGCCAATTCAACAGTGATATGTCGAATTGGCGTACTGTTTATGGTCCAACCTTTTCCGTACGGCCTCTTGGCACAAGCATCGGATAAAAAGAAAAGGTTTAATAATCGCTAAAGCCACAGTTAATATTCTAAAAGCAAATATTTCTTTTCAGTGTAAAATCAGGTTTAGTTGCAATTTCCTTATTAAAATTTTAGTGCCAAATAACCGGAAGATTTTGTCAGCCGAATGATTTTAAATCTGACCGTGCGTAAATTCAACATAGCACCTTTTAAGGATTGTTCACAGCGAATTATTTAGTAATCAAACTTAGATAATTACAAATAACAATCTAGTTTGTATTATGGCAAGCAATGCTAGCATTCCAAGCAACAAAATTAACACAATTTATGATAAATTTTGTTGCTGTGAACGTTAACCTTGTATGTCATACAACAAACCCAAATTATTACTTATAATTTCTAAGCTTAGATTCTAATTCTTTTGCTGTGAACAATCCTTTAGACTTGTATATGGCCCGGAAGAAAACCTTATTTTTTAAAGAACAATGCTACTGGACATATCACATATGTGCTCTACCATTAGATATGTGATATGTCCACATCTTTTTATTTTTATTTGTATTCGTAATAAATAATTATATAGCATAGATTAGGGGCCCATTATAACATAATCCTGCGCTGCAGCTGAAGATTATAATTCCGCTGTTATTAGACTGTTGCGAAAATTTATTCATCATTTAAAGCAAGCATAAATGTCAAATCGGTAAGACAAAGATCATCGGTTTTCTATCCATAAACAATATTTTACTGTCCTATAAGTATGTACGTATGGTCAAATACACCTTGTACAATCACCATATATAGCAACGGCATTAACAAATACTAATTTGAGGTTAGGTTCAATTGTTTGGTTAAATATTATACTATATGAACACATATACGCTATTAAGAAACTAGGTAAATACTCTTGAAATGTTTTATTTTTAACAATACTTTGAATTCATTGAGTGGATCTCATGCTCCTAAAATACATATTGTGACCAGTAAAAGACTTTCTTATAATGACTATTAAAATAAATATATAATATATGGTTGCCATTTTTCTACATATGGTACACTTTTTGGATAAAATTTTCAAAGAAATGTTGCAAATTTTTTTAATAACGTTCATTATGAACCTAATGCTCATTAGCTCGCCGTACGAAGTACCGAAGAAGCTAAAGCATTCGCTCATGTGTCTGTAGCATTCTCGAATCAAAAAATTTCATTAACAAAAAGTGTTTGTCTCGTCGTTATGAATCCAAAAATGTATATAACTTGTATACTTGGATGTTAGTCGTCGCTCGCTAGTAACACCAAATTTGTGCCCTCTACTCCTCTGAAGGTACCGGAGCGATTCACACCAAATTTGCTACACATATTATTTGGCATCTCATTTGAATCCACTCGCAGTTTAAATCCAATCGCACGTATACTTCCCGAGTTATAGGGCCCCAAAATTTAGAGCCCCCCTTAATACCGCTCTTATAAAAATAATTAAAACACTCAAATATTCTACTAAAATTTCTAAGATATTTTATGTCTACAAGATTTTTTCATATTGTCAACCCAAAGTCCGAAAAAAATTATTAAATATTATAATTTAGAATTTTAAAATATGCACAATTTCTTTTATCAATGTAATCTACAAAAAATTGTAAGACTTTTTATATCTATAACTTTTTGTTAAATTGTTAACCAAAATGCCATAATAATTAAAAACCACTGGTCGCAACCTATTCTTACCTAAAGGCGGGCTCTACGCGTTGGTGCGTTTTAGGCGTACCAAATCTTGTTTTAATAACGTTCATTAATAATCTAATACCGATTTTATACAGATATTAATTTATGTAGTTAACATGCGTGTTATCTTATGTAAGCCATTTAATTTAATTTTAAAGAAATAAACCAAATTTTAACTATTTGTTTACACCCTTAAAAACAAGTATAGGTGGCAGGCACTAATTCCTTAAGCTGGTCGTATTGGATATCTTATTTTTACTTTCGTTTACGAAGTAATAAGTATCTTGTAATCATGTAATCATGAAAAATTATATATATATATACATGTTTTGACCTTCCCTGAAGCTAATGTGACTATTTTCGGAATGACGTCTGTGCCTGTGTGTGTGTCTGTGTCACTGTGAACGCTCTAGGGCCAAAACTGTCGTAAAGTTATGAAACTTCAAACTTAAGACTTGTATATACGCTAGATGTGCATCTCCTAGTTTTGAGAAGAATATTCAAACTGGAGATGCATGTTTACCCTATACATTTTTTGTTCTATCTCCAATATCACTAGAACGGCTACAGTTACGGCAAAAATAGTTTTGTTCATAATGAAAGATATTAATATTTCGCACAACTTTTGTTTGAAAAGTTTCTTCAATAAATGTACCAGTTACGAGAAAATTGCTACTAAAAATCATAAGTATCTTGTTTACGTTGTCATGGATTCGAATGTAGCTTAATTAATCGGATCATCTGCGCCTGTCAATATTTCGACAAGAAAGCAAAATAGACTGAATTAGATAAATGATATTTCAGAATATTTCTTAGTATTGGTTAGTTATGATAGCTAGTACTTCAAAACCATTACAAATTGGTATTGGTATAATTTTCCACCCATTCATTTATATAATGAAAACTGCGTTAAAGAAAGTCGAGTGCAGGCCACTCCAGATATTTTTTGTTTTGATAAAGAAAACAGTTTGTTTGGGGTGTTTATAGAAGAAAATCTGTTTATTACCACTCAATTTTGAAAATATTAAATATAAAAGATTATGCCTTGTTACTGATTGCAACAATAGCGTCTATTAATGTGATTGCTATAATCTATTATGTATTAAATTTCAAAATTATTTTTTATTCGCTTTTGGGTTCCGCAAAATCTGCAAAATAGTTAGATTATAGATATAGGAAGCTTTAAAAATGTTTGAAAAATTTAATTAAAAAAAATATATATATTTAAAATAAAAAATATTATTTAAAATAAAAATATTTTATAGTTTACAATTTTAAGAAAATTGCTGAGTATAAATTATAAGGAGCAGTATTAAGGAAGGTTCCAAATTTTGGGGACCTATTCCTCCGGACCTGATTATTGAATTTAATATGCAATGGAACCTTCTTGGCCACCCAATTTTTATTTATATGTGTATCTATGACAACATAAATAATTTATTTAAGATTTTCCGTAGCAGTTATCTCGTAACTGGTACACTTTTTAAAGAAACTATTTCTGCCATAAGTGCAGCCGTTATAGTGATGTTGGAAAAAGGACAAATGCATAGAGTAAACATGCATTTCTGGTTTGAACATTCGTTTCAAAAATAAACGATGCACATCTAGACTATATACAAGTAATATGATTGAAGTTTCACAATTTTAGGTTCGACAGTCTTGGTTCTAGACGTCATTCCGAAAATAAGTAACATGTATATCCATTGAAATCTTGAGTTATTTATAACTGCGTATAAGAAAGTAATTAGCTATTAAAATTAAAAATATAGTACGGCTACGCATGCGCTAGGAGTGGTGTGGAGATTCTTATCTAACAATGGACTAATCGCATTGAATTATTAGGCATAGATGATAGGTGTCTGTACCTATACTTGTCATAAGAAAGCTTTGTGCTGGTTATTAAAGATATTTAAGGCTAACAAATATTTCTTGGTAATTAGTACATACATTTTTTGCAAACAATGTAGTTGCAATATAGTTTTCGCAAGAATACTTTACGGTTTACTTGGTTTAAATTAAAAGGATATATTGTAAATATATATATATATATATATATATATATATATATATATATATATATATATATATATATATATTGTATTTTATGAATGAAAGCGTAACTTGTTAAATTATATTGAGTAATTACGTTAAAATTATGAAGTAATAATGAAAAACAAGCATAGGAACAGACAGATATATATATATATATATATATATATATATATATATATATATATATATATATATATATATATACATATATATGTATGCATGAATTATATCAGTTTTATAAGAATGTCACAGCAAACATTTAATTGTATTTATAACCGAATTAAAAAATTGACCTTCCAAATCTAATTAATGATCGAAACATTCTTTGTATATTCTAATAATAAAGTAAAATTTGGGATTGGTTATTGTTTATCTTTGAATATGACGGTATAAGTTTCAATCATTTCCTAGTTTAAATAAAATGTGGAGTGGCTTGCGCTCGAATTTCTTGTACGTAATTTTCCTAGTAATATATATCCTAAACAAACTGTTAAACCAATCAATACGCCACAGTAATACCATTGTACCATTTAGCTTATTACTACATTCTTATATGCAGTAAAAAATCTTGTAGATACAAAATATCGTAGAATTATCTGTAGATTGTTTGCCTAAGGGGGCATATTTTGGGGGCCTATAACTCCGGAAGTATACGGGCGATTGATTTAAAACTGCGAACAGATTCATATGAGATGCCAAATAGTATGTGTAGCAATTTTGGTTCAAATCGCTTCGTTACCTTCAGAGTAGTCGAGGGAACAATTTTGGTCTTACGAACGAGCGATTATGAAAGTATTCCTCGTTAAACGGTGATTAGTAGAAAAGGCGAATGAAGTCTGTGAATACGATACATACATCCAAGTATATATATATATATATATATATATATATATATATATATATATATATATATATATATATATATATATATATATATATATTTATGTATATATATATATATATATATATATATATATATATATATATATATATATATATATATATATATATATATATATATATATATATATATTGGATTCAGGGCGATGCACAGTGGGGCCAAGTCGCAAAAAGCTGGTCAAATGTCGAAAAATAAAGTATCTATTTAGGGATTTTTAATAATACAGTTGGGTTAATCTGATCATCAGATGGAATTAAAATATTTTTAAACAAATTAAATTTCGTAAGGCCAAGCCTTGGTGAATTTAATTATACTGGTATTTCTATCTTGAAAACTATAACAATAACGAGGTCGCGTTAAATGGCAACAATTAGCTATTTGTGAATATATCTGTCCACAATAGCTATTTCAATAATAGGAAGCATAAGTGCCTAAAGCTCGCTGTATTACCTATTCAGTGGATGTTTTAATTTTTTTTTTCTGATTTGAATATGACTATTTTCAGAATGATGTCTGTATGTTTGCTTGTGTGTCTGTCTGTGAATGGTCTAGAACCAAAACTGTCGAACGTAAAATTGTTAAACTTCAAACTTAAGACTTGTATATGATCTAAATGTGCACTTCCTATTTTTGAAAAGAATATACAACTGGAATTGCATGTTCACTCTATTCATTTTCTCATCTCCAGTATCACTAGAACGGCTGTACAAATGGTAAAAAAATTGCAATTCTAGTTCTAGGTCCACTATCCTACGGCTTACGTAATAATTTACCTTCATTTCTATTTTTACTTTCTTTTACAGAGTAATAAGTAAGTATTGTAATCATGAAAAATTTCGAACTCGAGATTTCAACGGATATACACGTTTTGACCTTCTCTGAATCGAATGTGACTATTTTCGGAATGACGTATGTGTGTGTGTGTGTCTGTGAACGCTCTAGGGCCAAAACTGTTGAACATAAAATTATGAAACTTCAAACTTAAGACTTGTATATATGCCCTAGATGTGCACCTTCTATTTTTGAAATGAATATTCAAGCCGGAAGTGCATGTTTACTCTATGCATTTTTTGTTTTATCTCCAGTAACACTAGAACGGCTGCACTTATGGCAAAAATAGTTATATTCATAATGAAAGATATTAATATTTCGCACAACTTTTGTTTGAAAAGTTTCTTCATAAATTGTACCAGTTATGAGAAAACTGCTACGAAAAAACTCAAATATCTTATTTACGTTACCATAGTGATACCTACACACACAAATTTTATTATTTTTAAATCGAATCAACCATGAGTTACATCATTTGTTTCTTGTTTATTGAAAACAAACAAGCATTACATTGACAGTTATCTGTATGAATCAATATTTAGTGTATTATCTATGATTTAAAATACTGATTTCTTATTAGAATAAATTGTATCAGGTAAATTATTATAGAATCAATTTATATTATATATTTGCTAACATAATTAAATAACAATTTCAGGGTTTTACTGTGGAGTTTGACAGTTTAAGAGTGAATACGATAAGTACTTCAAATTCAGATCCATTAAAAATTGGTATAATTATCCAGTTATTATTAAGTTATAGTAATTTAATTTGAATTTTCATTTTATATTGGTCAACAAAAGATTTTATCACTTAATAATAATAATTATTATCTGCACCCGTTTTTGCCAGGAAAACAAAATAGACATTTCAGAGTATCCCTGTAGAGTATTGGTTGGTTTGACCGTTTGTTTGACATTATATATATATATATATATATATATATATATATATATATATATATATATATATATATATATATATATATATATATATGTGTAGACAGTTTGTTTGGGATATATATGAATATTAATATCTATCTATTGAAAACTACGTAAAAGAAAGTTGAGTGCAGGCCACTCCAGATATTTTATTATCAATTTATCTCTTCAAAAATTAGTAGTTATAAATATGTTTTCTTCATTAAAAACATCAGTGGAATATATATATATATATATATATATATATATATATATATATATATTCCACTGATGTTTTTATATATATATATATATATATATATATATATATATATATATATATATATACATATATATATATATATATATATATATATATATATATATATATATATATATATATATATATATATTGCAAATAATGCTTAATCACTAAAGTATTTTAAATATTTGTCATTGTTATTTTGAATTATATTTAAATATAATAAAAATTTCCGAGAAGAATCAATATTAAAGATGCGAACAAAACATGTATGTTGACTAAATTTTACTTGTTATATGAGAACAAAGTACGAAGTCGTAAATTAAGTATTATTGTTGGAAATGTAACATTGGTTTTCTTATTCTATTCTTATACGTATGAAACAGTAAGTTTTATAGTCCTGCAATAAATTTAAACCTAAATTAGCTGGATTGAACTTTACTCGACTTTCTTATACTGTATCTATTATCTTTCTATATATAAATATATATATAATCACCCAGATGTATATGTTTGTATGTTTATATATTTATGTATGTGTAGAACGTTCCTTTTTGTACAAGGTGATTGGATTTAAAATCCGACGACACCTTAACAGGCGTAGAAATTATATGTATATTAAATTTCATTAAAATCGGCCCGGTACCTTCAGAGGAGTTGCGGTCACAAACTCAGGAGCGAGATACATACATCCAAGTATATATATATATATTTTTGGATTCAGATGTTTTTAAGAATTTTTTTTGATCCAAGCATGTTACAGACACATGATCGATCACTATAGATAGTTTGTACATTCTGTACGGCGAGCTAAATATATCGAAACCGAACTTCGTATAATAATTTCAAATTATAATATTACATGCAGTTATTTAACTAGGATTTGAACTTATAACTCAATTGTTATGCAAGATTTATATTCCACTGTATATGAATGTGTCAACAATTCGTATTAAAATATTAATGAATAATTATAATTTAGTTAAAAATATTATTAAATTATAAATATGTCAAAGGTTTATCCGATTGTTATTTCTTTGTATTTTATGATAAACAAACATATAATGTAAAGTATTGTCTATTTATTTAACATAAATAAATAAACTTATGCTAAACAATATGTCGTCATAATTTTGTGTCATTATTTCCTTTAAGAAGTAATAAGTAAGTATTGTATTCATGCAAAATTCCAAACTCGAGAATTCAACGGAAATACATGTTTTGTCCTTCCCTGAATCGAA
The DNA here is from genome assembly GCA_933228885.1 of Leistus spinibarbis. Classification (NCBI taxonomy): domain Eukaryota; kingdom Metazoa; phylum Arthropoda; class Insecta; order Coleoptera; family Carabidae; genus Leistus; species Leistus spinibarbis. The sequence continues at coordinate 6,419,406 of OW121803.1, read as the reverse complement.
TATGACTATTTTCGGAGTAACATCTCTGTTTGTGTGTGTGTGTGTGTTTGTGTCTGTGAACGTTCTAGAGCCAAAACTGTCGAACCTAAAATTGTGAAACTTCAAACTTAAGACTTGTATATGCCCTAGATGTGCACCTCCTATTTTGAAAAGAATATTGAAACCAGAAGTGCATGTTTACTCTATGCATTTTTATCCTTTCTCCAATAACACACTACAATAGTAATTTTCATAATAAAATAAATTAATATTTCGCACAACTTTTCTTGGAAAAGTTTCTACAAAAAATGAACCAGTTGAGAGAAAAATGCTACGGATATGTAGAATATGTTGAACAAATCGAATAAACTATGCCTGAAAACATGTTGACAGAGAAGCAAAATAGACAGAATTAATTTATGTCATTTTCCACCGATTAACCAAATAGATCGACTGAGAACGTGTTTCAGCGTAATGGTTATTGCAAAAGAATAATGAAATTGATTTTAATATAATGATAAGGTGACTATAAAAGAAATAATCCATATATATATATAATTGAAGAAACAGTATTTGATAACGTAATAAAATAATAAGCTAAATGGTGCAAGTTCACGGGTATAACTGTGGAGTATTGGTATTTTTTGAGAGTTTGGGATATTTATACTATGTTACAGAAAGTCAAATGCAGTCCACTCCTCTTTTTTTAAGTCATTATGTGACGGAACATTTTTAATTCTAGCGTAAAAATAACATATTTCTAATACTGTCTTATATGAATATTGGAAGTGGCGCCGCCTACAGAAATACCCCATAGCGATGCGGCATTTCTTCAAACTAATGTACCTGTTGGTTTGTTTTAAAAATAAACACTCACCACTTTTGTTAATCATAATGTCATTGTAGGTATCTACAATATATTGAGTAAGGGCACCCATCGTTTCCTGGTTTGAAAAATCTGGAATAAAAATAGAATTTATTATTAATATATCTTTTGTTATCACATCTAAGCATTAATTTACATATCATTCATACTTCATATACGTGTGAAATGAACTATTTAAATATTTGTAAGGTTGTTTAGCTAACTTTTATTTCAATAAGTTATTTTTTAAGAAATATTTATTAACATGTTTAAAATAGTCGTTTGGAATTATTGACAAGGAAAAAGCTTAGGTACAACGCATGTGTAGCAAATTTGGTGTAAATTGCTCCGGTACCTTCAGAGGAGTAAAGCGCACAAATTAGGTCTTAATAACTAACATCCAAGTATATAAGTTATATATATTTGGATTCAGGACGAGACAAACCCTTTTGGGAAAAATCTGTTATATTTATTTAAAAAACAATTTTCAAATTGTTAACCAAAAGGCCAAAATAATTATAAACTGCTGCCCGCATCGCATTACTTATCAGGCGAGCAGAATGCATAGGTGCGTTGGACCTAAACTTGTTTTCTTTTCTGAATTCGACCTTCTTTTGCTTGTTCAAATCAAACCTACATATAATAAGAAGTACACGCGATGCACTGACTGTTTTTCCTTTATGTATTTCTTAAAACGGTTTTACGGGAGTATTTCTGAGATGTTAAGGAACACACTTACGTAAAAAAATGTTTATTAATTCTAAACAGATGTCCCTTAAAAATATACCACAGTCTACATTTACGTTCCCTAGTTACAATTAAATGAAACACAATAAAGTTATATTACACTAAGTATATGAAAGTCAAGTGAAGGTCACTCTATATTTTGTTTAAAATATATAACGTACAAGATTGTAAACAGAAATATAGTATTTTTTATGAAGCAAAAAGGTATCTTTATTGTTAATAAATAGTAGGTAACCAATTTAAAGAATCTAATAATAAATCAACGTATTGGCTCGATCGTAAGAATTACACCGGCCGGTTTGTTGTGAACCGAACGCCGAACGAAAGGGAAAGTCCCGGGTCGGGTCGAGTGCGAAGTAACGTTCGCCTTTATTACAGTTGTGGTGCACCTTGGCAGCCCAATCTCGTGTTGTAATTAAACAAGCAACAAGTGTACAAATCTCACCGGCTTTTGAAACTGCGTACAATGGCACTACCACTACAAGGACTATATAGTACTTTGGGTCAAATTACCTCGTCACCTTGATTCGACAACCTTGTCCGATGCCCGACAATGAAATATTCTTATATTTTTGTGTAAATATTTAAAGATTCACTTGTACTGTCTCTTTCAGTCCCTATTTATAGATTGTAGTTTTGCTGTTCATTTCGACTGATGTATTATTAATTCGATTATCATTGTAATTAGTATATGTTGTTGATAAATATATCAATTTCTGAAAATTATACGCGTTGTGTAATAGGATGTTTACAAATTGTCTTTCTTGGGGGAAAAGCTATTTTTTTCGAATACGGATACTTAACAACATGACGCACACCGATATATTAATAATTTTACGTAAATTTTAATATATATATATATATATATATATATATATATATATATATAAATAATAGTATAATATTGTTTCAATTGTGTCTACAATGGTAATTTTGAAATCATTGGTTTAATTTTCCACTAATGGTTTTAAATTCGTAGATTTAACTCTTTTAACTGCCCTGAAATAATATTGACTATTTTCAAAATAATATCTCTGTGTATATGTGTGTGTCTGTCTGAAGCCAAAACATACAATTTTAATCTTCAAACTTAAAACTGGTATATATATTTTTGAAAATAATATTTCCATCGGTAGAGCATTTTTTGTCCATTCTCCAATATCACTAGAACGGCTGCACTTATGACAAAAATAGTTATAATAAACCTACTATATCTAACGTACGATAAAGTTTTGTGTGTTTGTCTCGCCGCCCTGAATCCAGTAATATATATAAGTGGATGTTAGTCGTAACTCCAAATTTGTGCCCTCTACTCCTCTGAAGGTACCGGAGCGATTCACACCAAATTTGCTACACATATTATTTGGCATCCCATTTGAATCTGCTCGCAGTTTAAATCCAATCGCCCGTACACTTCCGGAGTTATAAGATCTCCAAATTCAGAGCCCCCCCTTAATACTGCCTTTGTAAAAATAATTATAACATTCAAAAATAGTTATAACAAGATTTGGTACGCGTAAAACGCACCAACGCGCAGAACTCCCCCTTTGGTAAAATATGCAGTGCGAGCAGTGGTTTTTAATTATTATGGCCTTTTGGTAAACAATTTGAACAAATGTTATAGATATAAAAAGTCTTACATTTAATTTTAGATTATATTGATAAAAAAAATGTTTAGTGCATATTTTAAAATTTAAAATTATAATATTTAATAATTTTTTTCGGGCTTTGGGTTAACAAAATGAAAAAATGTTATTGATATAAAATATCTTAGAATTTTTAATAAAATTTTTGAGTGTTTTAATTATTTTTATAAAGGCAGTATTAAGGGGGGCTCTAAATTTTGGGGGCCTATAACTCCGGACCTGCACAGGCGATTGGATTTAAAATTGGACGGGACCTTAACAGGCGTAGAAATTATATGTATATTAAATTTCATTAAAATCGGCCTGGTATCTTCAGAGGAGTTACGGTCACAAACGGTTACTTAGGACCGACCGAGCGCGCGAGATACATACATCCAAGTATATGAGTTATATATATATATATATATTTTTGGATTCAAAATTTGTTTTTATCCGAGCATGTTACAGACACATGACCGTTAATTATAGCTATATTGTACACACATACTCTACTCCTCTGAAGGTACCGGAGCGATTCACACCAAATTTGTTACACATATTATTTGGCATCCCATTTGAATCTGCTTGCAGTTTAAATCCAATCGCCCGTACACTTCCGGAGTTCACTTCAGAGCCCCCCTTAATACTGTCCTTATAAGAAAAATTAAAATATTCAAAAATTCTGCTAGAAATTCTAAGATATTTTATGTCTACTAGATCTTTTCATATCGTTAACCCAAAACCCGAAAAAAAATATTAAACTTTATAATTTTGAATCTTAAAATATGCACTAAGAACTTCTTTTTTAACAATATAATCTACAATCTTTGGGGGTTATTTTTATATGATTTAAATTATAATAGAGAATTTCTTTAACACACATATACTAATATTTCTGTAAATTTGTTTGAAAAATTTCCAACAAAAAACGTGCCGTTCACTGGAAAATTTATATTTTGTATATATGATTACTATATGTATTAAATTGTTTCATGATAATCCCAGTGTCAACGATTGTTAAAATTTAAAATAAAATTAAAACACTATTATGAGAATTTTATCGGGATATTAGTGTACATACATATAATATACTTTTCCATAGCTATAATTATAAAAAAAAGTTAAGAAGAAACATTTTCAGTTTTAGTACCATTTACCGGGAATTATTATTAAATATACTATAAATAACTTATATTTATTTTAATTTAGATATTACGTAATTTAAAGTTAATTACAGATTAATGTGATTAGTTTTTATAAGATCAAATATAAGTGGTAAATTTATTTAATATGGAAATTAGAAATAATTTATAAATAAAACACACATTTATCTATGTCCAATTATAAAAATTAAATATTCTAATTTATGGGAAAATTTTGTTTAAATTTTATATCATTATTATTCAAATAACATATGATGAATAAGAACTATTTTTAAAGATATTTTTGAATCTGAGAATGTTACAGACGCACGACTGATATTTCTGGCCCACTTTATTTCAAACGGCGACATAAAAAGGTTTAAATTAAGTAAGCCAAATCGTTTTACGATAATATGCAAGAAAGTGTAATAATTATTTGTTTATAAATAGAGCAAATGTTGCAAAATAAATTCATTTAATAAAGTAATATTGAATTTATAATATGTACACGATCACCTACTTTACATAAATATAGCTATTAATTTATTTTGCAATACATATCCTAATATAAATGCGATTTTAATATAAACAACGTTATTTTAATATAAGTTGTGAATTGAAATGTTTTTTTCGTACAGAAAGCACAAAGGAGCTATAGTAATCGGTTGCGTACTTGTAACATTCTCGAAATTCCCTAACAAAAAAGTTCTTGTCTCGCCACCTTGAATTCAAAAATGTATACAACTCATATATTTGGTTGTATGTATAGTATTCACAGACTTCATTCGCCTTTGCTACTAATCACCGTTTAACGAGTGTCATAGAGATGTAAAAACAGCAGATTTTTGAAACTAGAGTAAGATACCGATAAGTCGACGAAAGACGAAACTAATCGTTACGCGATTCGGAATAGTATCCGAATATTCCGAGTGCTCATTTAGTACCACTCAAGTGTGAACGAATTCAAAGTAACGAGTACTCTACTTAAAAGTAACGAAACTTTTCATCACTAGAGTGTCATATACCATTTAGGAATACTTTCATAGGAAAAGTGTCCAAAAACCTATATAAATAAATGCGGTTGAATATTGTTTTCTCTAGTCAAGTAAATCCGGTTTTATCTAGACTAGACGGTTGGGATTTTCAGGAATGTACTCAATTTTTTTTCCTTAAATTATAATATTCTTCGAAAACTTGTATTTAAAATAGCTTCATTACGATAGTACAAGACAGCTATAATGTTTAGTCATGTATCTGTAACATTCACGGAATAAAAAAAACAAAAAGTGTTTGTCTGATTACGAAAATGTATATAACTTATATCATTGGATTATGATGCTCGCTTATTCTAATACCAACTTTGTGGATCTATCTCCTCTGATGGTACCTGACCGATTTTATTGAAATTTGATATACATTTAACTTCCACGCCCACAAAGTTCCCGTCGCATTTTAAATCCAATCGTCTGTGCAGGTCCGCAGTTATCGGGAGTCCTCCTACATACTGCTCTTAGTCAATTTTTAAATTATTTAGAATTTTTACTATAAATTGTAAGATATTTTTGGCCGAAGGCCCAGGGGGCTATAAAGAAATAATAAAAATAAATAAATATCATATTGTGACTGTGAACTGTCCATAAACCCATTTCATTTATTTATACAGATATTCATATTAATATTCGTACTTTGAGTGAAATATATAAATCTTACATTAATGTATGTACATAAAAATGCCTCATTTATTATTGTTCGTTTGTCCTGCACTAATCAGTTCATGATTTGTCTCCCTTCCACTTATAATGAAGAAAAAGGACAGATTATGACATGTGCAAAAAATGTTTTCTTAAGTTTATGCAAATGTATATATTATAACAGGCAGTTTCTGTGCGTTTCTCATTGCTAGATTATCTTATAATGAACTCAGTTTTAAGGAAATACGCCATTGTTTTATTTGCAATGAATGTTTATTATATAATAATGTGGTATATTAACTATTAAGACAATTTAAACATTAAAATGTATTGATCAGAATTTTGTACCTATTGGCATCATTAAAAACATACTGAGGTATAATAAAAGTCTCAAATTATGAGCTATTTATGAGCTCTCTAAATAACTCAAAGCATAATTTTGAGCTGCAACCCGTACGCAGAAATCGGCTCTTTTCGGTGGTGGGGCTAGCTGGACGGCGCGGCGACTAAGCCCTACCACCCCCCCCCCCCTTAAAATAGAGAAAATAATTATTACTATTAAACCTGAATTACGAGCTATTTTTTGTTAAGATTTTTTTTTTCATCCGAGTATGTTACAGACACACGACCAATTACTCTTAGCTCTTTTGTACATTATGTACGGCGAGATAAAAAGGATGTTTTTTACGTTTCCTTAGTTACCCACACACTTTGATATTGTTTCAAGGTAATTTAGCATGAATTTACAACAAAATTAAGAATTATAAATTGATAGTCGAAGAATGCGAGAGTCGAGTGAAGACCATCCAGCTCATTAATATTATTCATTAAATAATTAGCAATGCATCTGCAAGTTAATATGGATTATAAAAAGCTGGAGTGACCTTCACTCGACTTTCTAATACTGTCACTCTTTTATACTGCTATATTTAATTCCAAATTTATTCTAGAATTACTACAAAACAATGTTAATATGTATTATAAATAGAGAAACGTAAATGTAACATGCCTATTTTATAAAAGCGGTTTTTCAGTAAATTGTACAATTTTATTTTCTTAGACGAAGTCTAAAAATAAATATTGTAATCATGAAAATTTCAAACTCGACATTTTAACGGAAATACACTTTTTGACCATCTCTGAATCAAAATATAACTATTTTGAGAATGACAATCCTATATTTGCAAACAATATCTTAACCGGAAGTTATAGTTACCTTTTCAATATATTTGGAAACGGTATGAGTTAAGAAAAAGGGATTCTGTTAAAATTTAAAGATATTCAAATTTCTTTAAAAAGTTTTTTCGAAAAATGTACCATTTACTGAAAAATCGCCTTTGAAAATGATTATTTTATATTTACGATTCCCTAATACAAGCATTATTATAAATACAGGTAGTGAAACGACAAGGAAGTCTGGTGAAGGCCACTCCAACGTGATTGAAATTGCATTTCTGACAAAAATTGTTAGAAGTTTTAATATTATTAACTTTAACTAGAATATTTTTATTTCTCTATTTTAACCGTTTTTGAGGTATTAAAAAAGTAGCATTGGTAAACTCTGACTTCCGGTTAAAATATTGTTTTTAAAAATAGGAGGTTATTTTCCGGGTAGACAGACAGACACGCACACAGGTACCATTCCGATAATTGTCAGATTCGATTCAAGGATGATCAAAACGAGTAATTTATAATCATGCGTATAAGAAAGTAAGAATATGCAAGTATTTACAGTAATGTACAACGAAGATACATTAATTATCATAACTACTATAAAATAGGAGGAGAAAAAACATGTTTTGTTGAATTTTTTTAATGACGTTTCTTCTTGCTAATATTATAAGTAATTTGAAGTTTTCAATAATTCAAGGATTTCAACGAATGTACCATTTACTGGAGAATTGTTTCTGTAATTAGTATTTCTTTTACGTTTTATCTATGGTTACTGTATTTATTAAATTATTTAATTTGCTATGTATAAAAGGCAATATAAATATACAACGATATCGAAATATTAATGGTAATATTAATTTTTAGGGTTCTTGATACCATTTTGACTATTTGCTCAAACAGGTCTGTGTTGAATGCTCTACAGCTATTTTTATAGTCGCTATACATAGTCTGTGTTCATTAAAAAATATTTTCTACATACATAGAAAAATATAAAAAGTCCACCAGATAGATTAATCGGCGAGCTGAAGACATTAGTACCAATGCTTGTTATGATTACAATTCTTCCATTAGGGCTACGTACAAGAGAGCAAAAAAAAAATGAAAGTCTCTGTCATATAATAGTAAATTGAACCAATTAAAAAGTGTTTTAAAAATAAGTATAATGACAATATTTTTTAGATATACAACTACTTAAAACATATTTAAGTTCGTTTACGTATATTTTTTATAATTTCAAGTTGGCAATTAAAGTGAATACTTAAGCTTGATTCGCACTATACGTAACGTCTACGTCACGTCACCGACCGGCAACGGTCCGTCATAAATGGCATACATTCACACCTAACCGGTAACGTCACGGAAATACCTACACTGGCAGTCCGTCTGTTGTGCGGTTTGTTTCGTTCTGTTAAATTTCAGTTTAATTTTTTTTTGATTTTGTATCATGCCCAAGTTTAACAGAAAACAATTAGCAATGATTGCTCTAATTTTGGACGATGAAGAGCAAAATTACAATAAGGCTAAGAAAAAGTGGGTGCGGAAAATGTTTACAATGAGAAAGTTCGTAGGAGAATATTACACACTGTTCAAGGAACTAGATGATGAAGAGATTTCCTTTTACAAATATTTTAGAATGTCTCAAAATCAATTTTACGTCCTTTTATCTAAAATTGAAACTCAGATTCAAAAACAAAACACTACATTTCGAGAAGCCAAACGTTCCGTTTGCAAGTTCTCACTACCAGGAGAGACTAGAAACAGACACGCACCGGCACGTCAAAGTATTCTTTTCGAGAAACGGTGACGGTGACTGACGTTGACGGTCCGCAACGTTGCCCGAATATGTGAATATTATCGTATAAAACCCATATACAATATTTTCACGCGACGTTGCCGGTCGGTGACGTGACGTAGACGTTACGTATAGTGCGAATCGACCTTTACTGGTATCTGAAGCGTAGTTAATAATAACAAAATTATAGAAAAATTGTACTCAAATTGTTTTAGATTATGCAAAATGACAAATAAAAACGTAATTATTTAAATATAATTTATCGAAAAAATTGTCCAAATTAGGAATTTTAAACACGAATATCGTCTTAAGTGGAAGTAATCTACACGGTGACGTATGAAAATAGAAATATATTTGAATAATAATACACGAAACAATGCTTGAAAACAATGCAATTTGTAATAACAGTTGAAAATATCAATAATTTATAAGAAATATTTCAATAACAGATACGGCCCCTTGTAGTTATGTCTAAACTTCTGTAGAATATTAGTTAAAATGTATAAATATGGATAGTATTTCCGTAAAATGGAATATTGGGAATTATCGTAGGAATGCTTCAGCCAGTTGAGGGCCTTAATCATGTTATTTTTGCTCATTTTGAAAAGAACACAAGTTAGAGCAACAAGATGTGGTAAGCGTAAAACGCACCAATGCGTAAAACTCGCTTTTAGGTAATATATGCGTTGCGAGCAGTGGTTTTTAGCTCGCCGTACGTAGTACCGAAGAGGCTAAAGCATTCGGTCGTGTGTCTGTAGCATTCTCGGATCAAAAAATTTCATTAAGAAAAAGTGTTCGTCTCGTCGCCCTGATTCCGAAAATGTATATAACTTATATACTTGGATGTTAGTCGTCGCTCGCTCGCTCGGTCGCTCGTAAGACCAAATTTGTGCCCTCTACTCCTCTGAAGGTACCGGAGCGATTCACTCCAAATTTGGTACACATATTATTTGGCATCCCATTTGAATCCGTTCGCAGTTTAAATCCAATCGCCCGTATACTTCCCGAGTTATAGGGCCCCAAAATTTGGACCCCCCCTTAATACTGTCCTTATAAAAATAATTGAAACACTTAAAAATTCTACTAAAAATTCTAAGATATTTTTTGTTTACAAGATTTTTTCATTTTGTTAACCCAAAGCCCGAAAAAAATTATTAAATATTATAATTTTGAATTTCAAAATTTGATTTTTTTTTTTTTTAATATAATCTTAAATTAAATGTAAGACTTTTTATATCTATAACATTTTTTCAATTAGTTAACCAAAAGGCCAAAATTATTAAAAACTGCTCGCATCGCATATATTACTTATAAGGCGAGCTGGACGCATAGGTGCGTTGTACCTAAGCTTGTTAATTAATATGGCCTTTTTGTGAACAATTTGAAAAATGTTATAGATATAAAAAGTCTTAGTGTAGATTATATTGATAAATAATTCTTTAAAATTCTAAATTATAATATTTAATATTTTTTTTTAGGTTTTGGATTAACAATATGACAAATTTTGTAGACATAAAATATCTTAGAATTTTTAGTAAAAACTTTGAGTATTTTAATTATTTTTATAAGGGCAGTATTAAGGGTAGCTTTGAAATTTGGGGCCCTATAACTCGGGAAGTATACGGACGATTAGATTTTAACTGCGGGCGAATTCAAATGGGATGCCAAGTAATATGTGTACCAAATTTGGTGCGAATCGCTCCGGTACCTTCAGAGGAGCTAAAAAGGAATCTAATATATGCATATACATTCCATTTCTCAATAACTCGTGCATATATTACAATTGTCTGTGTGTATGTGCGTGGGTTTGTGTCTGGTTGTGTGTGTTGTCTGATTGTCTGTCTGTCTGTCTGTATGTATGTGTGTGTACGCTGTGCAGCCAACACAAGATCTATATATCCCTGAATGGAAATCTTTAATATTTGAAAATTATATTCCAACCAGGAGAAATATATATATATATATATATATATATATATATATATATATATATATATATATATATATATATATATATTTATCAAAATGTAGTATGTTGTTAGGCTTGCCAAAAAGAGCTCATATCTAAAATGTCAGATCCCTAGGTCAGCAGGGTCCCTATTGTGGGCCACTTAAATACCCGAAAATAGGCCAATTTGAACCTACATATGTTTAAAAATTCAAATATCAGCGCCCTCTCAACCAAACGAAACGCCCATGACCTAATTTTTTTGTCATATCGTCTAGAATAAGTATAAACATTTTTAAGGCCCTAGATTACAAGGGGTCGATTTGGCGTCAAATTAACTAAAACCTTTTTTCTTAGACTATATTTAAAAGACTGTATCGCCGAATCCTGATAAGCGATTTGTATTGATAGGTACTCGTTTTAAAGGGCAACAACTGACAAAGAGAATGAGCACATACCGATCAAAGTCGACTTTAAGAAACCAGAGATATAGCTGCATAAAGATAGAGTTTTTAGTCGAATTTGAACCTCTCGTAATCCCTACTATCTCAATGAAAATTCACAAAAATTTGGACGAAGTTTTCTCTTTATATATACAATCAATTCCCCTGGGGTTTTTTTTGGAACCTCTTTATCCCCTGTAAAGCTTCAAAAATGGCAAAATTTTCAAAGAATAACATTAAAATTGCTAATAATAATCGTAATATTATTTTTTAAATTGTAATCTTAACGCGTGTGTGTGTGTGTCCAGTTTCTCAAAGAATGTTACTGACACGGGACCCTAGTTCTTTTGTATGTATTTCAGTTAATTTAACGGCGAGTTAAAAATAATTGTAAATAACGTATGAAACTGTTGTTCGATAATAAAACACCTGATTGCTAGGTCATCCAATTATAAATGTCTCTCGATTGTATCATATGGATTCTATATGGCATCACACCATATCTTTCCAGTAAGATTTGCAAATTTTCTCATTGTAACATTGTAATTATTACTATTTGATTTGGAATGTGTAATTTAAATACATTTCTCAACTAAAGAAAATTGCACAACACAAAAGAAAATATCTATGTCGGATTCGCATGACTAAGAATGTAATGAAATTGAAGTAAAAAAAAATGAATAAAAATATTTTATAAATTGTCCAACTAATGCTTTTTTCAAGTACTAACAAGCATAGGTGCAGACACTAATGCCTTTAGCGCGCTGTATTATCTATTCAAGGGATGTTTTAATTTTTTGTTAAAAAAAATGACGACTTTCTTTTATGTATTGTGTTCATTAGAAATATATATCCCAAACAAACTGTCAAAATATACCAATACTCCACAGTAATACCCTGAAATTATACTAATTAGCTTATTATTTTATTTTGTTATCAAGTACTTAAAATATTATTTTTAATACGTACTGTTTATCAAAATATATTTCAATATTTATCTGCCCATTACAAATACGTTCTGCGTCTTAGTGCAAAATTACATAAATTAATTCTATTTTGTATAACTGTTAAATTATTTTCACGTATAATTAATACAATTTATTAAAAAAAGGTATCTCACTAATGCAAAACTACGGCAATATAAATATGATACTTAAGATTTTCCGTAGCAGTTATTTCGTAACTGGTACATTTTTTGAATAAACAACTCCAGCAAAAGTTGTGCGAAATATTAATATCTTTCATTATGAACATAACTAATTTTCCCATAAGTGCAGCTGTTCTAATGATATTGGAGATAGAACAAAAAATACATTGAGTAAACATGCACCGGTTTAAGAGGAATCCCCATGGTTGCTCGTCCTTACAGGTCGGTGTAAAGGGGGAAGCGCACGAATATCGTAGCGCCATAAGAGCCAATGCTATTTACTACTCAGTTGAAGCGTTCGTTTGACCTTTAAAATACTTGCTAATACATTTTTTTGAATAAAACTTTTAGAATATTCCGATAGAAAAATAGTCAATGTACGCTTGTCTAGTTTTGAATTTTTGAATTTGTCATCTCAATAAAAACTATGGACATTTGAAAATAGGGTAAATATAGAACAATATAAAAAAAAAATCTAAGCAAAATATTGAAAATCGAAAACTAGAGAGGCATAGAGCTAAGTCTTGGCTATCTGAAAAATAAAAATTTCATTCATTTTAATGTTGTAATAAAGGAGTTTTAAGGGTTCGACGAAACCTTGTTTTGCTATGTTTGCAGCGGGTATGGGGATTCTTCTTAAACATTCTTTTAAACAATAAGAGTACTTTGACATAGAAAAGAAAAATGTCGAATATTTGAAAAGGACAAAATGGTGTTACTCTTTAATATGAATCATTTTAAGTTTCTTTGTTTGTATAGGAAATGGCAGAAGACACAGTGAAATTATGTGACGGTGTAAGAAGCGACGATATCTGAATGATTACGATAAAATTAGCTATTTGAAACCTTGGCGCGGACATAGCTCTATCACAATTTGCTATCAGTGTTGCAGAAACACATAATTGCATTTCAGTGTGATACGAATATTCAATTGGCAATTAGATGACAGTGAAACTTAACAGTGGCACAAAACTTGCGAAAAAATACCTACATCTAAATTTACTACATTGTGGTTTTGTAAACATATATTAATCGTAATTAAATATAAGTACTCACCTAAATATAATTATATAGTATTATTAGCACGCCGTACGAAGCACCGAAGAAGCTTATGCATACGGTCGTGGGTCTGTAGCATTCTCGGATCAAAACATTTTTATAAACAAAAAGTGTTTGTCTCGTCGCCCTGAATCCAAAAATATATACAACTGGATGTTAGTCATCCGCTCGTAAGACCAAATTTGTGACCTCTACTCCTCTGAAGGTACCTGAGCGATTCACACCAAATTTGCTACACATATTATTTGACATTCCATTTGAATTCGCTCGCAGTTAAAATCTAATCGTACGTATACTTCCCGAGTTATAGGGCCCTAAAATTTTGAGCCCCCCTTAATATTGCCCTAATGAAAATAATTAAAACATTCAAAAATTCTACAAAAAAATCTAAGATATTTTATATTTAAAAGATTTTTTCATATTGTTAACCCAAACCCCGAAAAATAATATTGAATATTATAATTTTGAATTTTAAAATATACACTAAAATTTTCATTATCTGTATAATCTACAAAAAATTGTACGACTATTTAAAATATCTATAACATTTTTTCAAATTGTTAACCAAAATAATTAAAAACCACTGCTCGCAACGTATATCGAGCTCTACGCATTGGTGCGTTTGTTGTGTGTTAAATTCATTCTAACATTGCCATGAAACAATATAAATATGTTCGTATAAGAAAGTAACTATATAAATAAAATAATCAGATAATAGCAACACCTATTCTTTAATTACCAAGAAAGTTATTTCTAAATTTTTCAAAAATCATAAACTTGCATAGTTTATGATAATTGTATAATTCCTCATTGAATATCGCAGGTTCAAGTAAAAGAATGCCATAAATACATAATTGCGCTGCATTTTTATTATACTTATACGTATGTAATTGACAATTTGTAGACAAAGAATATTTCCTTTTTATAATTAAATTGCAATAAAAATTGTATTTCCATTTTATTAGATTTTTGTTTATCACATCAGCAGTAAAATAAAAAATATTGCATAAAATCTTGACCTTACTTAACATATCTGTACACCATAAAATTGTCTTCTAGAGATCATATAAATGTCATCATCCAAAAACCCAACATTGCACCAAGTATGTACATTATTACATAACTAGAAATATAAATATTTAAATTATTATTCAATTAGCCAGATGGGTCGGTGAGGACTGGATTCTTATTGATGTATATGATTGGGCATATATATATATATATATATATATATATATATATATATATATATATATATATATATATATATATTGACGTTTTGAAAAATAAGAATTAAATTTCATATATATATATATATATATATATATATATATATATATATATATATATATATATATATATATATATATATATATATATATATATGTATATATATATATATATATATATATATATATATATATATATATATATATATATATAATTAAATTTCATATATATATATATATATATATATATATATATATATATATATATATATATATATATATATATGTATATATATATATATATATATATATATATATATATATATATATATATATATATATATATATATATATATATATGTACAGCAAATTATCAAATTAAAATACTAATAAACTTAACCGTAAATGCGATTTGTATTCATATTTGTATCTTGAAATTTAATTCTTATTTTTCAAAACGTCAATGTTGGCACGAATGTACCAAACACATCCCAAAGTAACAATATCATTTTATCTCTTCAAAAATTAAGATATATGTATAATTATTCACTTATTGCTTTTGTACTTGAATAGATAATTCACAATAAAATTATGTAGTAATGCGATGTTTGATTTGTATTGTACAAAATTAATAACCAGTCACTGGAATTTACGTAGACTTTGACTTTTCGCAGTGTCACAGCTTTTTTTAAAGTAATAAATGGCCTTATGTTTATATTCAAGTAAGCCAGAGGTCAGTGTAACAATATTTGTTTTTCTTTACAATTTTTTATAAGAATAACTATTTTTATAACACGTTTTCGATATATTGAAAATGTATCAATTTCGTTTCATGTTTTGGCAAAATTCTGTTAAAATATCGATTTTGAATTTTTTTATTATTGCAGAGCTGGACAGGATATCAATTCAAATGGAATTAATTAATTTAGGGATTGAAATCAATTTTGTTGAAGCACTTCTGTTAATGAAGACTTATGACTTTGGAATTGAATTCATTAAAACAAGAACAGGCGCCTAGCGCCAGTGCTACCAGCTCGCCGTTCTGGCGAGCTCAATTGCTATAAATAGCCGAGACATAACTTCTTCGTTTCGTTAGATGGCGTTCAATGTCTGATTAATTTCAAAATATATATATATATATATATATATATATATATATATATATATATATATATATATATAATGAAATATAGGAATAAATACTTGAATCCCTCATTTTAAAACATTTATACATTTATAATTTTTAGGAAGGCTGATAGGCTTTAAATCACATTTCAAGTTAAAATATTTCTAATTGACAAATATAAAATAGTCTTCAATTCCATTTGATTGTTCATTTATACAATAGTCAAAAAAGCTTCAATTCCTTTTGAATTATAAAAGATTTGTAATTGATAAACAGACCTTAATTATTTTTGATTAATAATACAAAATCACATAACAAAATGGCTTCAGTATCTTATGAATTATAACAGATTTGTAATTGGTAAATAGGTGTAAATTCCTTTTAATTAATGCCTTATAATATAAATTCACATAAAAGACTTGTAATTGTCAAAACGATTTCAATTCGTTTTGAATTGTGATTTGAAATCAATTATGTGTATATGAATTGAGCTTGTGAATTTAAATAATATATTCGTTGAATTGTGAATTATGAATTCAATTCCACTAGTAATTGATTTTGCCCAGTTCTAATTTCAATATACTTCCTTATTCATATAAGAAAAAATTGACCTTACATCAAACATTCTATATGCAAATACGCAACGATATGAACTTTTTTTTGCGCTATTCATTTAGTATAATGGTTTACCTTAATAAATATGACGTAATATTTCGAATATCTGATACTTTCATTACCCGAATTGACGATTTGTTTTAATCGACGCTTTTGACGTGAAGGTTTCCCGTACCATTAATGGTAATCCGCCCAAGGCTGTGGCTGTAAAATAATGTGTAAGTGCAAGTTCGTCTGCTATTAGATAAATAATTTTATTGGCAATTTCATAATACGTGTTGCATGTTTTATTTGTTATGCTTCAAACAGCCTGGTATTTGAATTATTTAAAACTGTATACTAAATATATTTTGTTAGTTTGCCCGAGGGGTTGCTAAATATGGGAATCCCCATTGTGTTATTTACAAAAAATGTTCAATTTTCGTTTAGTATTAAAAATGTTGATTTATTATAAATTGTTTTCCAATTTCTACTTTTACATGTGCTAAACAAAACATATTTAATTATTAGCTCGCCGTACGACGTACAGAACAGCTTAAACATTCGGTTGTCTATCTGTAACAATCTCGGATCAAAATATTTACTTAACAAATAGTATATGTCTCGTCGCCCTAAATACAAAAATATATATTTCTTATACTTGGATGTGTGATCTGTGGATTAGTGCTAAAAGTGCTAATGTAAATTTTACCGCTTGTTTTTTGTTCTTGTTGATGCAATAACTGTACTGTTTAAACATTATACTTGCGGAAAAGTTGATATAAATGGTGACACAGTGTATTAAATAAAATAAATTGGTTATAGAATGGTATACGAAAGGGCAAATTTGAATACGTTGTATGCGGTTAAATCAATTAAAAAATCGTTTGTGGCCAACACAGAACTTTCATTTACGTTTTATTTCTTATTGTTTTGTGTTTTTTTTTAGCCATCCTAAAATAAATCATATTAAATAAAAGAAAATTCATAAACATATAATTTAACGAAATTTCTCGAGCTTTGATATGCGGAATAGGTTTTCGTTCCATTATTTAAATTTAGCATCACGAAATTACAAAACTATTCATATATATGTATTCCTTATAGTGTTATATGAACAAGATTTGGTACGTGAAAAACGCACTAATGCATTCTGCTCGCCTGATAAGTAATGCGATGCGAGCACCGGTTTTTAATTATTATGGCCTTTTGGTTAACAATTTGAAAAAATGTTATATATATATATATATATATAAAGTCTTACAATTTTTGTAGATTATATTGATAAAAATGAAATTTTAGTGCATATTTTAAAATTCAAAATTATAATATTTAATAATTTTTTTTCGGGCTTTGGGTTAACAATATGAAAAAATCTTGCAGACATAAAATATCTTAGAATACTTAGTAGAATTTTTGGGTGTGCAAGCCACGTAGGTTTCAGAAATCTATTTAGTTTGTACAAAATTTGAAATAGGTGACACAAGAATAATTGAATATATATTAATATAATAAAAATATGGTTTGAATTTAAAAAAAAAGCTCTTCCGGTTGAAATACTCTTTTCAAAATAGGAAGGTTCTCGACTGGTATTTGTTGTTGAGCGTTCACACACAGTCACGCAGAGGTCATTAAATGAATAGTCAAAATGAATTGGTGGAATCTCAAAATGAATATTTCCATTAAAATTTCAAGGTTGATTTTAAATTTTTGAGGTTAATTTATTCAGTGACTACAATATGCATTTCCTTTTATATATTATGCATAAGAAAGAAAAAATGCAAATTAATCCATTTTCAATTGTTCTTTCTGATTTTTGTTTCGTCATTAAATGAATCTTAGAGTCAAATTTTGTTCAACTTTTTAATGTGACTTGCAATGTGACTTGCAGCGGCTGTAGAAAAAATAATCCATGTATATAGTGTTAAAAGCTACGCCTCATTTCGCAAACTTCCAACTTACACAGTAAACTAACACTTTTAACACTTGTACAAAATGAAACTATTTTAAACTTGATATACGTATCTTATGGCCATTTGCACCATACAAGGTTAAAATCAAGGTTTAACAAAACTTAGTAAAAATATGATGTCTTGAATTTGAGATTTGTGTACGCCAGAATAGAAAACCTCCTATTTTGAAAAGATTACTTCAACCGGAAGTGCTCGTTTACTCGTGGCATTATTTAACTATCTTGGCATTTACAGAAAAAACAAATAAATGTAACAACTTAAGATATTCCAATTTTAAACAACTTTAACGCGTAAAACGCACCAACGCGCAGAGCTCACCTTTAAGTAAAATATGCGTTGCGAGCAGTGGTTTTTAATTATTATGGCCTTACATTTAATTTTAGATTATATTGATAAAAAAAACTATTAGTGGAAATTTCAAAATTCAAAATTATAATATTTAATAATTTTTTTCGGGCTTTGGGTTAACAATATGAAAAAATCCTGTAAACATAAAATATCTTAGTCTTGTAGTGTTTTAAATATTTTTGCAAGGGCAGTATTAAAGTGGGCTCCAAATTTTGGGGCCCTATAACTCGAGAAGTATACGGGCGATTGGATATAAACTGCGAGCGGATTCAAATGGGATGCCAAATAATATGTGTACCAAATTTGGTGTAAATCGCTTTGGTATCTTCAGAGGAGTAGAAAGGACAAATTTTGTCGAGCGAGCGACGACTAACATCCAAGTATATAAGTTATATACATTTTTGGATTCAGGGCGACGAAACTAACACTTTTTTTAATGAAATTTTTTGATCCGAGAATGCTACAGACACACGACCGAATATTTTAGCTTCTTCGGTACTACGTACGGCGAGCTAAAAAATTATCCTAAACTGTACCATACTATAAAAAATTGCTAAAGCTTAAGCATTCGGTCGTGTGTCTGTAGCAATCTCGGATCAAAAAAATTCATTCACAAAAAGTGTTTGTCTCGTCGCTCTGAATCCAAAAATGTATATAACTTATGTACTTGGATGTTAGTCGTCGCTCGCTCGTAAGACCAAATTTGTGTCCTCTACTCCTCTGAAGGTACCGAAGCGATTCACACCAAATTTGGTACACATATTACTTGGCATCCAATTTGAATCCGCTCGCAGTTTAAATTTAATCGCCCATATACTTCCCGAGTTATAGGGCCCCAAAATTTAGAGCCCCCCTAATACTGCCCTTATAAAAATAATTAATACACTTAAAAATTTTACTAAAATTCTAAGATATTTTATATCTATAAGATTTTTTCATTTTGTTAATCAAAAGCCCGAAAAAAATTATTAAATATTATAATTTTGAATTTTAAAGTATGAACTAAATTTTTTTTTATCAATATAATCTAATATTAAATATAAGACTTTTTACACCTATAACATATTTTTAAATTGTTAACCAAAAGGCCATAATAATTAAAAAGCACTGCTCGCAACGCATATTTTACCTAAGGGCGAGCTCTGCGCGTTGGTGCGTTTTACGCGTACCAAATCTTGTTAATTCTTGCCATGGTGTAAATGTTAAGACTTTCACGGTTAAAGTTGTAGTTCGATTCCTGCGCATGCCTGTTTGCATGTTTACAAGAAAAGCGCTCTACACATATAAACATCTAAGTGTTTATATATAAAGTAATATATTTTAAATAGTAAATATAAAAACTAATAATAATAAAGATGACTTACCTTATAGAGATAATATAAAAACCCAAGGAACAATATCACAGTGAATATTTATTATTAATGAATATGAGTTAAATGTAAGTGTACTTATTGTATATGAGCACCCGAGCCCTCAGCAACTGAGCAAAGCGCGCCACAAACTGATTGTCAATGGTGCAATGCTTGCATAGTAGTTGACTGAGTTGAGTTATTGGAAAGGTGATGTGCATATGTAAGGTAACTCATATCATGCCGTCTTATCCCCACTGGTAACTAACTACATGAACTACTCGAAAATAAAATGAAACGCAGAGGGAAAACACACATACATTATTGAACAATCGAACCTTTTGATTATTCGTACAATTCCAAAATATTCTACATTAATTTCGTAAAATCATGACTATCACCATAAATCTTTCTAACTCTGCAGAGAACGCGTCGGGTCCCACTGACCCAATCTGCTAATTAAATGCTCCAGAGTAAAGGCTAGAGTCTTAACCACCATGCCATGGCGACAGATAAGAACTGCAATTCATAAATTTCTAATCAAGTAATCAGCCCTACGTTAAAATTTAATATTGACAGTATAAGACAGTCAAGTGAAGGTTACTCCAACGTTTTTTTTTTTCTTTTTTAAGCAAGTTATGTGCGGTTGTAATTTTTTTTTGGAATGAATAATCCGTGCAATATCTAATATGTTATATTGATATTGTATTTGCCAATGACAAATATAATAGCAAATCTTTCATGTGCTTATTTTATGCAATACTTACTTAGAAAATAACGAAAATAGAAAACCGTGCTCAATAGGAAAAACCGTGTAAGGGAAATGCCTAATTCATTTAGTGTAACCATGATTAGGTCTACTTTACACAAAATTGCAAATTCGCCACCCGAAAAATTATTCAATCAAATGGATCGGTGAAGAGTGAACTGTATTCTGTATAAGATATAGGCACATGGTACCCACGAGTTACCCTAGTGTACTTATAATGCTTTAGTTTGTTTTAAAGTCACACTAAAGTTGCTATGAAACAAAATCTATTTGTATTGCAACTAGGAAAACGAAAATATAATACAATTATTTTTAAATGCAATTTTTCAGTAATTGGTACATTTTTCGAATAAACTTTTTAAACAAAAGTTGCTCGAAATTTTAATATCTTCAACTAATATAAGAATTTTTTTTTTCCAACTTGTGCCGTTTCCGAAATAAACAGTTTCTTCCGCTAAAGATGTTGGAGTCTCTTTCACTCGTATATACATAGTTTTAATTATTAATAATATATATTTCATCATTATTATAATTACCCAGAAATGTTAGTATGATTGTATGTATATGAGTAAGTGTGTATGTGTAGAACGCCTGTTTTTGTAAAACTGCAAATTGGCATATACGGGGATCGAACTTACGACCTCCAGGGTGAAAGGCAAGACTCTTAACCACTGCGCCATAGCGATTGCTAATGATGTTATAAAAAATAATCAAATAGTTTAAACTGAAATAAAACAATCACTACTCTTCCGAAGTTCAGTCTGCTTTGAAATAGACAAAAACGAATCAAACGTCAGAATGAAATGTCAAAAAAGTTTTTGTGATAAATCTTCAATTAATTTGATGATTTGAAGTGTGTTGTGTACTTTACACAGAGTGGCATCTGCTATATTATATTAATATTGTATGTCAATGAAAAATATAAATAATTGTTAGTTAATAAAACTAAGTTTTATTAATTCTAATTTGAAGTTTGTGAGTCGCTATTAAGCATTTATGTTAAAGTGACCGACCAAAGAACATATATACATAAAAGTGCTACCACGTGAACGTCGAAAACAGTATTTCAATGTGAATTAGTGACGTACGAGTTACAGAAACATTGTTTGAATTGTAAATCGTAAGTTAATGGGAGTAACATGTTATTATTCAATTTTTAAGTATTTAATATGAAATAAGTGCATATTATTACCTAATTTGCGTATATTTTTAGCAAATACGTGTTTCCGTCCATTTATTTTAATTCATTGTTTATAATTTCACTTCAAAATGACCAAAAAGCAGTGATTTTTGAAAATATGAGTTGCGGTAAGATTGTATAGTTGGTCAAATTATAATAACTGCAAGTAAGTAAATTTATAATTCTGATTATTAGAGAAATAAAATCTTGAAGAGATAATTCAAACATATTTAGAAACATGTTTGGTTGGCAATTTTATTCTTTTATTTTTGATGGCACAATCCATTGTATTTTAGTATACAACTAATTATCACTTTTAAAACTGCCGTTGTGACACTGCAGCAGTTTAATACTGCAAAATTCAGAATCTAGCCTGATTATTTAATTCAAAAACAATAATGAATCAAATATCAAATCATTAAAAATGTTGTGTAAAAAGGGTTTGTAATACATATTTTTTGAATAATCGATTCAAATAATAAACAGCAATCGTAAGTAAATTTATAATCCTGTATTTTGTGTAATAATACAATCATGGAAACTGTGTAAATGATACAACATTTATGGCCAGTTGCACCATACATGGTTAAAATCAAAGTTTAACAAAACTTAGTTTAAAAAAATCTTAGTTTAAATTTATTGGATGTTACACAGTGCATGATAAGCGATCGATTAGTTAATCTCAGCATAGTGATCTAAAAACAAAATAGCGTTCAAAAAAAGGACTCGATTTTTTCTTTATTATTATTTGCGATGTGGATATTTGTATTACTATTATAGTCAAGCGATACAAACTGAAGAAAAACCGTGTAATTATTATTAAATTACATGAAAATTCGCAATCATTCAAAACTGGCCTATGCTCTGTATACTATATGGGCACATGGTGCCCACAGGTGACCCTAGTTTGTTGTAGATTAGCTTTTAACCTTACCTCAAATAATAATAATAAACAACACTTTTCTCACTCACTAAATCAATTTCAATAAGCGATTTATTTTACTAAATGATCTATACATTGAATATGGAATGGGTTTTCGTTCCATTATTCAAATTTGGCATCACGAAATTTTGATAATCATAAAAGTGCCTTGAATTAAACTGTATTCACAGCGAACCAATTAGTAATTAAAATTACAAATAATACTCAAGTATTATGAGAAACAATGCATTCACAGCAACAAAATGAACACAATTATTTGTAAATTTTGTTAGATGTCATAAGACAAACTGGAATTATTACTTGTAATTTCTAAGTTTAATTACTAATTGTTTCGGTGTGAATACACCTTTAAGGAAGTCTCGAATTCACATAATAATCTATTTATTAAACGAATATAAATATAAAGCAAATATAATTAGAATGTAAGTAAGTCTTGTAATCATACAAAAAATTGAACTTGAGATTTCAACGTATATACACGTTTTGAACATCCCTGAATGTGACTATTTTCGGAATGACGTCTGTGTGTCTGTCTATGAACGCTCTAGAGTCAGTACAGTCGCACGTAAAATAGTGTAACTACAAACTTAGGACTTATATATGGTCTAGATGTGCACCTTCTATGTTTAAAAAGAATAATCAAACCAGAAGTGCATGTTTACTCTATGCATTTTTGGTTCTATCTCCAATATCAATATCCAATATCCAAAGATATTAATATTTCGCACAACTTTTGTATAAATAGTTTCTACAAAAAATGTACCAGTTACGAGAAAACTGCTACGAAAAATCTTAAATATCTTATTTATCATATGGTCTGTACAAAGGTTGACACACACACACCCAGACGTCATTCCGATTTTAGACTTCGTCCAAGAATTTAAGATACTACCAAATAAATTTTACGGCAAGCTGAAGGCATTAGTCCCTCTATGCTTGTTTTTTATACTCGACGTACAGCGTAGTGACAGGTGCCTGCACCTCTTAATCATGGCATTTATTCAAATTGTATTCATAGCATTAAAAATAATCATTTAAATAAATTCAATAATTTAATTGTTCTTGTTTATGTTATTTCTAAAAGAAATTCTTGAATATTATAAATCGGACAGTGACATATCAGTATAACTATATTTCGAATCGTATTTTTTCATATATAGTACTTAGTTGCACTTAACTGAGATTAACTTAATAATTTGTAATTATTGTATTATTGCAAATCCAGGAATTCAAAATTTAAACTATTCGAAACATTTGATCTATATAGGCAAATTTTTGCTTGTTTTATACTAATTATTTACTTAATTTTCATAATATAACGTCTAAGATCAGGATCCTGACTGTAAAGTACGGGACCCAATATACATATATGTATTTCTCAGTACTTATGCAACCCATTTAAGGCTATATGAAGATTGTGCCTTTCCGTCTATATTATAATATTATTCACATAACTTATGCAACAAACTTTATTCAAAATCGAATATATATATATACGCGAAGTTATCTATGATGTGAACGCTGACACCGATTATAAATATCTCACGCACAATATATACATATATACTAGGTTAACCCATGGGCATCATGTGTCCATATCATATACAGAATACAGTTCACTCCTCACCGATCCATCTGTTTAATTGAATAATTTGACGGGTGACGAATTTTCTTGTATTTTGTTGGATTCAGGGTGACGAGGGATACTATATAAATGAAGTATTTCCCTTACACGGTTTTTCCTTGTGTGCACGGTTTTGTATTTTCGTTACTTTCTCCGTAAGTATAAAATAAGCACATGAAACATTTGCTATTATATTTGTAATTGGCAGATATGCCACTATCTGCAAACTACACAACACACAAAATACACATCAATTCTTCAAATTAATATTTTTTTTAAATTTACTTTTTTTTTACGAAGTAATTAGTAAGTATAAGGATCACCAAAAAAATCGAACTCGAGATTTCAATAGAGAATAAGAATAAATATTAATGGAACAATATTTGATAACATAATAAAATAATAAGATAATTGGTACAATTTCAGTGTATTACTGTAAAATATTGGTGTTTTTTAACAATTTGTTTGGAATATATATATATATATATATATATATATATATATATATATATATATATATATATTTATATATATATATATATATATATATATATATATATATATAAATATAAATATATATATATATATATATATATATATATATATATATATATATATATATATATATATATAATGAAAACTACGCAAAAGAAAGTCCCGTGTTGGCCACAACCCATTTTTTCACAATAATATTATTTACTTTGACGTTTCATTATGACGCTTGATTCGTTTTTGTCTATAATTAACTGTAAATTTCGATAAATGGCCATATGATAAAACACAATTGTCCAATACATAATTATTTTAAAATGTAAACAAATGTAAAACATTTTAGCCCGCCAATAAAAAACAAATGTTTGGAATATCTCAAGATTGTTGTACAGTTTTCTTGGATAAACACAGAAAATCAATTATTAGGCTATGGTGTAATGGTTAAGACTCTCGGCTTTCATCGTTAAACTCGGGGTTCGATTCTTGCTTATACTAGTTTGCATTTTTACAAAAAAATGGTTTTATACATATAAACTCACAAACATTCCCATATATCTGAATGTTTATATATATATAATTACTTATTACTATTTTTGTATTCGCACAATATATTAATTTTGGTATTTAATAATTATTTTGACGTTTAAGAACGTAGTTCTACTTTTTACGATATAGTTAGTAGGGCAGTTTTCATAATTAAAAATAAAATATCAATAGCCTGCGTGGCGTCGGGGAAATACGATATTCTCGACTGGCTCGGGGGAAGTTTGGGTTCGATCCCGGCCCGTACCAGTATGATATAATGTTCTGACCATTACATTTACATTAGCACGTATAAATATACAATAAAAGTCGTAAATTGGACAAGGTTGAAAAAAAAAATTTCAACTTTGTCCAATTTCCGAATATTATTGTATATTTATAACAGCGCGTGGACACATTTTTTATTAATAATTAGCACTATTTAATATTATTAAATCTAATAATAATAAAAATTTCAACCCAATTTGTGTGTTTCTATTTGCGCTTAACTACAAGGGTGCATTTTTTGACTAAATCTGAAATATTAAAAGTTTAATGTACATGTAAGTTATGAGCTGTCCTAATTTAATATTGACAATATGTTCGACATGACGTCAGTGTCATTGTAAAAATCGAATGGTAATCGTGTATTTCGTGGAAATATTTTAAACTGGCATGGTAATTTAATTTATTTAGGTTGAATATTCATTATTAGGCCATTATACGTATTTTTCGAATATTTTTTTTTCTAACCTTTTGATTTATAATCTGATTAATTGTTATAATTATAAAATGCGTTATAAATATTTGATGAATATAATTGAAAATACATAAATATTTTTAATTTAAAAAAAAAATTAAAAAAAAATTATATATTAATTAATTATTTATTACATATTTTTTCATAGCTTTGGGGCTCACAATTTTAGCAAAATTGATAAATCAATTTCGTTAGATCTTCCTGTCAAATATAACAAGATTTGGTACGCGTAAAACGCACCAACGCGCAGAGCTCGCCCTTAGGTAAAATATGCGTTGCAAGCAGTGGTTTGAAAATAGATTATAAGTGTAAAAAGTCTTACATTTAATTTTAGATTATATTGATAAAAAAAAATTTTAGTTCATACTTTAAAATTCAAAATTATAATATTTAATAATCTTGTAGACAAAAAATATCTTAGAATTTTTAGTAGAATTTTTAAGTGTTTCAATTATTTTTATAAGGGCAGTATTAAGGGGGGATCCGAGAATGTTACAGACACAAGACCGAATGCTTTAGCTTCTTCGGTACTACTTACGGCGAGCTAAAAAATGTCCTACTTGGACTTTAGTCGTCGCTCGTTCGGTCGCTTGTAAGACCAAATTTGTGCCCTCTACTCCTCTGAAGGTACCGGAGCGATTCACACCAAATTTGGTACACATGTTATTTGGCATCTCGTTTGAATCCGCTCACAGTTTAAATCTAATCGCCCGTATACTTCCCGAGTTATAGGGCCCCAAAATTTGGAGCCCCCCTTAATACTGCCCTTATAAAAATAATTGAAACACTTAAAAATTCTACTAAAAATTCTAAGATATTTTTTGTCTACAAGATTTTTTCATTTTGTTAACCCAAAGCCCGAAAAAAAAAATTAAATATTATAATTTTGAATTTTAAAATATGCACTAAATTATTTTTTTATCAATATAATCTAAATTTGGTACACATATTATTTGGCATCCCATTTGAATCCACTCGCAGTATAAATCCAATCGCCCGTATACTTTCCGAGTTATAGGGCCCCAAAATTTAGAGCCCCCCTTAATACTGCCCGTATAAAAATAATTAATACACTTAAAAATTATCTCAGAATTGTTTGTAAAAATTTTCAGTATTTCTAAATTTTTCCTAAGGACAGTATTAAGGTGGGTTCTCCATATGGTCCCTGGACTCTATTACTCCGGACCTGTATAGACGAATAAATTTAAAATGCGTCGGGAACTTCTTAAGCACCCAAATTTCATTAAAATCAACCTGGTACCTTCAGAGGTCTTACGACCGAGCGAGATACATATATATATATATATATATATATATATATATATATATATATACATTTTGTTTACACATTTTTTTGATTCGAGCATGTTACAGACACACGACCAAACACTATGACTGCCTTGTACTTTCGTACGACGAGCATGTACCTGTAAAATGAATTTTAACTTTGTTTTTAATGTCCATATATACATAAGTTCAAGTATTAACCTACTTAACTATTTTACCACAATTTCCATTATAAAGTGATATTTGGCAAGTTACATATTTTAAATAGTTAGTATTTATTTAATTCCTGAAGTATATTGGGGTCAATTATTTACAAAATCTATTTTATACTTAGTTTTAATTCAGAGGTTAACAATAACCATTATTATAGAATAGAATTTTATTTACTTAAATAATAGCCGCACATTTACATTATTTAATAATAATAACAAGGTATTTAAATATCTAAAAAAAATAGAATTAATTAAACTGTAATTTACACCACTTGTTTAACTTGACTGATATGCTGTGTAGTATCACTGTTAGGCGTCCATTATTCAATTTTCTTTGATACTCCATTGGAAATCTCCTAAAATTTATATTTTTATAAAGCTAAATAATACTAACAATATTAAACATGAATATTTTACAAGAAATATTTTAATAACTGATACAGCCCCTTGTATAAATATGGATAGTAATTCCGTAAAATGGAATTTTGGGAGATCTAATTATCGCATGAATATTTCAGCAAATGTAGACCCTTAATTATTATTTAAGGGCAAGGCTAAAGGAATCTAAAAGGACTTCGATAGGACTATATCCATTAAAATCTGTTGGTATCGCTCTATATAAGAAAATAAAAACATAACATGGTAATAGTCGAATGCAAAGATATACTCACTTGTTTTTGATGTTTATATCTATACGATGATTTATAAAACATGGAAAATAATGCGTAGAAATAAATAGAAGCAAAACAGTAGATGTATAAACAAATATTTGGTACGTTCGTTTTTACAATCAGCGCGCTCAAACTGTGCAGGAGACATGCCACAAATTGAATCTGAAACAAAAAAAAAACCGGAATGTTACTCAATGAGGTTTGCAAAAGCTAGCAAAACGGAAGTGACGTCATATATTTCAAATTTATTGGTTGGTGGCAAAGCTAGCGGGGCCTAGCTTTGCGTTGTACAACTATTTTTGACGTTGCATCGTCATTCAGAAATTCAGATAACACAACACAATTTTAATAGGAAAACGAACGCTTCGACTATGTAGTATAACATTAAAGTGGCATTCACCTTTTGAGCACAAAAAAAAGCTGTTTCTTAACATTTTTTTTCTCAGGGTACGTTCGAGATATTCGCATGCGGTTTTTTGTATCGTATTTATTCAACTTTTCTCTTTCATAAGGTATTTTTTAAAGTCGGGTACGTTTAGCCCCGGCGAAGATGTCTAGGTCCAAAGTGGGCAGCTCAATTTAGGCGCGCGGTAGCATAACTCTGGTCCCAGTTGTTTGAAAAAAATAAGAAATAAGGGTTTTAAAGTATATTAAATTGTCTAGAAATTGATATTCGGGTGGTCCATTTGGACCATAATTAGCAAAATGGCGACCATCGTACGAAAAAAATTATTTTTTGCCACTTTTTTTCTCCTTTGGCGGGCCTTAAAAAATATTAACAATTGTCGGACACACTTCGTCGAGGATCAACTCCTAGAGAATTTTATTACCTTTAAGATGCGTTTATCAAGAGTTAAATCGGTTAATTTGTTGTCGAGATATTCTACCGCGCGACTTAAAAAATATGGTTTCGAGAAAAACGCGTTTAAAGTTTCAACTTCAGACTGACGTGCGCGAAAACGCCGTGTTTGAGCAAAAACATTGTTTTGTTTAAATCGCAATTTCATATATTTCCAACTCGAATTTCAAAAAAACGGCTTCAAAGACCTATAGTCAACACTTCAAAGTGTCCTATACTGCAAAAAAAAAAAATATCGATTTTTTGAATCCGCAAAAAGTGAATGCCCGCTTAAGTGTATTCACAGCGAAACAATTAGTAATTAAGCATAGAAATTACAAGTAAAAATTCCAGTTTGTTTCATAACATAAATTGTTAACGTTCACAGTAACAAAATTTATGATTAATTGTGTTAATTTTATTGCTTTTAATGGAAAAAATCCGATTATTATTTGTAATTTTCTAATCTTAATTACTATTTGGTTCGCTGTTCGCTTAATTCAAGGCCCTTTTATGATTATCGAAATTTCGTGATGCTAAATTGGAATAATGAAACCAAATCTCATTCCGTATTCAATGTTTGAGAAATTTCGTTGAACTTAAAAATGCATTAAGGGGGAACAACACGGTACGGCCGAAAAAATTGCTCATTTTCTCGAATTTTTTTCTCTTAACTTAGAAATTATAGATTTATGGGGTTTGCTGCATTAAATATAATACATCGAAGTTGTTTCAGGATTTTTTTTATTGAAAAACAATAATAGCTTGATGTTTTTCTCCAGAGGCAGCTCAAAGAAGAGGTAGCGTCATGGTTATGGATGTAACGCAGATTGTAATTATCAGATACAAAAATTTATTTATTTATCTTAATCTATATAGATGTAATTTCAGTTGTACGTAGGATTTTGCAAAAAAAAAACATTTATTCGCGAAATAGTGGACATTTGAAAAAAATACCTATTTTTTTTAACTTATTTCTACGAATGTATAAAAGGAAGAATTGTTATCAAGAATAGTTAATATTAAATCGATTATAATTAACAAAATGTTGCTTACCAATTGCAGTACTGTAATGTACTTTTTCCACCATAAATATTTTTGGTACTGTGGCCCCATTGCCGCAAACATATAGTAAGCATACATGATGATATGAATGAAGCTATTAGCAAAACTAGGAAACATTCCACTTCCGCCTGGCCCATATTTTGCGCCAATATAAGAAAATAATGGCATAATTGCGTGATGCGACACATGCAACACCGTTACTTGATTGTACTTCTTGCGAGCGATAAAGAAAAACTATACAAACAAAAACAAAAAGTTATTCACTAGATTAGTCAATTGCAGGTGCACAGTAAGCCAATTGGTAAAAGATTTGAAATTACAATTAATAATCCAGTTTGTCTTATGACAAAATGTTAGCGTTCACAGCAACATTATTTATAATTAATGCGTTAATTTGTTGCAGTAAATGCATACATATTATTTGTTATTTCTAATCTTAAATACTAATTCACTTGTTTTTGTATACGGTTTTAAATTTTTCTATAACTACAAAATGCTGGAGTGGCCTTCACTCGACTTTCTTATACGCAGTGATAAGTAAATCTTGTAATCATGAACATTTCGAACCCTTCTCGAATCGATTGTCACTATTTTCGGAATGACGTCTGTGTGTGTGTGTCTGTCTGTCTGTCTGTCTGTGTTAACGCTTTAGAGCCAAAGCTGTCGAATTTTAATAGACTTGAATGTGTTTTAGTGTACTTCCAATTTTTGAAAATAATATTCAAACCAGCAGTGCATATTTAGTCTCTGCATTTATGTCCTTCTAATATCACTTGAACAAATGCACTAATAGCAAAAATTGTTTTATTCATTATGAAAATTATTAATATTTTGCACAACTTTTGTTTGAAAAGTTTCTTCAAAAAATGTACCAGTTACAAGAAAACTGGCTACAGAAAATCAAAAAATGTTCTTATTTATGTTACCAAAGATACGCATGTATAGGAATTATATTTAATAAATTGTATGAACTATACTTGACAATATTTTGACAGGGAAACAAAATAGACTCAAATAATTTTATATTTGTCATTTGACATCGGTTATTACAAATAGATCGATTGAGAACGTGTTTCGAGCGTATTGATATTGAAAATTAATATTGAAATATAGTATATAATAAATATTTAATTTGAATGTATTGATATGGTTTATATTAAAGAAACAATCTATATTCTATATATATATATATAAACAAGATTCGGCACGTACGACGCACCGATGCATCCAGCTCGCATTATGGCTAATATATGAGATGCGTGCAGCGGTTTTTAATTATGTTAATTAATTAAAAAGTCCTACAATTTTTTGTAAATTACTTTGATAAAAAGAACTTTTAGTGCATAATTTATAATTCAAAATTATAAGATTTAATAATTTTTTTCGGGCTTTAGGTTAACAATATGAAAAAATATTGCAGACAATAAATATTTTAGAATTTTTAGTAAAATTTTTGGGTGTTTTAATTATTTTTATAAGGGCAGTATTAAGGGGGGCTTTAAATTTTGGAGCTCTATAACTCGGGAGGTATACGGGCGATTGGATTTAAACTGCGAGCTTATTCAAATATGACGCCAAATAATATTTGTAGCAAATTTGGTGTGAATCGCTCCGGTACCTTCAGAAGAGTAGAAGGCACAAATTTGGTCATCAAGCGGATGACTAACATCCATTTATATATATATATATATATATATATATATATATATATATATATATATATATATATATATATATATATATATATATATATATATTTGGAATCAGGGCAACGAGACAAAAACTTTATGTACCAAAAAAGGTACAGGTTGGTTTGACAGTTTGTTTGGGATATATATTTCTAGTGAAAACTACGTATAAGAAAATCAAGTGCAGGCCACTAAACATTGTTTTTAAATAATAATACTTTATTTTGTTTTAGAAATAGTGATTATAAATTATAATAATTAATAAATTATAAATAGCTTGTTTTATAATTTTAAAGCTCAGTTTAAAGTGCTACTGGCGCAACTGTTTATGTGGAATTGATAAAGATTTGAAATTTTACTTACTGTATCAAACAATTCCGTATATCTTGACATATAATATATATGCGCAACATTCAACACCTGTAGAACAAATAAGAAAATTATCAAACATTTTTAATTTCATAATAATAACCTATAAGTAAAATAGAAAATGATTTGAAACTGCTATTTGTAAGAGCAAAAATTATTGTTTCCTCCTGTGTCAAATCCAGTAAATTTTAAGTTTGCGATAAACCAAAGGTAATTAATGGATTGTTAAATGGTACAGGCACCAATGCCTTTAGGTCGCCGTATAGCAATTGTATTGTAAATTAGTGATGGGGGTACTCGAGTACAAAGAAACGATATGTACTCGATTCTTGAAAGTAGTCGCTGTACTCGAGTACACGCTCCTGAGAATCGATACATTTTGTACTAGTCAACTAGTCCGATGCCAGCTGAACCGTGTGAGTACGCTTTTCGCCGTGCTCACCCGTTTCAGCTGGCACCCAACCCGTACTAGTTGAGTATTCGAATACATTTTGTAGTCGGTTCGTATACTACATTGAGTACGCGTCTCGTCGTGCCTACACAATCTATCCGATTCCGCCGTTAATTTGTTGTACTATTCCAAACTGCTCTACTTTCTATTATTGTAGTTATCTTTATTTCTGTTATCTACATGCTTAATTTTGCCTGCGAAAGGTAGGGAATTGTGAAATGCAATTATTTGTTATCCCGTTGACTCTATCTTTCTTAATTTGCTAGATAAAAATTTTATTTCACCAGAATTATAAATAATACGCATATCTAAGATATATAAGTAAACAAAATCGTTTCTTTTTGCTATACAAATACTGCTAGGTATTCTGACCATATTTTTCGAAAATATCAAATTAACAATTCTACGTAAATATATATATATATATATATATATATATATATATATATATATATATATATATATATATATATATATATATATATATGATTTCATTAATTTGTTTGCAATAAATAAGTTACAATTTATATTTAGTCAACGGGTTAATCTTGCTAATATTAGGTGACGGGGGTTCTCTGTTCCTTTATCGTATATCTGTATTCATCCGAGTACTCATGTACTCGGTACTCGGATAAGTATTCGATTCTTGAAAGTACTAGAATACAAAGTATTCGATTCTTCCACACGTTACAAATTAATGAGCCCCGCTGACTTATCGCAGGCATATACCCGTTTAAATTTAAAAGTAATTATTTTTAATTATTATGATGTTTCACAATCTGCAAATTGTTATAAACATAAATAGTCTTATAATTTTTCGATATGCTTGAAAAAGAAAATTTAATATTGTAATTACTTCATTATTATATTTTACATTTTTTATATAATAAAATTGTATAGATATAAAATATCTTGGAATTTCTGTTTTCTTATTGTATTTATTAAGAAATTCTAAGCACAGTATTAATAAGGGCTCCAGATATTATTCAATGTGAACGTTACTTAAATCGGATACGGTCTGAATTAACCATTTCAATTTTGCAATGGATACGGGTAACGAATGCATAATTATTTTAAAAGAATTCGAATACTTTTGGTTACACAAAAAAAAAATCTAAAACTACCAAGCTCTGTTAGTGACCAAAAGAATTATTGTTAATTCTGCTATCTATGACACTTAGTGACGCAGCCTTGCTTATTGTATTCAAATGAACTTACCCTTGTAGCACTTGGACTGTTTGAATAGTCAATTGACTGCCCAAACCAATTGTAATGCGAAAACCAGCCATTTACTGAAAGCTAGAAAATGCAAAAGTAAAAATAGTGCTCATGAAAAGTTTCAAACGGGAGATTTGTACGGAAATACACGTTCTTAGTAGTTGTAAAAATGTGCTTCTTGTAAAAGTTCTAGCAACTTCTGCTCCAAAAGTATTTCGAAAAACTAACATTGTTCCAGAATTTTAAACTGCATTTATTAAGTCCAAATTTATTAAATATATATTTAGATAATAGTTAATTTAATAATCTAGGTTAACCCGTGTGCACTATGTGCCCATATCACATACAGAATACAGTTCACTCACCGACCCATCTCTTGCAATATAATGCAATATTCAAAATGCATTGTTATCATTAATATAATAACCCAGAAATGTTTGTATGTGAGTGAGTGTGTATGTGAGTGTGTATGTGTAGAACGCTTTTTTTGTAAAAATGCAGATTGGCATAGACGGGGATCGAACTCACGACCTCCAGGGTGAAAGGCATGACACTTAGCCACTGCACCATGGCGACTGTTAATAATGTTATAAAAAATAATCAAATAGTTTATACTGAAATAAAACAATCACTACGATTCTGAAGTTCAGTCTGCTTTGAAATAGACAAAAACGAATCAAACGTCAAAATGAAATGTCAATATTGGTTTTTGTGTGATAAATCTTCAATTCAAAGTTTAAACTTAAGTTTAAGGGGAGTAGCATGTTATAATTTCAATTTATAAGTATATAATATGAAATAAGTGCATATTTTTGCCTAATTAGCATATATTTTTAGCAAATACGTGTTTCTGTACATTTATTTTAATTCATAGTTAATATTTTTCACTTCAAAATGGCCAAGAAGCAGTGATTTTTGAAAATATGAGTTGCGGTAAGATTTTATAGTTCGTCAAATTATAATAACTGCAAGTAAGTAAATTTATAATTCTGATTATTAGAGAAATAAAATCTTGAAGAGATAATTCAAACATATTTAGAAACATGTTTGGTTGGCAATTTTATTCTTTTATTTTTGATGGCACAATCCATTGTATTTTAGCATATAACTAATTATCATCACTTTTAAAACTGCCGTTGTGACACTGCATCAGTTTAATACTGCAAAATTCAGAATCTAGCCTGATTATGTAATTCAAAAACAATAATGAATCAAATGTCAAATCATTAAAAATGTTGTGTAAAAAGGATTTGTAATTATTTGAATAATCGATTCAAATAATAAACAGCAATCGTAAGTAAATTTATAATCCTGTTTTTTATATACAATCATAGAAACTGTCTAAATGATACAACACATATGCACCATACAAGGTTAAAATCAAAGTTAAACAAAATTTAGTTTAAATTTATCGAATGTTACACAGTGCATGATAAGCGATCGATTAGTTAATCTCAGCATAGTGATCTAAGAACAAAATAGCGTTCAAAAAAAGGACTCGATTTTTTCTTTATTATTATTTGCGATGTGGATATTTGTATTACTATTATAGTCAAACGATACAAAATGAAGAAAAACCGTGTTATTATTATTAAATTACATGAAAATTCGCCATCAGTCAAAACTGACCTATGTTCTGTATACCATATGGGCACATGGTGCCCACGGGTGACCCTAGTTTAATATATTTGTATATTAAATATTTTCACATTTGAATTTATTAAGTTAGTAATGAAACTCTGTTATACATGAATTGTAAATAACTAACCTCCTCTGTAACCACATGTTCTTGGATTGTTTATATTTCGTTTAGTTTTCATGATATTGTTATTTGAATGCAATGTGTATAAGTGTGAGTGACGATTTTGCTTTGACGTCATCAATAGTCTGAAAACGGCCTCCTTTCAGAACTGATTTTAATTTCGGAAATAAGAAAAAATCGCAAGTAGCCAATTTTGGCGAGTATGGAAAGTGAGGGAGGACAGTAATCTGATTTTGGCACAAAACTAACGAATAGACAAAGCTGAGGGTGCGCGCGCAGTGTCGTGGTGCAAGAACCATGAGTTGTCTCGCCACAACTCTGGTCTCTTTTTGCGGATTTCATGGCAACCTCGTCTGCAATTTCTCTAACAGTCAATCGGCGATTTGCACGCACCAGATCGGTGATTTTCTGAACGTGGAAATCATCAGTGGAAGTCGAAGGCCCTCCTGGTCGAGAATCATCTTCAATTGACTGACGACCGCGTTTAAATCTTGAAAACCATTCGTAACATTGCGTACGTTTTGCTTGTTTTAAAAGTTGAAACGTTTCTGTGAAAGTTTCCCCCAGTTTCACGCAAAATTTTAGGTTGCATTGTTGTTCCAGAAAATCGCACATTTCAACAATCGTCACTCACACGTTGCACTAAGGCCCGGTATTACAGTCCTGGTTTAAACTCCAGTTTTGGTTTAAGTTCAACATTTTGGTTTTAGTACCCTTTGAATAACATTGGTGCACAAATATTTTAACCATGGAAACGTAAAGATAAACCTTAAACCTCCACTGTAATATTGGGCCTAACATTATCACGAAAACTAAGCGAGATATCAACAATCCAAGAACATGTGGTTACAGAGGAGGTTATGCGCAACGCATTGTGCAACCAATAATTTGTAAAAGTAATAATAAAATAATAAAGTTCGGTTATTTTCTGAACAGACCTCGCATAATTGTGTCATAAATGAGGACAGGTATTATCATCAGAGATTATGCTTACCTCATAAAACATATACGCACTAATAACGACTTGATATGCATTGTACCATATTAAAGTCTTATGTAAGTCGTAGGGTTTTCGATTTGCCATGAATTTTGGTCCAATTACTTTGACGAGAATCACATAAAGAAAGCTAATCCCTATAGGGTACTTCGCACTTGCCATTAGGAACCAGTTATCCATCCTATGGTCTATTAAAATAAATTAAGTTAATAATAATATTTATTGCATTTGTATAAATAGTTAGTCAATCGGTGAACATTAATCATAGTTAAATATTGATTCTTCGTGTTTTAACTTATATTTAAATTATTAGTACCATAATTAAGAAATAACTTAGTTTCGCGTAAATAAAAATTTATATATGGTCGAGATACTAAGGAATTATACTTGCGTCATCGACCTGTAAAAAACTAATAAAATACAAATGTTTTACAAGCTAAAAATATTTTATAATATATATATATGGATAAACAAGCATAGATACAACGCAGCTATGCATCCAGCTCGCCTTTAGGCAAGATATGCGTGGCGAGCAGTGGTTTTTAATTATTATGCCCTTTTGGTTAACAATTTGAAATAAAATAAAGATATAAAAAGTCTTACAAGTCTTTGTAGATTACTTATACTTAATAATAAAGAATTTAGTGCATATTTAAAATTCAAAATTATAATATTTATTATTTTTTTCGAGTTTTGGGTTAACAATATGAAAAAATCTTGTAGACATAAAATATCTTAGAATATTTAGTAGAATTTTTTGATGTTTAAATTATTTTTATAAGGGCAGTTTTAAGGGGGGCTCCAAACTTTGGGGCTTTATAACTCGGGAAGTATACGGGCAATTGGATTAAAACTGCGAGCAGATTCAAATAGAATATCAAATAATATGTGTAGAAAATTTGGTTTGAATCGCTCTGGTACCTTCAGAGAAGTAGAGGGGACAAATTTGATCTTAAGAGCGAGCGTCGACCAATATCCAAGTATATAAGTTATATATATATATATATATATATATATATATATATATATATATATATATATATATATATTTGGATCCAGGGCGACGAGACAACCACTTTTTGTCAAGGAAATAATTTGATCCGAGAATGCTACAGACACACGACCAAATGCTTTAGCTTCTTCGGTACTTCGTACAGCGAACTAGAAATATGAAATAATGAAATACACAAGCTTACAATATATATTTCAATCAGGAATGATTTAATTTTATATATTTTACGCGATTTTATAGTTTTGTGAATATATTTATAAAGTAGTAGCATATTTTTGCTTGTAACAATAATAAAAACACCCGAAAATGGTAATATAGTTTAGGGCTACAAGATGTTTTCATATTGTTAACACAATGGCCGTAAAAAATATTAAATTTTATAATTCGGAATTATAAAATATGCACTAATTATTTATTTATCAAAGTAATTTACAAAAACTTTTTTCCATATTGTTTACCAAATGGCCATAATAATTAAAAGTCACTACTCGCATCGCATATATTACGCATAAAAGGCGAGCTGGACACATAGGTGCGTTGTACCTAAGCTTGTTTTATATGTAGTGTGTAAGAAACATAGTAAATATTAATCCTTCAAACTAAATGCAATTGTAAGCAAATTTATTCTAATTAATTTATAACTAAATTTAAACTCAGGAAGCTATTGTAATATTGTCGGTGACCCCTGATGATGCGACAAAATTGTCGGCGAAATATTGGAATAAGTTAAAATTTTTAGTATAAAATTATATCGCCTACAATGCATTGGTGCTCTCGCCTTTGCCTACATGTTACCGTATGTACAGGATAGGCTTAACTAGTTTGAGCGCCCTGGGCAAAAATAAATTGGTGTTTAATCACATTGGATTACTATTAATTGAATACAAATATTAAATTATATATCTATCATAGCAAAAAAAAAGTAGAAAACAAGACCAGGTCGCCTTGACCTGGTCTTGTTTTTTACTTCAGTTCAGTGCCCCTAATTTTAAAATTTTAATTTTAATATTTTATTATGGCTTTTGGGTTGCCAATACGAAGAAATTTGGTTGTATTATGTATTATTATGTGTTGCAGTTAAATGCGGAAAATGTTGTTCAAGAATTGAAATTACAATTTTAACTTCTAATAGTGAATGCGAAATATCGAGTTCGATTTTTTATTTATTATTATAATCGTTACTGCCAAATAAGTAATGAATTATGTTTATATACATTAATGACCAAAGTATTTTTTATTATTAATAAGAAATAGAATTAAAGTATTTTCTGTACATCGACAAAAAATAAATATAATTTATTTACAGTAACTAACAATATATTTGTGTTATATCCCAACCTATCTTAATATCCAATAAATTAATATTAATCTTTAAATATGAACAAATGATTCGTTATCTAATATCAATAAATACATTAAATATTAAAGAGTAATTTTTTCGCATGCAAATATCATACTTTTTAACAAAAATAGTTGTCTTTGATTGCTAAAATAATATAAATACTTGTAAATTTCTTGTTAAATAATGATTTTGCAATTAAAATTATTCATTATTAGTATTTAAGACTTCGTTATTTAATTTTAAATATATTCATTTATTATAAACGATTTGGTACGCGTAAGACGCACCAATGCGTAGAGCTCGCCATTAGGTAAGATATGTATTGCGAGCAGTGGTTTTTAATTATTATGGCCTTTTGGTTAACAATTTGAAAAAATAGATATAGAAAGTCTTACAATTTTTTCTAGATTTTAGTGCATATTTTAAAATTCAAAATTTAAATATTTAATAATTTTTTTCGGGCTTTGGGCATGAAAAAATCATGTTAATAAGAAATATCTTTTTTTTTAGTAAATGTTTTAAGTGTTTTAATTATTTTTATAAGGGTAGTATTAAGGGAGGCTCCAAATTTTGGGGCTCTATAACTCGGGAAGTATACGGGCGATTGAATTTAAACTGCGAGCGGATTCAAATGGGAAATAATATGTGTACCAAATTTGGTGCGAATCGCTCCGGTACCTTCAGAGGAGTAGAGGGCACACATTTGATCTTACGAGCGAGCGACGACTAACATCCAACTATATTAGTTATATACATTTTTGTAATCAGGGCGACGAGACAAACACTTTTTGTTAATGACAGTTTTTGATCCGAGAATGCTACAGACACACGACCGAATGCTTTAGCTTCTTCGGTACTTCGTACGGCGAGCTAAAATGAAATATATATATATATATATATATATATATATATATATATATATATATATATATATATATATATATATATATATATATCTATTCAACTATAATATTCCAAACTAATGTTAACTTATTTCTAACAATTCGTTTGTTGGGCTGTATTTAAAATAATTATTCGTTTATTATTAATAAGTAACATTTAATGTAAATGATCCTTTCTCTCAGTGCAGTAAGAGAGGGTGGGTATAAATTATTATTACAAACAAATATGGATGATAATTATAGCAATATTCATACATGATATATTATCATGAATAAATAAAAATAAAATACAACTTATACAATATTAATAACTGATTGGTTAACATGCATTGTCTTAAAATAAAGGAACGAATCAGCAAATATATCGATTTCGACTGTACATGGATATCGAATAGGTGATTTTAATTCAAAATTAGTCTTCTACATTATGTATGAATTTAAAATATAAAAATTACGTGGGTTCTAAACATAGATAATTCAAATTTTGATGCACAGTCTGTCCATTATTTATTGTTTATCCAATCGGGTATTATTCATAAATATGATTATAAAATAAATTGTTTGTTTTTTATTTTCAAAATTAAGTACCTTGATATTATTGTTAACCAAGAAGATAATTTTTTGTAAAACTTATTATCAAGCATAGTTCGGTTTTTTGCATAAATGTATTTAATATAAATAAGAAAGTAAAAAGTCAAATAAATATACAAGATAATAAATACATAATTTAAATATAATCTACAAAAATAGTATCTATTGCACGGTTTCTTAATCGGAATCATGTACAATTTTGAGCTTGAAACTGCCATGACATGACGAATTGGCAGACGGCCAGATTGTAAATCATGCGGCCGTCAAAATCAGTCGACTTTTCGGAAATTTAAATAATTAAAATACATCTAAACCCGATTTTGGAGACAATTTCACACTGAAATGAATTATTCACTACAACTTGTTAGTACCGAAAGTAAAAATGAACTGTTAAAATTGTACCTTTCTTCTAATTTATAAATATAAAATAGACTTTAATTTCTGTTGATTACTCATTTTTTAATACAAAATTACACAATAACTGTCAAAAAGACTTCAATATCGTTTAAATTATAACAACTTTGTAATTAATAAACAGGTCTTAATTCCTTTTGATTTATAATACAAATACACTTAAGGCTTCAATTTCGTTTAAATTATAACAACTTTGTAATTAAAAAACAGGTCTTAATTCCTTTTGATTTATAATACAAATACACTTAAAAGGCCTCAATTTCGTTTAAATTATAACAACTTTGTAATTAATAAACAGGTCTTAATTCCTATTAATTTATAATACAAATACACTTAAAAGGCTTGTAATTTTCAAAATTACTTCAATTTCATTTAAATTATAACTTTATAATTAATAAACAGGTCTTAATTTCTTTTGATTTATAATACAAATACATTTAAAAGGTTTGTAATTGTCAAAAAGGCTTCAATTTCGTTTAAATTATAACAACTTTGGAATTAATAATCAGGTCTTAATTCCTTTTGATTTATAATACAAATACACTTAAAAGGCTTGTAACTGTCAAAATTACTTCAATTTCGTTTAAATTATAACTTTATAATTAATAAACAGGTCTTAATTTCTTTTGATTTATAATACAAATACACTTAAAAGGCTTGTAACTGTCAAAATTACTTCAATTTCGTTTAAATTATAACTTTATAATTAATAAACAGGTCTTAATTTCTTTTGATTTATAATACAAATACACTGAAAAGGTTTGTAATTGTCAAAAGGGCTTCAATTTCGTTTAAATTATAACTTTATAATTAATAAACAGGTCTTAATTTCTTTTGATTTATAATACAAATACACTTAAAAGGTTTCTAATTGTCAAAAAGGCTTCAATTTCGTTTAAATAATAACAATTTTGTAATTAATAAACAGGTCTTAATTCCTTTTGATTTATAATACAAATACATTTAAAAAGCTTGTAATTGTCAAAATGGCTTCAATTTCGTTTAAATTATAACAACTTTGTAATTAATAATCAGGTCTTAATTCCTTTTGATTTATAATACAATTACACTTAAAAAGCCTTAACAATATCATTTTAAATCTTCAAAAATAAGGATTATAAATTTATTGTCTGTTTTGTATTTGAATATATTTAATTATGTCATCCAAAATAATTACATTAATTTTGGCATTTATTCATTTTGACGTTTCAATAAATAACCAGTGGCGGGGCTCGACTTTTGCAATGGCACAGTAATACTTGTTAAATTGATAAATGGCCATTTGCTATATTACAAATCGGTCAGAAGTCAATGTTTTAGAGCATAGAATAATAATATAATTTTTTACGAATTTAGACGATTTTCACATTTGCTCGAGTAAATTTAGAGAACATTTTATAAATGAAAAAGACGTTAAAAATGATAATACGTAATACACTATTAAAATATAGCTATACTTTTTAAGTATCTAATTTTTATGTTATTGTCAAGTTAGTTTCAATAAATGCATAATTCATTTTCAACTGTGTAAATGGACAATAAAAAATATCTGAGTCTATATTATGTTGCGTTTTATTTCGAAAAATAAATGTATAAATAAGCGATATTTTGAATGAAAATGTTGTTCATCCAAAGAATGAAAATAATCAGCTCTATAATTTGATTGTCTAGGTAAACCATATTCAAATAAATTAAAAGCATCAAGCTCGTCATCATCTAAAGTTTGTGAAGGGATGCCAAATAATATGTGTACCAAATTTGGTGTGAATCGCTCCGGTACCTTCAGAGGACCGCTCAAACAACCGTTTGAGCGGTCGCTTGTCAGTTAAGGACTGTTTATAATTGCGTTGCTTCACGTCAAGTTATCTTTATCTAACGCACCAATATGGGCAACCTGCCTATTTCCGCCAAGTTTAGTGTGCAAGCAGGATGGTTGTCATTCGATAGCTATTTAACTTGCCGTGGAGAAATTCTATTATAAATGCACCATTACGGTGCGCTTGAGTTAATACAGTAAAATACAAATTGTGTTTGATTAAGGTTAAGAGCCACATTCAAATTTATATGAGCCCTTAGTTTATGAATAAAGCTAACTTTTAAGATCAGTCAACAATTATACATTTTTACCGGTCGCTGTAAACTGTTATTAAAACGTATCAAAGAAATTCAAACTCATTCCTTTTTGCTATATTTGCATTTCTTCTAAATATAATTTTTATTGGTGTAAAATATGAATGAAAAATGACTAATTTGCGTGAAATTGCCTAAAATTGCAACTTTAATGTGTAATAACTCCGAAACTCACTGTCCAAAAATTCTGAAAAAATTCCCACATCGGGAAATACATTTTTATCAACATTTTATGCATTTTCATATTTAAAAACATTTTTTTTTTTATATATATATATACATACATATATATATATATATATATATATATATATATATATATATATATATATATATATATATATATATATATATATATACGTATAATCGTTGTGTCATCGACTGTCAAAATTCATAAAAATTATTAATATTATATCGATGAAGAACGGAATAATAATGATATGGGCACGTAGGGCCCACGGGTTACCCTAGTAATTAAATAATAACTTACCAACAAACGTCCCAAATAAATGTTCATTTAAAATCATTTTGTAAATATGTATCGCTAATCGATTATATATATATTTTAATTTGAATGATTTTTTGTTGTAAATATATAACTATTAGAAGTAATATTGATAAGTACACAAACACTGTCACGCACGCTTTGAAACGATGCACGGTGTGTTTTAGAATATTATAAAACTTAACAATACTTATTATATACCCCACTTATCTGACCTTGTCAAGTATAACCATACTATTCTATTTATTTCGTTAAACTGATAGTAAATATAGCGAACTTGCTTACGAATTTAACGCATTCAGAACTGGGGTAGCCTGAACTCGGATTTCTTATACTTCCACTATCTATATTATATGTTCAATTCGTCGCGTCGTACAGAATGAATAAAAGAGCTATAGTGATCGGCCAGGTGCCTGTAGTAATCTCGGATCAAAAGCTTTCCCTATCAAAAAGTTGTCTCGTCGCCCTGAATCCAAAAATATAGATAACTCATATACTTGGATGTT
The DNA here is from genome assembly GCA_933228885.1 of Leistus spinibarbis. NCBI lineage: Eukaryota > Metazoa > Arthropoda > Insecta > Coleoptera > Carabidae > Leistus > Leistus spinibarbis. The sequence continues at coordinate 6,374,926 of OW121803.1, read as the reverse complement.
AGTCGTCGCTCGCTCGTAAGACCAAATTTGTGCCCTCTACTCCTCTGAAGGTACCGGAGCGATTCACACCAAATTTGGTACACATATTATTTGGCATCCCATTTGAATCCGCTCGCATTTTAAATTCAATCGCCCTTATACTTTCCGAGTTATAGGGCCCCAAAATATGCACTAAAAAATTATTTTTATCAATTTAATCTACAACAAATTGTAAGACTTTTTATATCGATAATATATTTTTAAATTGTTAACCAAAAGGCCATAATAATTAATAACCACTGCTCGCAACGCATATCTTACCTAAGGGCGAGCTCTACGCGTTGGTGCGTTTTACGCGTACCAAATCTTGTTATTTTTATTCTTGCTACGATTGCTATGAAATATTACAATATGCATTGTAATGCAACTAAGGAAACGTAAATGCAACAATCATACACAGACAAAAACCCACACACAGGCACACAAACACAGACGTCATTACAAAAATAATCAGATTAAATCCAGAGATGATTAAAATGTACGTTAAAATCTCAAGTTCGAAAATATTCATGATTGCAATACTTCCTTATATACAATCGTATAAAATAAATAATTTATTCTTTTTCACACATTTATTACTCCAGTTTGTAGTGCATTAAACCGCAAAAGTATATTCAAATGGATGACTATTGTATAGTTTGGTAGCTATTAATATTCATTATTATAATTAGTGGTTTCGGGAAGGAGCAACAACGAAAAATTATGCGATAACAAAAATAGTTTTAATATTGTATACGAATCATATAAACAGGGCCGGCACGTGTACATTTTTTAGTTAGTTAGGGAAACTGTCTGACTGTTAACGCTCTAGAGCCAACACTGTCGAACTTTTGTTTGAAAAATTTATTTTAAAATTATACCAGTTACGAGAAAGAAGGATACGCTTTATGAGATTTTTTTAGCTCGCCGTACGAAATACAAAGGAGCTAAAGCAATCGGTCGTGTGTTTATAGCATTCTCGGATCAAATACAGTCCTTAAAGGGGCATTCACCTTTTGAGCACAAAAAAGAAGCTGTTTTTTAACTTTTTTTTTTTCAGGGTACGTTTGAGATATTCGCATGCGGTTTTTAGCTCGCCGTACGTAGTACCGAAGAGGCTAAAGCATTCGGTCGTGTGTCTGTAGCATTCTCGGATCAAAAAATTTCATTAAGAAAAAGTGTTCGTCTCGTCGCCCTGATTCCGAAAATGTATATAACTTATATACTTGGATGTTAGTCGTCGCTCGCTCGTAAGACCAAATTTGTGCCCTCTACTCCTCTGAAGATACCGGAGCGATTCACACCAAATTTGGTACACATATTATTTGGCATCCCATTTGGAATCCGCTTGCAGTTTAAATCTAATCATCCGTATACTTTCCGAGTTATAGGGTCCCAAAATTAGGAGCCCCCCTTAATACTGCCCTTATATAAATAATTAAAACGCACAAAAATTCTACTAATAATTCTAAGATATTTTATACTTACAATATTTTTTCATTTTGTTAACCCAAAGCCCGAAAAAAATTATTAAATATTATAATTTTGAATTTTAAAATATGCACTAAATTAGTTTTATTTTAATTACATGGAACAATTACCAAATTATATATTTAATACAAAAATCAATGTCATAAACAAGTAAATATCAATAATAGTTAACTATGATTTCTAAAAAAAATTAAATAATTCAATGGCAATTATTTAGACAATAGTACAGTTTAGGAGAAAACTTTTGAAATAATAATATCTTGTGTTATTATATGAATAAGTTTTCCTGTAAATGCAGCCATTGCACGAGTAAACGAGTACTTCCGGTTGAAATATCCTATTAGGAGGTATTCTAGGGTACACAAATCTAAAATTCGAAACATCATATTTTTACGTTGAACTGTATAGGCTGAAGAGCGTTCTCACACAGACTGACTTATTTCTTACTTCGTAATAGAAAGAAAAAATAATTGATTTGGGAAGGTCAAAAATTACTTTAAAAAATATTGTAAATTTTTAGTGGATTCAGAGACCTACAAAATGTATATTTCTATTCAAATCTCGAGGTCAATTTATTTGGTGGTCCCAATTATTTTTTTTACTTCGTAATAGAAAGAAAAAATAATTGATTTGGGAAGGTCAAATATTACTTTAAAAAATATTGTAAATTTTTAGTGTTACATAGGAAATACTTTGAATATGTAAAATTTTATGATCATTTTTGTTTCCTTTTTGGGATATATATATATATATATATATATATATATATATATATATATATATATATATATATATATATATATATATATATATATACTAGGGTCAAACGTGAGCACCGTGTGCCCATATGGTACTCTGAATATATAGGTCAATTGGGACAGGTGGAGAATTTTCTTGTAAATCATAGTTACAATATAAAAATAAGGGATTACCCTTACACGCTTTTTCCTTCAGTTTGTATCGTTCAACAAACCTAAAAGAAATTATATATTCATAATTTGATATATTTAAATGACAGATGTACCTTAGATTTGCTACCTCTTCAAAAATCTAATATTATATTTCATAATTTGTCTATTGCTTTTATTAGATGTTGTAACTGCGGTATTTATTATTGCGTACTAAATAATACAAACAATATTTTGAACATTTGTACACGTGCATTAAAACAGTCTCCATGCATGTATTATTACACAAACATCGGGATTATAAATTTACTTCGGTTTCTGTTCTCTAATTGAATCGATTATTCCAAAAATATGTGTATTACAAACAATTTTACACAACACTTTCAATGATTTGACATTTGATTCGTTATTATTTTTGAATCAAATAATCAGGCTAGATTCTGAATGTTGCAGTGCCACGGCAGTTTTAAAAGTGATAATGGCTCCTATGCTAAAACACAATGGCACAATGTACACAACTCGATATGCATTTTAAAGATTCAGAATATATTTAAAATTGACTTTTGAATTATTCTGACGTATAACTTTTTATTTTTACGTAGGGCAGATTACTTGATTAGAAATTTATTCATTGGTGTTGTGTAGTCTTTTATTTCGGTATAAACTATTTGATATTATATATAAAATTCTTATCTGTCGCCATGGCATGGTGGCTAAGACTCTCGCCTCTTACCCTGGTGGAACCTGAATGAACCTGCAGTGTCCCACACTGGACCTTAATATTTGAAATATATATATATATATATATATATATATATATATATATATATATATATATATATATATATATATATATATATATTTCAAATATTAAGGTCCAGTGTGGGACACTGCAGGTTCATTCATCAACTATACATAATATATTAATCACCGGTATACATATTAGCTGTTAAAATCTGTATGGTAATCATTTTTTAAGCCAACTACAAGCTCAAAATTGTACATGATTACGTTTAAGAAAGCGTGTAGGCAAACGTGCAATAGATACTATTTTTGTAGATTATATTTAACATATGTATTTATTATCTTGCATATTTATATGACTTATTAATTTCGTCATTATTTTAAATACGTATATATGTAAAAAACCGAACCTGTTTGATTATAACCAATACAAAAAATTATCTTGTTTGGTTAACCACAATAACAAAGTACTTAAATTTGAAAATAAAAGACAATTTTTTTTTTAATATTCATAGTACACTGTGAATTTTTTTTTTTTTTTTTTAATTAAGGAAGTACTTAAAATCTTTGTGTCGAAATTAACATTTTTCTTTATAGTTTAATGTGTGTTAATTATGCCTTCAAAGTGGTTTTGTGACATTCCCAATTTTTGACAACATTTCTGCCGCGTAAACGTAACGCTGCACGGGTTGAAAATAGTTTTCTGCTGTTCACTCAGGGATTTCTACTCTCCGCAAAAGAATTTATGCTTTGTCTGCTAGAACAAATTAGTTCAAAATACGTCAGTTATGACACAATTGGCGCTAAATATTTTAAGGAATTGCGGACTTTCGATTATTGGATCATTATATACGAGCGCGCTTTTTCAGTTCAGTTTACTGAAAACGAGTACCCATGATTATCGAACGGCAAAAAATACCAAATATAAAGAAAAAGTGTAAGAGCAAAAATTTGTATATGTTCAGTATATCTATAGTTCTCGAATAATTGTGATACCTGCAATAGTTTTTCTTTTTAAAGCTGCAAAAGTCGAAAATATTTACAATAATCCGAACTTTATTTTGAAAACCGTACCAATAATACAATTTTTGAATATTTTTACTCGATTCTTGTTCCGGTAATAACCACAGATTTACAGATTAAAATGCCGTTAGAATTTTTGATTTCAGATGAGCAGAACAGGCGAAATCGTCCCAGCAAACACATTCCTTAATATGACTTGTCTGAGATGTCGCCGAGACGTAACAAACGCATGTTAAGTCGCTGAAACATCACATAGATGTCATAAGATTCAAATTGTTTGCCGTCAACCAACGCATGTGCTTTTCGAACGCTGTAGAGTCTATTCTAATAGTTATTTTGGCTCCAAAAAATATTGAATGTATGTATAAATATCAATAAACCAGTTGAATTTTTTTTATGTAAACGTATTATTACGGTTAATCAAAAAAAAAAAATCCCTAAAAGAGAACGATAACAGCAAAACCAAGTTAATTTGTATTTTGTGCGGTGAACTAAAACAAACTTATTTTTCATTTGAGCAAATTATATTTAACATATTCGTTTAAAAATATGTACTTCGATCGTTCTACTCTACAAAAAATATCAACATTAAATAAATTGATGCAAAATTGCAATATAGTTGTCATAGTGATTTGAAAATGGCATTGATTGTAATGTAACTATTGTTAATTATTCTACAAGCCTTCGTATCTTTGGTTAAAATTTTTTTTTAACTGTTTGTTGTTAGTTTCTTGTACGTAATGTATAAAATAATGTATTATGTAAAGATATAAGCCCTGTTGTGGATTGGATATAGATGGGTGCTTGCATTTAAGTACTACTTCAACAACGTTTCAAAGAATATAAATAAATAAATTAAAAAGCGATATCACAGAATGACTAGTATAATAATGTTTTCCTTTTTACTTTATTGAACAAAGTCTAATAGGAAGTATTGTATTGCTAGAACGAAACCCGATGGACCTTGCCTTCCCATTTATACATGTTTTAATTAAATTTTGGTAATTAAGCCCAATAATATATAATTTATGTATATAAAAATAATATAATCGACGATGTAAAATTATTTTATGTAATAAATAATCAAACTTAGAATTTCTTATCTTATTAATTAACTATTTAATTAAATACGTATAGCTCAAATTAATTACATTTACATTGATAGTAATATCTCAGTTATATTACATTTGTAATATATACGTATGTTCTATATCAAAGATAAGCATTATGAGGACATAGAGCTATATCTAAAATGTATCTGAGATGAGTATGGAATATTACATATTTATCCTTGATATGTAACTTGTTATGCTGGAAAACATACAAACCAACATACATACAAACATACAAACATACAAACATACAAACATACAAACATACAAACATACAAACATACAAACATACAAACATACAAACATACAAACATACAAACATACAAACATACAAACATACAAACATACAAACATACAAACATACAAACATACAAACATACAAACATACAAACATACAAACATACAAACATACAAACATACAAACATACAAACATACAAACATACAAACATACAAACATACAAACATACAAACATACAAACATACAAACATACAAACATACAAACATACAAACATACAAACATACAAACATACAAACATACAAACATACAAACATACAAACATACAAACATACAAACATACAAACATACAAACATACAAACATACAAACATACAAACATACAAACATACATACAAACATACATACAAACATACAAACATACATACAAACATACATACAAACATACAAACATACAAACATACAAACATACATACAAACAATCATACACACATACAAACATACAAACATACAAGCATACAAACATACAAACAGTCAAAAATGCATACATACGAACACATAAAGATACAAAAATACAAACATACGAAGATATAAAAATATATACATACAAACTTACAAACATGCAAATATAAAATCATACATACAAACAGACAAACATACGAACATACAAGCATGAAAATATACAAACATCTGGGTGACAATATATATATATATATATATATATATATATATATATATATATATATATATATATATATATATATATATATATATATATTGTTTAATTTTGTTTGTAAATTGCGACGTTCAAATTATTTCTGTAATTCTTAGTTTAAAATAAATTACAATTTGAAAATAATTTGCTCACCTTTGGTCTACACGAAACAATTATTCACCAGCAAAAATACCTGATTAAGAAAATTGGATTTTGTAAGAATACAACAAAAATAAACAAACCTTACCGAAATTTATATATTTATATAATTTTTAATATCATAAGCAATTTTACATAACTCGGTTAAATCCAATATAAGTAAATATAATAGAACAGTGTTTCCCAAACTGTGGTATACACGTACCTCTAGTGGTAGAGAAAGGTTTTCAGAGGAAAAGCGGTTGAACGAATTATGATAGTTATTCTTCTTTAGTCCTAATTATTAATAACATAAATTGGCACGCGAATAATAACAATAACTCATAAGAGGTACACGCATATTGGAATTTTGGGAAACATTGTAAAGATGCATAAACATATATATCGGTGTGTAAATAAAACAAACATTTAAACCAATATTTGAAGAAATAGTTGAAAATATACTTTTGCCCCCAAGAAGTCAGCGGTTAATATAAATCTTTTTACGATTTTAATAAATCATTGCAGAGTTGGCCTGGATAATATCTTGAAGTCCAACATCGATGTGCTTGAATTTTTTCTTAAATTCCTATAACAAATTAAAAAGATTAAACCAAATCTGAAGTTCCATTTTCACTATATATATGTAAAATAAATAGTTTTCTTGTGTTTATTCATTCTGCCAAATGTAACTAGGGAAACGTAAATACAAATTGGCTATTTTCAAAGGCGATATTTCAATAAATAGTACATTTTTCGAAAAAAAACTTTCATACAAAACTTACAAACTATTATAATATCTTTAACTTTTATAAGAATAATTTTCTCTCTAAATCGTGTTGTTTTCGAGATACTTCAAAAATGATACGAGTGGTTAAAAAATCTTATTCAAAAATAGGAAGTTTATTTCCCCCGAGATGTGCAAATCTTAAATATATTTTTATGTTCATCGGTATAGGCTGTAGAGCGTTCACACACACACACACAAACATACGCACACGTATACCCACATACACACACATAAACGTCAAAATAGACCTTTAAAACGGATAATTCCATTGAAATTTCGAGGTGGATCCTTTTTTTAAAGACCGTCGTTTATACATTACAAAAAAAAAATTTCTACACATAAATATAAACATACAGCTTGGTGATCATATATACATATATATATATATATATATATATATATATATATATATATATATATATATATATATATATATATAATACAGATGATGGAAGAACAAGAATGTCGAGTGAAAGTCACTCCAGCTTTTTTTAAATCGTATCATTCATAAGTTACTGTAACTTACAGTTAAGTTACCGATTTTCGGTAAGTTACCGACAAAACCATATTGGCTGTAGGAGTTAAATTTTGAATCAAGTTTAATTTCTTCAAATGTGTTAAGTTGGTTATATTATAATTTTATTATATTACCTTATTCTTCTTATTTTCAGGATCAATGTAGAAGGCGACGAAGTTTACGGTAAACACTGAAAATACGCCCAATAAAAATAGTTTTGGTATTATACTACTAACAAAGATCAGAAGATAGGCTTGCAAAATCAATGAAATAAATTGGACCTGAAAAATAATATTAATAAAATCATTCCGATTTCTTCATCTTTTCCTATTATTTTATTAACTCTCTAGTGGTGACGTAAATAAATATACGTTTAGTAAACTTGCCCGGTTACCCTCTCACCAGAGAGTATCAAGAGCTGGAAGTAATTAGGAGAGAATTTTGGAAGAAGTAACACTTCACTGCTATAGATGTCGTTTACAATTTTGACTCAAAATTATTAAAAGAATTTTTCGCTGATTAGTTCGAAGTAATGCCGCTCTGATCTCGGCTATTTCAGATGGTAGCGCTACCATCGACTTCGAATATTCAAGCAACCAGTGATACAATCATGCACGCACAGTATTAGAAATTAGCTATTTTTACGCAACAATCAAAGATATTTCATCGAATAATGTTTATTGAACATAAAGGCATTACGGACACATTGTTACACTTTTGGTCAAAGTTTAATTTCTTAATTACATAAAACTACTGTAAACCTATCATGATTAAACAAACCTCGATAACGCAAAAATACTCCGACTCGATCTTTATAAAAGATTCGTAATTGCATAAATAATGCCTGGTAAAAATGTTTTCTTTTTAAACTTATAGTTTCGAAGATTAAAAACCTCTAAAATAGGTCATTTATTATAGTTTTTATTTTTTATCTCCGAAACTGTAAATTTAAACAGAACAAGATTTGGTACGCGTAAAACACAACAACGCGCAGAGCTCGCCCTTAGGTAAAATATGCGTTGCGAGCAGTGCTTTTTAATTATTATGGCCTTTTGGTTAACAATTTGAAAATATGTTATAGGTGTAAAAAGTCTTACATTTAATTTTAGATTATATTGATAAAAAGAAGTTTTAGTTCATACTTTAAAATTCAAAATTATAATATTTAATAATTTTTTTCGGGCTTTGGATTAACAAAATGAAAAAATCTTGTAAATATAAAATATCTTAGAATTTTTAGTAGAATTTTTAAATGTATTAATTATTTTTATAAGGGCAGTATTAAGGGGGGCTCTAAATTTTGGGGCCCTATAACTCGGGAAGTATACGGGCGATTGGATTTATACTGCGAGCGGATTCAAATGGGATACCAAATAATATGTGTACCAAATTTAGATTATATTGATAAAAAAATAATTTAGTGCATATTTTAAAATTCAAAATTATAATATTTAATAATTTTTTTCGGGCTTTGGGTTAACAAAATGAAAAAATCTTGTAGACAAAAAATATCTTATAATTTTTAGTAGAATTTTTAAGTGTTTCAATTATTTTTATAAGGGCAGTATTAAGGGGGGCTCCAAATTTTGGGGCCCTATAACTCGGAAAGTATACAGACGATTGGAATTAAACTGCGAGCGGATTCAAATGGGATGCCAAATAATATGTGTACCAAATTTGGAGTGAATCGCTTCGGTACCTTCAGAGGAGTAGAGGGCACAAATTTGGTCTTACGAGCGAGCGACGACTAACATCCAAGTATATAAGTTATATACATTTTCGGAATCAGGGCGACGAGACGAACACTTTTTCTTAATTAAATTTTTTGATCCGAGAATGCTACAGACACACGACCGAATGCTTTAGCCTCTTCGGTACTACGTACGGCGAGCTAAAAACATTTCTACCAGGCGTTATTTATGCAATTATGGATCGTATTTCTTTTTATAAAAATCGAGTCGATTGCAAATAATTTTGCAATTATAATTTAAATTAATCCAGACATAATTATTTATAGGACTGTCTTGAAAATATGATATATTAAGATAAGAAACGAATAAAATATAAATGTCCTATGTGTTGCAGAACGGTTTGGCAAGTGTTGACGGATTTCTAATGAGACTTCTAGTGAGTCAAAAATCAATAGTTGGAGAGAGACGATATATACAGTTCGTGTAGTATCAATAAGTGAAGTGAATATAATAAATCTGTTTAATAAATACTTTAGTTATAATAAAAATCGTTTGTTAAAATGAAGATAGATTAATATTAGTGTTAAAAGTGTAAATAAAATAATTAGCGTTTAAGTAAAAATGTTGATATAGACGTTACAATTTATTATTTTCCAACAAAACTTGATATTTCGCATATGTTTTGAAAACCCGAGTAAACAGCATACACGTCACCACTGAAGATTTCTTAATTTTTATATTACTTACTTCTTCCAGTACAGAGAAGTACTGTTGCAAGTACTTGGTATTCATGTACGAGCCAAATAAGTATTGTGAACACACGGTCACTTGTATGAATGTGTTCACCAGTGCAAATATAAATGCGATACAATTTGGTACATATATCAAGCTCATCCATACAAAAATCATCGCCGAACTGCGGTGAAGTACTTGAATATTGGATGCTTTATTGAATTCCATATTCAAAACGAAGAAAACCTGCAAAACAAATTACACAGTTGAGGATACATACAATAACAACAGTGGATTCTGTAAAAATAAGTTTAGGTACAACGCACCTATGCGTCCAGCTCGCCTAATATATAATATATGCGATGCAAACGACGGTTTTCAATTAGTATGGCCTTTTAGTTAATAATAATAAAAAAATGTTATAGATATAAAAAGTCAAACTTATAATATTTAATTTTTTTTATGGCCTTTGGGTTAACAGTATGAAAAAATCTTGTAGGCATAAAATATCTTAGAATTATTAATAGAATTTTCGGGTGTTTTAATTATTTTTATTAGGGCAGTATTAAAGGGGGCTCCAAATTTTGGAGCCCTATAACTGGGCAAATATACGGGCGATTGGATTTAAACTGGGAGCGGATTCAAATGGGATGCCAAATAATATGTGTAGCAAATTTGGTGTGAATCGCTCCGGTACCTTCAGAAGAGTTTAGGGCATAAAATTGGTCTTACGAGCGAGCGACGACTAACATCCAAGTATATAACATATACACACAAATTAGAACATTTCCTAACTGGTTACATTATTGTAGCTCTTACTATAGTAATTAGCTCGCCGTACGTAGTACCGAAGAGGCTAAAGCATTCGGTCGTGTGTCTGTAGCATTCTCGGATCAAAAAATTTCATTAAGAAAAAGTGTTCGTCTCGTCGCCCTGATTCCGAAAATGTATATAACTTATATACTTGGATGTTAGTCGTCGCTCGCTCGTAAGACCAAATTTGTGCCCTCTACTCCTCTGAAGGTACCGGAGCGATTCACTCCAAATTTGGTACACATATTATTTGGCATCCCATTTGAATCCGCTCGCAGTTTAAATCCAATCGCCCGTATACTTCCCGAGTTATATGACCCCAAAATTTGGAACCCCCCTTAATACTGCTCTTATAAAAATAATTGAAACACTTAAAAATTTTACTAAAAATTCTAAGATATTTTTTGTCTACAATTTTTTTTCATTTTGTTAACCCAAATCCCGAAAAAAATTATTAAATATTATAATTTTGAATTTTAAAATATGCACTAAACTTTTTTTTTTATCAATATAATCTAAATTTGGTACACATATTATTTGGTATCCCATTTGAATCCGCTCGCAGTATAAATCCAATCGCCCGTATACTTCCCGAGTTATAGGGCCCCAAAATTTAGAGCCCCCCTTAATACTGCCCTTATAAAAATAATTAATACACTTAAAAATTCTACTAAAAATTCTAAGATATTTTATATCTATAAGATTTTTTCATTTTGTTAATCCAAAGCCCGAAAATAATTATTAAATATTATAATTTTGAATTTTAAAGTATGACCAAAATATGTTTTTATTAATATAATCTAAAATTAAATGTAAGACTTTTTACACCTATAACATATTTTCAAATTGTTAACCAAAAGACCATAATAATTAAAAAGCACTGCTCGCAACGCATATTTTACCTAAGGGCGAGCTCTGCGCGTTGGTGCGTTTTACGCGTACCAAATCTTGTTTTAAATACAATTCTATACAATCGGATGTAAGTGAATAAAAAGAACTTACAGTTTCTAGTAATTCCAGTACTTTGCCTGTAAAGTACAACTTGAAAATTTGAGCCATCTAAAAATAAAAACAAGATTTATTGTGGTAAAAACATATTCAAGGAAATCTGAACCTACACCAAACGATTCCAGTGTAGTAATTTCTGTCGATTGTCCGCGAATATCATTTATTTTTATCCAACCAAACATTAGTAACTGAAAAATTAACAATATAATTTCCTGTAAATGATCAAGGTAATAAATATATAATATGTAGTATATTTGCTATTTCAATATACATATTTATATATATATATATATATATATATATATATATATATATATATATATATATATATATATATATATTTATATATATATATAAGTTCGTTATAGAAGATGTTCACAAATTGAATATGTACTCGTAAACCGAGAATTGGCTCTTTTAGGTACTTACATTAGAGAAGACATATAGATTTATCCCAAAAAGGACACTTTTCAGTATCATTTCACCAGTGGTCGCAAATGCTTGTCGTGTTTTTATAATATTTGGACCGATCAGTTTTACGAAAGTTACATATGAAATTGTTATCAAAATTAGTGATATTGGCGAAGCAAATATACAGTTTTTCGAATTTTGAGCTAAAAAATAAATTTTATATTGTTAATAATGTTTCGCAGGTATTGTAATTTACGTTATTTATTTATTCGCTACGCTTTGATATTTCTTTTACATCAGGAGTTAGAATAAGTCACATTTTAAATATTTAAAAAATATATATTATAAATGTCAATTACATTTTCAATGGCTTTAAGAGGGCATATTCCTTTTGCGTTTTCAAAATATCGATTTTTTCTTTACATATTCTTTTAGAAAAACTATTTAAGCATTCGATTTTCGAAGCCGTTTATCGAAATTCGAATTATTACAAAAGTTACAGCGGTTTAGCTCGAGCAACCTCCGAGCGTGCTCTCCAGTTGGCTTTTTCAGAAACTTCCATTTTTTCTATTTTTTTAACACAAATGAATACGAAACATCGACTTTTTTGTTTAACAGGCCGCCATTTTATGACAAATTCGAATTTTGAAAAAATAATCCGTCAAACGACGCGAAATTATCTTGTCATCAAAAATCCGTTTCACTTTTTTGTTTAATTTAACCCTATTATAAAAATAATCAGAAAAATTCTGGGAACCGTACCCCTCTGTTTTTTAAACATGGCCTACGGAAAAGGGTGTAGGGGGTGAAATAAAGGAGTTACAGGGATGAAAAAAATGTTTTTTAAAAGATTAATATATGTTCTATAAACTGCAAAAAGTTTCATTCGTCTAAACCTTTTCCTTGTTCCCGAAAAAAATTCATGAAAATAGGATACTTTTAGGCCCCCTTAAAAGAATATTAAACTACAGTGGGTTGATAAATAATTATTATTATTGACATTTTGAAATTGCAAATAGTTATACTTGTTTGATGCTCTGTTTTATCCTTAAACACCTGTTTATATCTCGTTCTCTTTCTAGCAACGGTAAACCTTTATTAATGTCTGGTATAATAAGCTATATATAAATAATTGCGTTAAATGTGCCGTCTAAAACCATTAATATTTACAATACGGTATATTTTGTAAAATGGTAAATAGATATATTTTTTGGAATTTAACACTTTACATCTATCAATGTATGTGTGCGTGTGTGTGTGTGAATGTTCTAGAGCCATAACTTTTGAAGGTTAAATTATGTAACTATAAACCATCTATTTTTGATAACAGAACGGCAAGAATGAGAAAAAACAATTTTTATAAAATTCATGTGTAGTCTTTCTAGTAACTTTAGTCTAATTTTTTACTTTCTAATTTACTAATGAATTGCCTTTGAAAATAAACCTGTTATTTTTATGTTTTCCTAGTCACAATACATAATTAATATTGTTTCATAACAATCGTAGTAAGAATTTAAAACAAAAACCAATTTTATATTATTGTCCAGTCACTTTAGCATTTTAGTACGGAAAAAGTCCCAAAGGGCTGAAATTTGGTACACACTAATACAGATAACTTGATTGGAAATCAAATTGTACAATTTCAACAGGACCAACATTTACAAATTGAAGAAAATAAAATAGAATCAGTGAATATTTCATTAAATTACGCACGGCATATACTTAACAACTCGTTAACTCATAATATAGAGCATAATATATGAATGCCTTATGAAATCTTTACGTAAATAATTCAATTTGAAGTCAAATTTCATGATAAATACAAAACCGCCATTTTCTAATTGAAAAAGGGCACGGAAAAATTAAATACCCCCCTAATTCTATTAACTGGTGTGTCTTTTACTAAAATAACATAAAAATCTCCAAAAAAGTTAATAAACACCGTTTTTGTTAAATAAACAAGCCGCGCAAAAATAAGCTCGACGCGCATAGTTTCCGCCTGAATTGTGGATTTTACGGAGAAAATAAAGAATACCTTTTTTGTGGCAAACATTTTTGGTAAAAAACCTTGTAATTTCGGACATATTTGCAAAATGGTGTTTTTTTCAAACTTTCTGGTTGAATACCATGGGTTCCCAAGCTCGGTTTTTGGGGGACTTTTTAGATTTCATTTAGAACTATAAAGAGAACGTGTGTACCAAATTTCAGCCCTTTGGGACTTTTTCCGCAGTTTACTTGTATTTTTGACTAAAGTGACTGAAAGCCAAGTGAAGGTATACGTACAGTTGAATTTTTAAAAGAAGTCACTTCAAGGTCATCGGTATGAACCACGGATACCTAATAGCGTGTTTATTTCTCTCGCATGTTTGTATGCATAAGAGAAGGATGGATAGAGTACCCATATGTCGCGCGGGTTTTCGTGATTTCCGAATAGAGTACAGACATCCTTCGCTATTCAATCGTTGTTTTGTCCAACGCAATGTATGTATAACATATGTTCGGTATTATATCATATTTTTTATTGAACACATAGGCGTTCGACGAAATTTCTACCGTATTTTCACATTATTGTGCAATTGTTTCTGCTTCTGTCAGTTCTTAGTTTGTGCAATTTTTAGTTCGTTTTGATCGATTTCGTGTGTTCTATTCGTTCAATTTTGTGTTATTACTTTCAAAAAAATTAAAAGTTTATTATGTGCCTATTGACCTACACCACTGCTATTTACAAAATGGGCGGGGCTAAAATCTTGAGTCGTATGGTGTATGTTTGACCTTGAAGTGACTTCTTTTAAAAATTCAACTGTATGTACGAGTATATAAGGAAATATTGTAATCATGTAAGTTATTGTATTTATAATTCTAAATCTAACTTGAATTTCAAAAAAATTAACGCTTTAATTTATTAAATAGTAAAGACAGTATAATTACGTCGAGTTTGGAACACACTAGTTTTCTTGTTCTACTACAACAGTCAAAATTAAAAGAGCCTTAATAATCTAACAATCCACTGTATTATAATATCAAACAATGTACATTTAAATATAATAACACCTACCATTCATTTCTTGATTCGGCAATATTGAATACATCATAAAAACTATAAAACGAAATCTGTTAGTTATTATTTACTTGCAATTATTCTTATGCGAACAAATACACGATTTATAATAAATTATTTGAATTACTAATCAGAATATAAATTATTAATAATATTGCTATTATCGCAATTAGCTGAACACTGCAAAATCCATACTGACCACAGTATTCCATTATATACGAATATGTAGACGGTATTTATTCAAATTTGAATCGCATATCAAAGTCTAATTATATGTGGAATCTTTTTCATTTTTACAAGTGAACAATGCTTTTGAACAATATTCAAATTCATATCACAAAAAAATGCGATTCAATCCAATAGAAAAATATTCTATTTAAAAGGTTACTTGTTATAAATTATTCTTATTATTACTTTCTTTTACAGAGTAATAAGTAAGTATTGTAATCATGAAAATTTTCGAACTCGAGATTTCAACGGATATACACGTTTTGACCTTTTCTGAATCGAATGTGACTATTTTCGGAATGACGTCTGTCTGTCTGTGTGTGTGTGTGTGTGTGTGTGTGTGTCTGTGAACGCTCTAGAGCCAAAACTGTCGAACGAAAAATTATGAAACTTCAAACTTAAGGGGGTATTACTCTTTCGACGGCCTATTTCAGACGGTTTTCAGGAAATTTTTTTGTGGGTAAACTAAAACACTTGGAACCTTGAGCTTTTTTGCATCTTGTTTATTAATTCTTGGAGTACAAAATATATTTTTTTTTTATGTATGTGGTCCATGTCGATCCGTCTCAAAATGGTGACCATGTCCGGCGCCTCAGTCTGTGCGGCCGGAAAGGTTTTGGCACTTTTCGCTATTTGAAACATAAAATCGAGTAGGTATTATTAATCTGCATTAAATTCTACGGAAATTAACCGTCGGGCGAAACATTTTATCAAAAAATGAGAAAATTGCAGCCGTCTGAACAAAAATTTCAATTTTCGCCTGTTTTTTTCAACTTTGAGGCGCTCTGAAAAATCCAATTTTCAATATTTTGCAACGAGAGAGGTTCAATTTCCGTAGAATTTAATGCAGATTAATTAAAGTCAAAATTGACAAATAAACAAAATATAAATAATGTATGTCATTATGCGCTGTCTAACACAAATAGATCGACTGAGAAGTGCATTTTAATGAATCAACATCTATGTTTCATATTGAAACAAGATTTGGTACGCGTAAAACGCACCAACGCGTAGAGCTCACCTTTAAGTAAAATATGCGTTGCGAGCAGTGGTTCTTAATTATTATGGCCTTTTGGTTAACAATTTGAAAAAATGTTAATATAAAAAGTCTTACAATTTTTTATAGATTAAATTGATAAAAAATATTTTTTAGAGCTTATTTTAAAATTCATAATTGTAATATATAATAATTTTTTTCGGGTTTTGGGTTAACAATATGAAAAAATCTTATAAACATAAAATATCTTAGAATTTTTAATAGAATTTTTAAGTATTTTAATTATTTTTATAAGGGCAGTATTAAGGGGGGCTCCAAATTTTGGGACACTATAACTCGGGAAGTATACGGGCGATTAGATTTAAACTGTGAACGGATTCAAATGGGATGCTAAATAATATGTGTAGCAAATTTGGTGTGAATCGCTCCGGTACCTTCAGAGGAGTAGAGGGCACAAATTTGGTCTTACGAGCGAGCGGCAACTAACATCCAAGTATATAAGTTATATATATTTTTGGATTCAGGGCGACGAGACAAACACTTTTTGTTAATGAAATTTTTTGATCCGAGAATGTTACAGACACACGACCGAATGCTTTAGCTTCTTTGGTACACATATTATTGGGCATCCCTTTTGAATCTGCTCGCAGTTTAAATCCAATCGCCCGTATACTTCCCGAGTTATAATTTAGAGCCCCCTTAATACTGCCCTTATAAAAATAATTAAAACACCCGAAAATTCTAAGATATTTTATATCTACTAGATTTTTTCATATTGTTAACCCAACGCCCAAAATAATATGTATAATATTATAATTTAGAATTTTAAAATATGCACTAAAAAAATTTCTATTATCAATGAATCTACAAAAAAATGTAAAACTTTTTATATCTATAACAGTTTTTCAAATTATTTAAAACCACTGTTCGCAACGCATATCTTACCTAAAGGTTAGCTCTACGCATTGGTGCGTTTAGCGTACCAAATCTTGTTTAATTTTAATTTGTCAAGCATGGAGTTGGGAAGATATTTGGTACCTCGATTTGATAGTGAATAAAATTAGGAGTGAAGTTTGTAGAAATGCATATTAAAATAATAATGTTAGCATTATATATGGGATATACAACTGAAGGCCATCTCATACGTAATAAGTACAGACATACGTATTATATGTCAATTAAGTAACGTAAAATAATAATAAATTATACTAAAAATGCAATGGAATATGTTTTGTTCTCTGTACAAAGTACAGAAAAGCTAAAGAAATCGGACGTGTGTCTCTAGCATTCTCGAATCAAAAAATTTTCTTAACAAAAAGTGTTTGTCTCTTCACTTTGAATCCAAAAATACGAGACAAACACATTTTGTTAAGAACATTCTTTTATTCGAGAATGTTACAGACACACGACCGAATGCTTGAGATTCTTCGGTACTTCGTACGGCGAGCTAAAAACACTAAAGCTGTCTTGTACTATCGTATACCAACTATAGAGATTTGTATAGCTTATTCCGTCATTTTGATATGTAAATTTGTTTCGGCATTAGAATTAAATATTTTTTTTAAATGTACTATTTTGTTTGTCTTGACATGTTTCTAATATAAATGATACATGTTTTAACTATGTTTTGGCTCACAACACAATTTTTGTTTTAAACACTCAGTAATAAAATGTGAACACACCAATATGGAAGGGTATAAAAAGATTAAAGTTATTGGAACGGGTACATTTGGGTAAATATTAATCATAATCAATATATATATATATATATATATATATATATATATATATATATATATATATATATATATATATATATATATATATATATATATATATATATATATATATATATCGTATATATATATATATATATATATATATATATATATATATATATATATATATATATATATATATATATATACATATTTGGGTATTAATTTGGATATATGTGGAGATAGAATATTAGTGAATTAGTGAAAGAAAAACAATATTTGTTTGATTCTTTTTACAGCACAGTTTATTTATGTGGTAGGAATAATACAGAAAATAAAATTGTTTTGAAAGAAATTAATCGACATCTAAGCGAACCTGCAATCCATGTAAGTAGCATATTTACTTTCTTTTACAGAGTAATAAGTAAGTATTGTAATCATGAAAAATTTCTAACTCGAGATTTCAACGGATATACATGTTTTGACCTTCCCTGAATCGAATGTGACTATTTTCAGCATGACGTCTGTGTGTGTGTGTGTGTCTGTGAACGCTCTAGGGCCAAAACTGTCGAACGAAAAATTATGAAACTTCAAACTTAAGACTTGTATATGCCCTAGATGTGCACCTCCTATTTTGAAAAGAATATTCAAACCGGAAGTGCATGTTTATACATTTTTTGTTCTATCTCCAATATCACTAGAACGGCTACACTTACGGCAAAAATAGTTATGTTCATAATGAAAGATATGAATATTTCGCACAACTTTTATTCGAGAAGTTTCTTCATAAATTGTACCAGTTATGAGATAACTGCTACGAAAAAACTCAAATATCTTAGTTACGTTGCCATAGTGATACCTACACTTGTGACAAATTTAATTTTTAAATCGGATCAACCATGAGTTAAATCATTTGTTTCTTGTTTATTGAAAACAAACAAGCATTACATTGACAGTTAACTGTATGTATTAATATTTAAAATATTGATTTCTTATTAGAATAAATTGTATCAGGTAAATTATTATAGAATCAATTTATATTATATATTTGCTAACATAATTAAATAATAATTTCAGGGTTTTGCTAGTGAAAACTGCGTAAAAGAAAGTTGAGTGCAGGCTACTCCAAATATTTTTTCTTAGTTTCGCATAGTAATTAATTTCTAAAGTAAAATACAGTGGAACTTCAATATTCGTCTTTTTCTTATGTATTAAATTTATGTATATTAACGGCATCACGACAAATAAATCTGTGTCATAATAATAAGTACTGTGGTTAAGTTGTAATTAATAAGTATTTGTAATGATTTACGAAATCAAATTTCGAGTGATTTATTTTTTTGATAAATAATTATAATAGGCAAGTGGCAAGCCTTTGCTGTGGAGAAAATGACATATACATCTTAATTTAGTACCCATTTAATTCCAATAACCAGTATCAATTTACAAAATAACGCTCAACTTCAATAGTTATTCAATATTGAAATTTGAACTAGAATTTCAAATTTTAGAACCAGATTTTATAGTAACAATGTTGCATGTAATGCAATAAGAAATTTGAAATACGTAAGTGAGATTATGTCCACTTTTGGCAAATTGTCTGATTGTGCTTTCACATAACCAATATCACTCATGTTTAATAATAATGTACACTTATAACACTAACCTTTCGAAAAAAAAAAATTAACAAAGAGGTTTGCCACATGCATATTATAAAGAACATAAGACTAAAAGTGGTTAGGTAA
This sequence comes from Leistus spinibarbis, assembly GCA_933228885.1. NCBI lineage: Eukaryota > Metazoa > Arthropoda > Insecta > Coleoptera > Carabidae > Leistus > Leistus spinibarbis. The sequence continues at coordinate 6,354,833 of OW121803.1, read as the reverse complement.
CATTTTTCTGACAACTAATAGCGTTGCCGAATCTACTTATGAAAACAAATAAGATTTACTACCAACTTAATGGTAATAATCCTATCACCCACTCTAAATAAGTTTATCGTCATAGGCTTATAAGGCGCTAAACTGAAATAATTCGTATCTTCTGTAATATGAAGATTTCAGAAAAACAAAAAATATGTATAGTTTAAAATATTGTTTACATTCGAAAAACAATTAATATAAAGACTTGTCACATGGCTATTAAACCATTTTTAGTTAATTCGTATGGGGAAAAATCGTTTGATATTCGTCCTTTTAGTATTAATCCTTTCAGAATCGAATTAATGACGAATATTGGGGTTCCAAAGTATACAAAAAAAACATATACGATGTCTATATTTTGTTTAGTAAAATTACATGAGATTTTATTTGATATTAACAATTTGTTATAATGATACTCACATAATATTACAAATATTACTTCTTCTTACTTTCTTATACGAATGTATATAAGAAAATATTGTAATCACGAACATTTTCGTACACCAGATCTCAACGAAATATACGTTTTGACTATCCCAGTACAGTAATAAGTATAAAAATGTTGATAAAATAATAAAACTTAAACTATAAACTTAAGCCCCAGAAGTGGCAGTGCCTATTAGGGGCTCCAAAAACTTTGAATTCAACACTTTTAATCCGTATTGCTTCCTAAATATATATATATATATATATATATATATATATATATATATATATATATATATATATATATATATATATATTTAGGAAGCAATACGGATTAAAAGTGTTGAATTCAAAGTTTTTGGAGCCCCTAATAGGCACTGCCACTTCTGGGGCTTAAGTTTATAGTTTAAGTTTTATTATTTTATCCTTTTATTTAATATATTTAGGAAGCAATACGGATTAAAAGTGTAGGATTCAAAGTTTTATATATCACATATGTAGGTAATGTAATATTATATTTTCTAAAATATATCTGGTAATATAAATTGTATTATTTTGTTATAGTGTCACCAGTAATGCTTTTGCAATTAAATTAATTAATATGCACAAAATGATATCAATTGAATGCATAATTTAATCGTGGCATTCACCTTTTGAGCACGAAAAAAATGCTGTTTTTTAACATTTTTTTTCTCAGGGTACGTTCGAGATATTCGCATGCGGTTTTTTGTATCGTATTTATTCAACTTTTCTCTTTCATAAGGTATTTTTTAAAGTCGGGTACGTTCAGCCCTAGCGAAGATGTCCAGGTCCAAAGTGGGCAGGTCAATTTAGGCGCGCGGTAGCATAACTCTGATCCCAGTTGTTTGAAAAAAAAAAAATAATAATAAGGGTTTTAAAGTATATTAAATTGTCTAAGAATTGATTTTCGGATGGTCCATTTGGACCATAATTAGCAAAATGGCAACCATCGTACGAAAAAAGTTATTTTTTGCCACTTTTTTTCTCCTTTGGCGGGCCTTAAAAAATATTAATATAATAAATTAAGAGAATTTTATTGCCTTTAAGATGCGCTTATCAAGAGTTAAATCGGTTAATTTGTTGTCGAGATATTCTACCGCGCGACTTAAAAAATATGGTTTCGAGAAAAACGCGTTTAAAGTTTCAACTTCAGACTGACGCGCGCGAAAATGCCGTGTTTGAGCAAAAGCATTGTTTTGTTTAAATCGCAATTTCACATATTTCCAACTCGAATTTCAAAAAACGGCTTCAGAAACCTATAGTCAACACTTCAAAGTGTCCTATTCTGCAAAAAAAAAAATCGATTTTTTGAATCCGCAAAAGGTGAATGCCCCCTTAAGAAAAGGAAACTTATATCACACATATATTTTTTGGTAACATATTATAAATGTGACAATAAATCATCAGATATAATTTTGTGTAATATATATGATATATAAATTATGAAGGATCATATATATTACATTGCGCTCTAATTGTGATATCTCTGAGACCTTGTTGGTTTGCTGGGTTAAGACCTGTAAGGCCTAGATAAAAAAATACATTTCAAATTAAAGTTATAATCAATTTTAATATCTATCATTATTTCTCTCATTCCGTTTTCAAAATAGTAAAACAATAGCAGGAATAAACTTTAACCAATGATTTAAATTTAATAATAAAAACCTAAAATTTAGAGTTTCATATTATTACCTACAACAGTGCTGTAGGGCGTTCTCACACCCACATGCATGCATACAGATATAATCATGAAAATAGTTAATATCGATTCAGAAAGCTTAAAACGTGTATTTTCGCGTTTGAAATTTTGCTTGATTACAATATATCCTTTTAGACTTCATACAAGAAAGGAATACATTGGTATCCAAATGTAGGTCACAAAATACATTCTATTGGACTAGATACTGTTTAAAACTTGCTATATATGTCATCAAATTATTTGAGAATAATTAGTTAGTGCAATTCATTTGGAAATAAATGTGTATAGTGTTCAAATTTGGAGTTAAAACGCTATAAACATTATTTCCAAATTAATTGTTCTAATTTACAATTCCTAAATAATTTAATTACATATATAGCAAGTTTTAAAAAAAGTATGAAGTCCAATAGAACCTTTTTATCATGAAAATCTTATGTATTCATTTGTTACATACATTTGAATACCAAATGTAGTTTCCCGCCAAGAGACCCATATAGCACAAAATGCCTAAAGACGTAATAAAGACGTCCAATGGATGACATCTTAAAATATGACGTCTATTGGACGTCTTTATTACGTCTTTAGGCATTCTGTGCTATATGGGGAACTTCGAACACAATCTAAACCTTTTAAATTAAAATTTAATTTTCTCTGTATAAAGTCGGCATAAATAACATAATCAACAAGATTGTTTCATTAAATTTGGTTATTTTTAAGGCTGCAAATAATGAAATAAATATCTTGCAAACATTAAAACATCCGAATATAATCGAATACCACAAACATTTTATATCGAAACATTTTTTTTGTATTGTAATGGAATATGCAACCAAAGGAAACTTATATGAATACATTTCAAAGAGAAGACAAACTCGATACATATCGCAAAAGACTGTTCTAAATATATACAGTCAAATACTTCTGGGATTAAATCATATACATTCGAAAAATATAATACACAGAGATTTAAAATGTGAAAATATTTTGATAACAGGCCCTAAGTATGATATAATCAAAATTGCCGATTTTGGAATTTCTAAATTACTCGAAACGTAAGTAAAATTATTTCTCTAATACGCCAATTGCCTAAATCCTAAATCAATATACATATATTCTACATTCTATTGCATTTGGTTCTCATATATATGCCCGGGTTCCTAAATTTATGGTAATTATGGTATAAATTACCGGTTTTATTTCTGGCCCGAATTATAGAATAATGTTTAACATCATTAAAATTCAAAATGAATATAATTTGTGTAAATTATAAAAAAAAATGAACACAAGGTGAACTTTAGATTCTACAAACAGTAAAACGACAAACTTCAAATTCAAATGAATCGCACTAGCTCAAATAACAAGTGTGACGACATGTTACTATACCCAACAAACACATTCTTTAATATGACTTCTCTGAGATGTCGCCGAGACGTAACATACGCATGCTAAGTCACTGCAACATCACATAGATGTCTCAAAATTCAAATGGTTTGCTGGGTGTGAAGTAAATTAAATTAAATAACTATTTCAGGCTAAAATACAAAAGTAACATAAAAATTATTTTAATTTGCCATGAGAATGGAACAAATTAAAATTTCAGATAAATTATATATAACTAGGGTCACCCGTGGGCACCATGTGCCCATATGGTATACAGAACATAGGTCAGTTTTGACTGATGACGAATTTTCATGTAATTTAATAATAATAACACGGTTTTTCTTTATTTTGTATCGTTTGACTATAATAGTAATACAAATTTCCACATCGCAAATAATAATAAAGAAAAAATCGAGTTCTTTCTTTGAACGCTATTTTGTTCTTAGATCACTATGCTGAGATTAACTAATCGATCGCTTATCATGCACTGTGTAACATGCGATAAATTTAAACAAAATTTTGTTTAACTTTGATTTTAACCTTGTATGTGTTGTATATGTGTTGTATCATTTAGACAGCTTCTATGATTGTATATAAAAAACAGGATTATAAATTTACTTACGATTGCTGTTTATTATTTGAATCGATTATTCAAATAATTACAAATCCTTTTTACACAACATTTTTAATGATTTGACATTTGATTCATTATTGTTTTTGAATTAAATAATCAGGCTAGATTCTGAATTTTGCAGTATTAAACTGATGCAGTGTCACAACGGCAGTTTTAAAAGTGATGATTATTAGTTATATGCTAAAATACAATGGATTGTGCCATCAAAAATAAAAAATAAAACTGCCAACCAATCATGTTTCTAAATATGTTTGTATTAGCTCGTCAAGATTTTATTTCTCCAATAATCAGAATTATAAATTTACTTACTTGCAGTTATTATAATTTGACGAACTATAAAATCTTACCGCAACTCATATTTTCAAAAATCACTGCTTCTTGGCCATTTTGAAGTGAAAAATATTAACTATGAATTAAAATAAATGTACAGAAACACGTATTTGCTAAAAATATATGCTAATTAGGCAATAATATGCACTTATTTCATATTATATACTTAAAAATTGAAATTATAACATGCTACTCCCCTTAAACTTAAGATTAAACTTTGAATTGAAGATTTATCACACAAAAACCAATATTGACATTTCATTCTGACGTTTGATTCGTTTTTGTCTATTTCAAAGCAGACTGAACAGAATCGTAGTGATTGTTTTATTTCAGTATAAACTATTTGATTATTTTTTATAAAATTATTAACAGTCGCCATGGTGCAGTGGCTAAGTGTCATGCTTTTCACCCTGGAGGTCGTGAGTTCGATCCCCGTCTATGCCAATCTGCATTTTTTCAAAAAAGCGTTCCACACATACACACTCACATACAAACATTTCTGGGTTATTATATTAATGATACATACAATTATATTTTATTTTATATATTTAAATTAATAAATTATTTTTGTAGTTTAATTGTTTTATTAATAAATTGCCATGGCTATCAATAGTCCTCCTTATTTAAGACTTACGACGATGAGAAACTCATGTGAAAACTCAAACTCTCTAACGACCGGTTTCAAATTGTCATTTTTGTCCCATTTTTTAAATAAATATTTATAAAACTGTCCCATTTTTATACAACTTTTACAGGCAGTTAAGCCAAATTAAAAAATCTGATCCAGTTATTTCAAAATTTGGTGTTTTGTTTCACAACATTGTAAATTACTAAATTTTTCGATTTATAATGAACTCTCTGTGAAGGCGCAGAAATACCACAATCAAAATTATGGTGAAATTGACTACTTCACAAATTATATATTTGCATCTAAGCTTGTTATTATTAGCTGATCGTACAGTATGTACACAAGAGCTATAGTATTTAGTCGTGTGTCTGCAATATTCTGGACATTGAAAATTTTTCGCACAGTAATTCATTTTCCTTGTTTGTTTCCGAAATTTGGTGTCCCCGTAAATAATTTAATCTTTTCAAAAATATGTAGTTATAATTAGGTTTTCTGTCTTAAAAACATCAATGGTTAAAAAGTGTGTTCTACATTAAAAATTTTAAATATATATATATATATATATATATATATATATATATATATATATATATATATATATATATATATATATATATATATATATATATATATACGGCGAGCTGAAGACATATGTGCGTTGTACCTAATCTTGTTATTATGTGTTGGATGTGTGGTTTCAAAATATATATATATATATATGATCATTTTTTAGAAATGGACAAACTAATACTGTGATAGGAACCCCAAATTATTTAGCACCTGAAATTTGTGATGGACAACCTTATGATTTTAAATCTGATATTTGGGCGTTAGGATGTATTTTATATGAATTGTGTGCCTTAGAGAGGATGTTTGAAGGAAATGTAAGTAAAATTAGCCATATTATATTATTTCTAAGCTAAGTACAATAATGAACCTATTATTAGTTCGCCGTATGAAGTACCGAAAAAGCTAAAGCATTCGGTCGTGTGTCTGTAGCGTTCTCGGATCAAAAAATGTCATTAACAAAAAGTGTTTGTCTCGTCACCCTGAATCCAAAACTGTATATAACTTATATACTTGAATGTTAGTCGTCGCTCGCTCGTAAGACCAAATTTATTCCCTTTACTCATCTGAAGGTACTGAAGCGATTCACACCAAATTTGGTACACATATTATTTGGCATCCCATTTGGATCCGCTCGCAGTTTAAATCTAATCGCCCGTATACTTTCCGAGTTATAGGGCCCCAAAATTTAGAGCCTCCCTTAATACAGCCCTTAGAAAAATAATTTAAACACTCAAAATTTTTACTAAAAATTCTAAGATATTTTATGTCTACAAGATTTTTACATATTGTACCCCAAAGCCTGAAAAAACAAGCTTAGGTACAACGCACCTATGCGTCCAGCTCGCCTTATAAGTAATATATGCGATGCGAGCAGTTTTTAATAATTTTGGCCTTTTGGTTAACTAATTGAAAAAATGTTATAGATATAAAAAGTCTTACATTTAATTTAAGATTATATTAAAAAAAAAAAAAAATCAAATTTTGAAATTCAAAATTATAATATTTAATAATTTTTTTCGGGCTTTGGGTTAACAAAATGAAAAAATCTTGTAAACAAAAAATATCTTAGAATTTTTAGTAGAATTTTTAAGTGTTTCAATTATTTTTATAAGGGCAGTATTAAGGGGGGGTCCAAATTTTGGGGCCCTATAACTCGGGAAGTATACGGGCGATTGGATTTAAACTGCGAACGGATTCAAATGGGATGCCAAATAATATGTGTACCAAATTTGGAGTGAATCGCTCCGGTACCTTCAGAGGAGTAGAGGGCACAAATTTGGTCTTACGAGCGAGCGACGACTAACATCCAAGTATATAAGTTATATACATTTTCGGAATCAGGGCGACGAGACGAACACTTTTTCTTAATGAAATTTTTTGATCCGAGAATGCTACAGACACACGACCGAATGCTTTAGCCTCTTCGGTACTACGTACGGCGAGCTAAAAATTAAATATTATAATTTTGAATTGTAAAATATGCGCTAAATTATTTTTAGCTCGCCGTACGTAGTACCGAAGAGGCTAAAGCATTCGGTCGTGTGTCTGTAGCATTCTCGGATCAAAAAATTTCATTAAGAAAAAGTGTTCGTCTCGTCGCCCTGATTCCGAAAATGTATATAACTTATATACTTGGATGTTAGTCGTCGCTCGTAAGACCAAATTTGTGCCCTCTACTCCTCTGAAGGTACCGGAGCGATTGACACCAAATTTGGTACACATATTATTTGGTATCCCATTTGAATCCGTTCGCAGTTTAAATCCAATCGCCTGTATACTTTCCGAGTTATAGGGCCCCAAAATTTGGACCCCCCCTTAATACTGCCCTTATAAAAATAATTGAAACACTTAAAAATTCTACTAAAAATTCTAAGATATTTTTTGTTTATAAGATTTTTTCATTTTGTTAACCCAAAGCCCGAAAAAAATTATTAAATATTATAATTTTGAATTTTAAAGTATGAACTAAATTTTTCTTTTATCAATATAATCTAAAATTAAATGTAAGACTTTATACACCTATAACATATTTTCAAATTGTTAACCAAAAGGCCATAATAATTAAAAAGCACTGCTCGCAACGCATATTTTACCTAAGGGCGAGCTCTGCGCGTTGGTGCGTTTTACGCGTACCAAATCTTGTTTTATCAATATAATGTACAAAAAATTGTAAGACTTTAAATATCTATAACATTTTTTCAAATTGTATACCAAAGGCCATAATTATTAAACGCATATCTTACCTAAAGGCGAGCTCTACGCATTGGTGCGTTTTACGCGTACCAAACCTTGTTAACTTAATTTTGGATTTCAGATATCAAATGTTGTTCTTTCTATATCCCGAGGACTAATCAAGACAATTGACTACAGGATGTACAATCCGTTAATTCAAGAAATTATAAACTTTAGTCTACAAATTAATCCATATTTTCGTCCATGCACAAACCAATTGACCTATCATCCTTTGATTTATCGCATTTTATACACATTACCAATTAATTTATAACAATTTTAACTTAACAAACGACATAATTTTTATTAATTTATTATTTTAAACCTTGTAAAAATACAAATGACATTTTTAATTTATATAAAATAACTATTGTAGTATATTCCAGTTTTGATGAATATTGCGCAATAACAAATGTTCTAATCCAAGACAACCCGCATAACCTCTCTGTCTAACATGCAAGCCACGCATACGATTTTGGATTATACGTATAGCGAACATTTGATATGCGGAATATTCATTACGAAGCAGCTCACGTCATATCTAGTCCGATAAAGATGCCGATAACAAACACACTGTGTCTGTTCGTATACATGTCTAGTGTGTTCAACAATGAATAATTAATTCCAGCTTTTGACTATACGAAAATTAATTATGTAAGCTGCTTCATAATTCAGATACAACGAAATAACATGCATTATTATTTTTAATTATGAAGAAATAGCGTTGCGGACATTAAAATCAACATATGATTTATATAAATACCTTACCCATAAATCGGATGGCAGACCATTTTCAAACATTATGCCAAAACGGCATTACACAGTTCATTCCCCTACAATACTTTTTCATTTATTGCATTTTATTTCGCTTGCTCACGACTAGTCATTCATTCATTTCATTCTCATTCATATTCAAGCAATGACAAAACATATTTATTGTTTTAATTAATTATTATATTAATAAATGCCTTATAATTCTATAATTTTTCTATGTATATTAATTTCGTATTCATTAATACTGTTTAGTTTTCATTTATTATTTATATAAACACCCAGATGTATATGTGTGTGTAGAACGCTTTGTTTATATGGTTACTACGAGTGGCAGAACCAGGCCTTTTTAACAGTGGCTTGAGCCATTGTGAAAATCATATAATCGACTTTTAAATATTTTAATGTGCAAAAACATCAAGGAAACTGACATGTGACCTATTTATATATTAACATATATAACCATTTATCGCTTTTAAAATGTGTTCAATGTCAAACCCCGTCATTGGTTATTTATTTGATACAAAGACGAAAACGAATTAAATTATTGTGAATAATTCATTAAAATAAAAGTACATAATAGTTAAATTTATAATCCTGATTTTTAAAAGAAAAATGATATTGTTATTGATTGACGTTGTGTTTGCCGTATGCGTACCTTCCTTGACTATACTGACGTATTGAAAAATAAACTCAAAAGATATAAATATGAATTCAAATCGCATTTTACAGATTATTGGAATATTAATTTGATGATTTGATAAGTATGTTGTGACTAGTGCATCTGGTTTATTAAACACCGGTTAGGGAAATATTTTATTTATATGGTGTATCCATAATTAGGTCTAAATTTACATGAAAAAATCGCTACCCGTCAAATTATTCAATTATACAGATTGATCGGTGAAGAGTGGACTATATTTTGTATATAATATGGGCACATGGTGCCCACGAGTTAACCTAGTATGTATATACTAAGTAATATAAGCCAGTAAAAAAATAGATTTCTTTTACATACACGTTTTCATCGATTATAATGATTTATTGACTTGAAATTATCCAACATAAACAATAAACTGATAAAAATGTTATTTACTTCGTCAATGTCCTAGTTTTTTGTCACAAGTTACCGTTTTGACAATTAAAATATCGTGTAAGTATAAACATGATATACCGTAGTATTTTTATAATATAATTAATTTTATTAAATAAAACACATAATATTAGTAAGTATTTTATTGTATGTACGACTGAAAAATTATAAACAAAAATCAAATTGATTGTACACTGTAATTGAAAAGCTGAAAAATAAATTTTATTAAACATTTACAGTGCCATATTTGTTTAAAATTTAAACATTTATAGCAAAAATGTATCACATTCGTCTGACTATATATTTTTAAACTATTTGCATTTTAAAAATCATTAAGATTTCAAATTATGTAGCAAAAAACGAATATCCATCCATTACCCGTCCAGGTGTAAAGGGGGAAACGCATAAGAGCAAATACTATTTTTATACATTTTAATAAAATTTAATCGTCCATATGCGTCTGGAGTTATAGGGCCTCAAAAATTAGAACCCTCCTTAATACTGCCCTTACAAATAATTTGAAAATACTAATAGATTCTACGAAAATTTCTACGATATTTTATTTCTATTAAATTTCTTCAAATTGTGAGCCTAAATGCTATAAAAACATTATTTATAATAATTTTATAGTTTTTACTTTCTTTTACAGAGTAATAAGTAAGTTTTGTAATCATGATAAATTTCGAACTCGGGATATACACGTTTTGACCTTCCCTGAATCGAATGTGACTATTTTCGATCTGTCTGTCTGTGTATGTGTCTGTGAACGCTCTAGAGCCAAAACTGTCGAACGTAAAATTATGAAACTTCCAACTTAAGACTTGTATATGCCTTAGATGTGCACCTCCTATTTTGAAAAGAATATTCAAACCGGAAGTGCATATTGGAGATAGAACAAAGAATGTATATAGTAAACACTATATACATTCTTTGTTCTATCTCCAATATCACTAGAACGGCTACACTTACGGCAAATATAGTAATGTTCATAATGAAAGAGATTAATATTTCGCACAACTTTGGTTTGAAACATTTCTTCAAAAAATGTACCAGTTGCGAGAAAAATGCTACATGAAACATTATAAATATGTTGTTTACGTTGCCATGGATTCGCATGTAGCTTATAAAATCGGATCATCTGCGCCTTTGACAGGAAAACAAAATAGACTCAATTAGATAAATGAAATTTCAGAATATTTTTGTAGAGTATTGGTTAGGTTGATAGCTGGTTTTGGTTATATATATATATCTAGTGAAAACTGCGTAAAAGAAAGTCGAATGCAGGCCACTCCAGATATTTTTTATTATATTATATTAACAAATTGTGCACCTAATAACTAGAAGAATTTTTTTTTCCAAAATGTAGTTGTTATATATAATTTTTCATCATATTGGAATTAGCATTGGTTCTTATGGCCCCATTTACACCGGTAAGAAAATTTAAAAATATATTTGATAAAATGTAATTTAGGTTTGTATGTTCTTCAATATAATAAAATATAAAAATTATTTCTAAAAAATATTTCAGACGTTCCATAATAAATTTTTACTATTTATTAACCCTTTAGTATCGCTTCTCAACCATGGTACATTACAAAATCTTACATAATTATACAATTACAGTTCTTGATTATTTATTTCTTACAATAAATCATTATTCTGTGTGTAGTAACATTGGGTTCTTATCAGTTTAATACAAATATTAAAGAAACATCTAATATTATAACATAAAGATGTAATCAAATTACTTAAATAAAACATACAAATGTATTTGTACATATCTGATTAAATCTATTTTAAGTTTACACTTACCTTAATTGAAGTAAATTTGAAATTGAGAAATGACATACTAGACGCCATTTTCTGCCTCCATTTGTTCTGAAAATGGAACTAAAAACAAAAATTAATGGTGCATTTTAAATATGATTCGTATGGAGCAGTTTATATGTGTGCCGCTCTAGCGAAATAAATATTTCAAAACTTTACTGTATTTAGTATAAATTTGCGTTCTAAAATCCAAATTACAATAGTATATCCGTTTTAACTTCGTGTTAAAGAAATGGATATTTCAAAAAAAAAATACTAACCATGTCCGCCATTTTGTGCCATCACGTTAGTTTCCTGTCCGGGTATGTGTCCAGCCTGCAGTTGCATTTGTAGCCGCTCCACCTCCTCCAGTGAGCTCGCGTTCGCGATCGCCTCTCGGATATTCTTTAATTCAAATTCACTAGGTCCCTTCTTGCTTAAAACTTCGTTTAAATTAGCGCCAGGCACAAATGTTTTCGACTTCTTTGCCAATTCTTTTTGTATCTCTTTGCCCTTTTTACTCTTAAACAACGCTTTTGCGTCCTCCTTTTCGCGCATTTTTATCTTACGGAAATCCAGTAATCGCAATTGTGGCATTTTATAAATCATATACAATCGATAATGTTGTTTTGCGGTAATAGGATTTTGCATTAAACTAAGCGTTGTTAGTTTCTCTAATGCTGCCAAACAATCGATGTCTGTCAATTCTTCTAGGTGGTTGCCTGTTAGAATTAAGGATTCCAAATTTGGAATGTGTTCCGTTAAATGCTCACCAATACGGCTAGAATTAAATAAATATAATTATAGAATAGTAAAATTATAACGAATTATTTATGATTGTAAACAATATAGGCTACCAAAAAATGAGAGATGTTAACTACGTTCTATTCGTCGCTACTGGAAGTAGTATAATAATAATTTTACTGTTATTTTCATATTGTTTTAAACATGTTTTAATCAAGTCACAACACAAATTTGTTCGTAATTCCTGATTACTTAAACATGCGCGTCCACAGTATTGAATTATGTAGTTTGTCGAATGGGATTCCCCTATTTGCGGGTATTACGCTCTTCCATTATAATATGTATCCCGTAAGACATTTATTTATTCCGCTGAGTTCAAAAATCTGGAGTGACCTGCACTCAACTTTCTTTTACGCAGTTTTCACTATATATATATATATATATATATATATATATATATATATATTTATATATATATATATATATATATATATATATATATATATATATATATATTGACGTTTTGAAAAATAAGAATTAAATTTCAAGATACAAATATGAATACAAATCGCATTTACGGTTAAGTTTATTAGTATTTTAATTTGATAATTTGCTGTATATATATATAAATATATATATATATATATATATACTAATTTGTTTTTCTGTCAAAATAACAGATGATCCGTTTTTATAAGCTACATGCGAATATATATATATATATATATATATATATATATATATATATATATATATATATATATATATTCGCATGTAGCTTATAAAATCGGATCATCTGTTATCTGTAGAGTATTGGTTAGATTGACTGTTTGTTTTGGTTATATATATATATATATATATATATATATATATATATATATATATATATATATATATATATATATATATATATATATATACGAGGGCTGTCCGACAAGTACTTAGCCTCACCGGCCTATGGCGCCACTGTCGCAAGAGACATAACCTATTGTGTAGTACATTATCTTAGACGGCTACTGTTAAAATTTCAGCCGAATCGGACTCGTAGTTTTGTTTTGACCGCGTGTGAAAGCGGGACTATCCGCAGATTTTAGAAAAATGGAAATGAGCAATATCGGTCGGTGATTCGATTCTTGTTTTTGGAAGGGAAATCGCGCTAAATATATATATATATATATATATATATATATATATATATATATATATATATATATATATATATCTAGTAAAAACTGCGTAAAAGAAAGTCGATTGCAGGCCACTCCAGTTATTTTTAAATTGGAAACTGTTTAAAATATCTAATTTTATGATTACGTGTTTTTTCAAAATTGTATAACCAATATAATTTCAAAATCTTTTTTTTTTTCTTTTTTTTTGCATATTTTGGTGCTTTTATATGTATAGAAGTATAGAATAAGAGGAAGGAGCATCAAAGTCAGCCTATGTTAATTTTTGAAAATACAGTAAGTATGAAAGATATATTTGTAATACTAAAGAATCGCTAGTTAAATTTTTATACGTGTTTTCCTCAAAAATGCATTTTATAAATTTGCTGCCACTGTAACTCGAAAACAATTTATTGTATCGACTTAATTCTTTACTTTCGTTTACGAAGTAATAAGTATCTTGTAATCATGAAAAATGTCGAACTCGAGATTTCAACGGATATACATGTTTTGACCTTCCATGAATCGAATGGGACTATTTTCGGAATGACATCTGTCTGTCTGTGTGTGTGTGTCGGTGAATGATCTAGGGCCAAAACTGTCGAACGTAAAATTATGAAACTTCAAACTTAAGACTTGTATACGCCCTAGATGTGCACCTCCTATTTTTGAAAAGAATATTCAAACCGAAAGTGCATGTTTACTCTATACATTTTTTGTTCTATCTCCAATATCACTAGAACGGCTGCACTTACGGCAAAAATAGTTATGTTCATAATGATAGATATTAATATTTCGCACAACTTTTGTTTGAAAAGTTTCTTCATAAATTGTACCAGTTATGAGATAACTGCTACGAAACATTATAAATATCTTGTTAACGTTGTCATGGATTCGCACATAGCTTAATAAATCATCTGCGCCTGTCAATATTTTGGCAGGAAAACAAAATAGACTCAATTAGATAAATGACATTTCAGAATATTTCTGTAGAGTATTGGTTAGTTTGATAGCTGGTTTTGGTTATATATATATATATATATATATATATATATATATATATATATATATATATATATATATATACGTGCGTAAAAGAAAGTCGAGTACAGGCCACTCCAGATATTTTTTTGCATGTTAAGGACATGTTTTGTCATACAATGAACCATAAATTGTTTGATGGTACCAAAAATGTCAATTTGGCAAGAAAAAAACGGACACTTTTTCTAAACGCCGCCATTCTTATAATTTTCATTATATTTAAAAATCTATGGTTGATGGTACGGAAAATTAATTAATTTAAATGATCATTTTGTTTTGGTTTTATTCCAAGCAAAGTGGAAGCGCCAATCATGGCAGCAGTGGACCTACTGTCCCGTTACTGGGGCATAAGTCCCGTAAATTTCAATATTTTGGCCGGGAAAAATTAGTGTGTATTTGTAAAAACATAATAAATACGTATCCAACTTTTTAAAATATTTGGTGCAGAAAATTTGTTTAAAAAAAAATCTAGAAAAATATCCTTAGTCTTAAGTAGTTAAACTGGTATAAATATATTAAATAACGTTTTGCTGGCCATTATATATATATATATATATATATATATATATATATATATATATATATATAAAATGTTAAAGGTACTAAAGGTGTCTTTCACAAACGTCCGTAGTTAAAAACAATTATTTAATTCATTTTTTCGCCACTAGATGGATGCACAAGTATCACTTCGTAAACACAAAAATAACACTTTTAACACGTTTTAAAATACAAATAAAACACACAAAACACTCATAGATTGCTAAAACACTCTAATATAACAAATTAAAAACATTAAAATAACTTACACAATTCGGTTGTTGTTCATCAGCAGACATTTCAATCGTTTCAAATACGGGAAACCGTCCAGTTTACGAATATCATTATCTGAGAAGTCTATCGTATCAAATTGATCCAATGTTGCGCCAAGATTCTCGATTTCCGGTATTTTATACCCTAAAGCACACAAATGCGTTAGCAAATTCTAACCTCAACACGCTTACCATGAATTATTAGTACCCCGTAAGTCTAATTCACGATCTTTAACTGGGTTAATATATTGCATAGAGTTCTGAATAAGGTCAGGCGTTAATTTCACCATTTTTCGTGGGTTTATTCAACTGGTTCAGTATAAAAATTAATTGTAAATATGTATAACCAAACTTTTAGCATTAATGCACGCAAGACAGCGCGGCAAACTACTGTTGCCAACTTTAGTAACAAAAATGCTGGAGTGTGATTAATTAATTTGAAGATTTGATGTGTATTTTGTGTGTTGTGTAGTTTATAGATAGTGGAATACGATATTTTATATCGATATTGTGTTAAACGTTAGTAACAAAAATGCTGAAGTTACCTACACTTAACCTTGGTATTAATTAATTTGAAGTGTATTTTGTGTGTTGTGTAGTTTATAGATAGTGGTATCTGATATATTATATTGATATTGTGTTAAACTTTAGTAACAAAAATGCTGAAGTTACCTACACTTAACCCTGGGATTAATTAAATTAATTAGTAACAAAAGTGCTGAAGTTACCTACGGTTACCCTTGTGATTAATTAAATTGAAGATTTGATGTGTATTTTGTGTGTTGTGTGGTTTGTAGGTAGTGGAATCTGATATATTATATTGATATTGTGTTAAACTTTAGTAACAAAAATGCTGAAGTTACACTTACCTTTGTGATTAATTTGAAGATTTGATGTGTATATTGTGTGTTGTGTAGTTTATAGATAGTGGTATATGATATATTATATTGATTTTGTGTTAAACTTTAGTAACAAAAATGCTGAAGTTACCTACACTTACCCTTGAGATTAATTAATTTGAAGATTTGATGTGTATTTTGTGTGTGTTGTGCAGTTTATAGATAGTGCAATCTGATATATTATATTGATATTGTGTTAAACTTTAGTAACAAAAATACTGTAGTTATGTACACTTACCCTTGCGATTAATTAAATTGAAGATTTGATGTGTATTTTGTGTGTTGTGTAGTTTATAGATAGTGGAATACGACATATTATATTGATATTGTGTTAAACTTTAGTAACAAAAATGCTGTAGTTACCTACACTTACCCTTGTGATTAATTAATTTGAAGATTTGATGTGTATTCTGTGTGTTGTGTAGTTTATAGATAGTGGAATACGATATATTATATTGATATTGTGTAAAACTTTAATAACAAAAATGCTGATGTTACCTACACTTACCCTTCTGATTAATTAATTTGAAGATTTGATGTGTATTTTGTGTGTAGTGTAGTTTGTAGATAATGGCATCTGATATATTATATTGATATTGTAAGCCAATGACAAATATAATAGCAAATCTTTTTATGTACTTATTTTATACAAGTCAAACGATTTACGCAGAAATATATATAACCGTACTCACAAGGTAAAACCGTGTAAGGGAAAACCGTGTAAGGGAAAACCGTGTAAGGGAAAGTCTTTATTTATATAGGGTAATCATGATTAGGTCTACATTTTCAGGAAAAAAAATACAAGAAAATACGCCACCCGTCAGTGAAAAATATTTTGTATATGTTAACTTAGTATTATATAAAATAATAAAACAATAAAATACATTTAAAAATACTTTTATTACATAATTACAATTTGAATATAAAAATACAGAAAACATCGCAAGCAAACAACAAATTATTTATTTTCCTTAATTTTAATACAGCGAAACGTCAAATTAATCCGAATTCCATTCGCTGATTTTTTCTGGGGGAGACCGTGGTACCAAATTTTATTTGTAGGCGGATTCATCATAAGTAAACTGCCATTTTCTAGCGTCATTTTTACTAATATAAATAAATAAATATATATATAAATAATAAATTAAGATAAATAAACAATGAATGTTTAATTACCCGGAGGAATATTTCGCTTGTCGGTGCCTCGCTTTCGCGTATCTTTATGTTTAAACACGAAAGGTCGATTTTGACCTAAAGATAACGAGGCGATTGGAGCCGAAGGGTCCAAATCGGGCTCGTTGTCTCGATGCTGACCCATGTGGTCCAAGCCGTTGGAATATCTTGAAAATTTATATATATATATATATATATATATATATATATATATATATATATATATATATATATATCCTACCTATTAATTAAAACAAAATTGAAATAATGTCCAGTAACATTATATATGTGATCCCTAACAGCTTCCAATTCTGGAAACCAGGATTTTGCCGCTGCGGTATTTCCAGAAAAACGATAAGTTGTACCGATGTCTCCATACGCGACTTGGAGACGGGGTATTTTGTACCATTTTCCAAACAATTTTATCTAAATGCAAATTAAATACATTCAAATATATTATATAGTAATTATCTATGAAAGTTAGGGACACTGATCAATGCTCCCAACATAATAAAAAAAAAGTTTATTAAATTGCATGTAACCAATATATTTCCTATATAATGGCGTGTTTCTTCGAACTCTGATTCGCAATCTAAGTAATCATGATTATGAGAATCACGTTTCTTCGTTCGTTATTAGTTATCCCTACTCTTCCATTTTGTTCCCCTTGCGAATCATACTATTTCTATGATTACTTGGATTGAATTACAAAACTGGCGAAGAAACACGCCTTATATAAGCACCCAAATGTATTTGTTTGTATGTGTGAATGTGTAGAACGCTTATATAAGCCGTACAAAGTACCGAAAAAGCTGTAGCATTCTCGGATCAAAAAATTTCCTTAACAAAAAGTGTTTATCTCGTCGCCCTGAATCCAAAAATATATATAACTGGATGTTAGTCATCCGCTCGTAAGACCAAATTTATGCCCTCCACTCCTCTGAAGGTACCAAAGCGATTTACACCAAATTTGCTACACATATCATTTGGCATCCCATTTGAATCCGCTCGCAATTTGAATCTAATCGCCCGTATATTTCCCGAGTTATAGGGCCCCAAAATTTAAAGCCCCCCTTAATACTGCCCTTATAAAAATAATTAAAACACTCAAAAATTATACTAAAAATTCTAAGATATGTTATATCTACAAGATTTTTTCATATTGTTAACCTAAAGGCCGTAAAATTTGGTACACATATAATTTAGTACCCCATTTGGATCCGCTCTCAGTTTAAATCAAATGGCTCGTATACTTCCCGAGTTATAGGGCCCCAAAATTCAAAGCCCCCCTTAATACTACCCTTATAAAAAGAATTAGAACATCCCAAAATTCTACTAATAATTCTAAGATATTTTATGTCCACAAGATTTTTTCATATTGTTAACCCAAAGGCCGTAAAAAATTATTAAATATTACATATGCACTAAAATTATTTTTATTATAGTACAAAAAATTGCAAATTGTTAACCAAAAGGCTATAATAATTAAAAACCGCTGCTCGCATCGCATATATTACTCATAAGGCGAGCTGGACGCATCGGTACGAACCGAATCTTGCTTTTTAATACAAATAGGCATAGTCGGGAATCGAACTGCCGACTTCCAGCGTAAAGAGTCTTAACCATTACGCCATGGCCTAATGCCTAATGTTTGATTTTTTGTGTTAACTCAAGAAAACTATCTAATAGTCTTGAGATATTAAAAACATTTGTATACATTTTAGTGTCTAGCTAAAATATTTTATACTTCAAAATGATTATTTTTAATGATTTGAGCAATTGTATTAACATATGGGCATTAATCAATCTGCTTTGAAATAGACAAAAACGAATCAAACGTCAAAATAAAATCGCAAAGTAAAAATATTATAGTGAAAAATCTATTTAAATATGAATTTAATGATTTGAAGTGTATTTAGTGTGTTGTGTAGTTCATATATTAAATTGATATTGTATGCCAATGACAAATATATTAGCACTAATCGCACATGTGATTATTTTATACAATACATATGTTTAGTGCAGTTTGGACGAAACAGTACAAAGAAAATAACGAAAATACAAAAACCGTGTAAGGGAAATGTCTTTTTAATAAATTGTTACAATGATTTACAAAAAAAAAACAAGAAAATTCGGCACCCGTCGAAAGTTTACAATATGGGCACATGGTGCCCACGAGTTACCCTAGTTTTATATAAATCACACTGAAATATTATTTTAAATATACGATAATTATTAAATGTAGTAATTTTTGTTGTAGTTAGCAACACTGCTCAATGTTCCCAACCTCAAGAAAAATATTCTTATATTAATAATGTCTATTTGGTTTTAATTTATTGCATATAATACAAGTTATACTTAAATATATAATAATAAAAGAGTTAAAAATCTACTTTTTATACTTGTATATGCTAACCTTAGTATTTTCGGGATCCTCGTATTCCAGAGTATCTTCCAATATATTTAGTAAAGTTAGAGCGATGTGTGATGGCAACAGTACGGTATAATCGACATCTAACCCTTCTCTAGTTATTTTGTCCCAATATACAATTTTATCTGATAAGGCATTTAATTCTTTTTCAATATTCAACATTTTATAAGTGAAACATAACACAAATAATTCAATAATAGTGTTTCACGCATTAGTACGTTAAGTTTTATTTTATTACAATTGGCTAAACAAGTTAAAACAAATTTAACTGACGTTCATTCAAATATTGTAGGTTAGGCCAATGTTACCAACTGTGTATACACTTAATTGTTAAAATGTTAATTTAGAACCAGTGTTACAAACTATGGTAAACATATATTATAGTACCAACATTACTAACTTTCAAATTTTAGAGTGACAATGGTACCAATAGTATTAAAAATTATAATTAATATCAGTTTTGTCAACTGTAGCAAAACAAATATCAGTTTTAAAATGCCATATTCGAAATATTTGTAACTTTAATTTAATTTACTAGTCTAGTGTTTAGCTCGCCGTACGACGCAGTTTGGTTGTGTGTCTGTAACATGCTCAGTTAAAAAATCTTAACAAAAACTGGTGCTAGTGCCAGTGCTACCAGCTCGCCGTTTCGGCGAGCCCAATCGCAATAAATATAATACTAAAAGCGATAGTAATTCATTATTGGAATATATTCAAATTATTGTTTTATACAATAATGTATTAATATACGACGAGTCCTTAAAATTTGGTTTATCTTGTCTTGAATGTTTGAAGACATTTCTTCTGCATTTAATAAAAAATAAATGCATTTCTGAGCTCACGTATATAATTCTAAATCATCGACATTATACTCACAGTGCTAACCAATTATGATCCCGAGATTTATTTATTCCTGTATCATAACAGTTTTAATTTCCATTTCCATTTAAAATTGCACACATGGGTAACGTTAATATCGTTCGATTCGTGATTAGCCAAGAATATTGAAAATTATTTGATGAACATTTTCTAATTTTATTAATTAAATCACAGAAGCAAATAGTTTATATATTGGAAAATATAACCAAACAATTTACTGTTACATAACTTCTTCGTTTCAATTATAGATGGCGTTCAATGTCTGATATACTTCAAAATATATTTATATAATTTTTTTTAAGCCTATGGGCTCACAATTTGAAAAAACTTTATTGATATAAAATATCTTAGAATTTTTAGTAGAAAATTCTAAAAGTTGTAAAAGTTGACTAAGGACAGTATTTAGGAGGGATCCAAATTTTGGGGCCCTATAACTCCGGCCCTACACTGACGATTGGATTTAAAATGCGATAGGAACTTCACGGTTGTGGATATTATATGTATATCAAATTTCATTAATATCGGCCCGGTACCTTCAGAGGAGTTGCGGTCACAAACTCAGGTCCTACGACCGACCGAGCGAGCGAGATACATACATATCCAAGTATATAAGTTATATATATTTTTGGATTCAGGGCGAAAATACAAGAACTTTTTGTTAAGATTTTTTTCTGATCCGAGCATGTTACGGACACACGACCAATCACTATAGCTCTTTTGTACATTCTGTACGGCCGCGGCGAGCTAAAAAGTTATATAACTCTGTTTGTGACCACAACTCCTCTGAAGGTACTGAACCGATTTAAATGAAATTTGGTATACATAAAATTTGGGTACTCGAGAAATTCCCGTTGCATTTTAATTCCAATCGTCGGTACAGGTCCAGAGTTATAGGGCCCCAAAATTTAAAGCCCCCCTTAATACTGTTCTTAGAAAAAATTTAAATATACTAAAAAATACTACAAAAAATTCTAAGATATTTTATGTTTAACAATTTTCCTGAAATTGTGAGCCCGAAAGCTATAAAAAAAATATATAAAAAATGATAGTTTTGTAATTTAAAAAATATATTATTTTTTTAAATTATATTCTTCAAACATTTATAATGCATTTTATACATATAACTATTTTTCTGATTATGAACCAAAAGGCAAGAAAAAAAGACGAAATTTAATACATTGTAGTAATTGCATTAAAAGACGCTATTGTTGCAATCAATCAGTAACTATGTTTTTATAATTTTTTACAATTTATCTGTTTTAAATTCAGTGGTTATAAATAGATTTTCTTCATTAAAAATCTCAGTTGTTAAATTATTATCTATATAAAAAGAAATCCCAAATTTTTCTTGATTACTTCGTCTAGTAAAATAACAATAATATTATGATTAATTATTAATAGTTGTGCACAAAATGCAATGTCACATTTGCAAAAACAATTTTCCAATGCTTTGTTTATAAATTCTGTAGGTAACGCGTATTTTCCGTCAGGGCCGGTTTTAGAGGAATTTAGCACATAAACAATGATTTAATTCATTGAAGAAATAGTTTAAGTTAAAACTATGAGCATTATGAATGACATGAATCCCAAATGTGTCCAACAATTGAATCTGTGACCTTTAGTAGCAATATAGTAGCCTTGTGCAAGGCTATACTTGGCTTGCATACTAACAATTTTAATCGACACTTGTGCATCTTCACACATTTTTATTTGCAATGGAGAATATCGTATAATAAGATGGCCACTGTCGACGAAAATTTGTAGGTTATATTTACGTGAGTGCGAATAAAGTTATTATGGACGTGCACATTTGTTTACAACATACATTCCGGCGCACAACAATAAAAAATATTTTGAAACGCGGTAAAAGGGCTAATTTTAAATATATTACGTTGATTGACAGGAACTGTCATCACACAAACATGGCTTCTATTCTGGACGATTTATGTTTGAATTACTATCCGCTAGATAGAGTGCAATTAATTTCGAACGCGAATATAAGTTTATGTCATTTGTAAATTATTAAATATATATATATATATATATATATATATATATATATATATATATATATATATATATATATATATATATATATATATATAAGGGTGGGAATTTATTTAAATGGGTCTACAATAAAATGGGGATTGGCCTGCACTCGACGTAGTTTTTAGCTCGCCGTACGTAGTACCGAAGAGGCTAAAGCATTCGGTCGGGTGTCTGTAGCATTCTCGGATCAAAAAATTTCACTAAGAAAAAGTGTTCGTCTCGTCGCCCTGATTCCGAAAATGTATATAACTTATATACTTGGATGTTAGTCGTCGCTCGCTCGTAAGACCAAATTTGTGCCCTCTACTCCTCTGAAGGTACCGGAGCGATTCACTCCAAATTTGGTACACATATTATTTGGCATCCCATTTGAATCCGCTCGCAGTTTAAATCCAATCGCCCGTTTACTTCCCGAGTTATAGGGCCCCAAAATTTGGAGCCCCCCTTAATACTGCCCTTATAAAAATAATTGAAACACTTAAAAATTCTACTAAAAATTCTAAGATATTTTTGGTCTACAAGATTTTTTCATTTTGTTAACCCAAAGTCCGAAAAAAATTATTAAATATTATAATTTTGAATTTCAAAATTTGAACAAAAAAATTTTTTTTTTAATATAATCTAAAATTAAATGTAAGACTTTTTATATCTATAAAATTTTTTCAATTATTTAACCAAAAGGCCATAATTATTAAAAACTGCTCGCATCGCATATATTACTTATAAGGCGAGCTGGACGCATAGGTGCGTTGTACCTAAGCTTGTTATTATTAAAGTATAATTTAGTTAAAATTCGACAACATTCTATAGGACACTTAATTCAAAATGCAATGCCTTATTTTAAACGGGCCTTCACTAATATTGAATGTAACTAAAATTTATTATATGGGGTGATTGAAGGTCAAACTTGAATAAGTAAATTCATCTTATATAAGTTATCATAATTCTTATTCAGACCTCTTACGTAAATGGAATTTTAGAAATTTTTGTTTTCTTCGTATGAATATATTTTAATAATTCGCTGAAAAAGGGAGAGTATTATCAAGAAAACTATTGCATTTTGAATATGATTCATAGGCGTAGATCAATTTTTTTACCTGTGGGATGCCTGTAGTAAAATTCTGAAAATCCATATATAGTATATATATATATATATATATATATATATATATATATATATATATATATATATTACAATTATAGATATTATTATATAGATGTATTCATTAGTTCCTTATGATGACCGAGAGGTCGAAACAATTGTAGAATATTAATAAAGATTTTGTGAAACTTACCAACTGTGTTTTTCTAATTTATAATTATTTGATATACCCAAGAAAAAAATTATTGTATATTTAAGTTTTCTAAATTATAATTTTTAATAATTATTTTATTGCCTTTGGGTAACAAATATGAAGAAATCTTGTAGATATAAAATATGTTAGTATTTTTCGCAGCATTTTTAGGTGTTTTAGTTATTTTTATAAGGGCAGTATTAAGCAGGGCTCCAAATTTTGGAACCCTATAACTCGGGAAGTATACGGGTGATTGGATTTAAACTGCGAATGGATTCAAATGGGGTGCCAAATAATACTTGTAGCAAATTTGGTTTAAATCGCTTCAGTATCTTCAGAGGAGTAGAGGGCAAAAATTTGGTCTTGCGAGCGACGACTAACCAAGTATATAAGTTATATATATTTTTGGATTCAGGATATTGAAGAAGCTAAAGCATTCGGTCGTGTGTCTGTAGCATTCTCGAATTTAAAAAATACCTTAACTGGATGTTAGTCATCCGCTCGTAAGACCAAATTTGTGCCCTCTACTTCTCTGAAGATACCGGAGCAATTCACACCAAATTTACTACACATATTATTTAGGACCCCATTTGGATCTGCTCTCAGTTTAAATCCAATATAATTCCCGAATTATAGGGCCCCAAAATTTAGAGCCCCACTTAATATTGCCCTTATAAAAATAATTAAAACACCTAAAAATTCTACTGAAAATTCTAAGATATTTTATGTTCACAAGATTTTCTCATATTGTTAACCCAAAGGTCATAAAAAATTATTAAATATTATAATTTTGAATTATAAATAAAGCACTAAATTTTCTATTTAATAAATTGTAAGACATTTTATATCTATAACAGTTTTTCAAATTGTTAAACAAAAGGCCATAATAATTAAAAACTGATAAGGCGAACTGGACGCATAGGTACATTGTACCTAAGCTTGTTTCAATATAAAATATATACCTATGGCTGCATAAAAATAAATTATTAAAGTTATTTTGAAAATAAAAAGTGCTTATTATTCGACTGACAACAGGCCTCATTTAATCTATACAATTTTATTTTACTCATTCATTGTTCTATTTATAACATAATTAGCTACATTTTAGATGAGACTGAACTAATTTAATCAGCGACTCATCAAATTAGCAACAAATGAGAAAGTATTTCGTTAATTTCGTCGGCTAATGTATATTATTACACAAATAAAGGATATTTATTTATATTTGAAGTTATATAATTGAATTAAGTAACTTGCAGATTCGTTTAAGAGTGGAACAAAATAAATGCAATTGAAACAAATAAATAAAAGAACAAAATTGATTGAATTCAATGATAACAATGCAACGTATAGAATTTTCTCACTGAGAAAAAAGATGTATTACCAAATATATCGACGTATAAAAAGATCCACATATCCAAATTTGGATATCTCAGACAAAGTTGCAAGAGGCAGGACAATAGTCTGATTCACATGCGAAAAAAGACGACCTAAAGTATATATTACACTATACAAAAAAAAAAGACAATTTACCATCACTGAGAGAAACAACTTACAATTTATCATAAAAGCATAAAACTAAAACCGTAATCGTAGGAAATTCATGTTAATTGCAAAGAAGTAATAGTGGCCTTCACTCTACTTTCTTGTCAATGCACTGTATTTATAATAATTCATCCTCTCATTGAATTTAAAATACAATAAAAACTATACGAAAGGCGAGTAAAGAGCGCTACAAATTGTTTTCTATTTAAAACCTATATTTACCAATTTGATATTTGTTGTTTGGAACCAACCAGAACCTCATATAAAATTCATAAATACGTCACTGATTCGAGGAGTGTTTAAAGTAATCCCAGTTATAAATTATTAATAAGTATATTATTTGATTCCGTTAACCGAGACAAAAGTAAAGCCTTGTTAATTGCCTAATTAATAATTCTAGCTAAACTCAGGCTCCTAAAACTAATATAATTATCAACGAAGATAAAAATCTTTAATTATTAATATAATTTACTCTGTTGTTTATTATAGAATTTTATTTAATAAATTTTAATTTGTTTATCAATTACATTAAATATCCAATTTCAATTCCGGGTTGTAGCATATCTTTAGGTCGCAATAACCGAATTCTCTCGATTTGTAATAAAATAATATTATTCTGTATGAGAACATTGCAGATTTGAATTCGAACAATTTAGGTTGATGATTTTTTAGCTGCATTTTTACATGCTTGAACGTAAGTAGTGGGTACAAACGGAAGTATTATAACCTCAAAATACTCGTGATTATAAGATGCTATATAGTTGTGGTCACGCGACGAAAACTATTTTTCTTAAAATTCCATTACAAAAAGTATGTTGTACCTTGCACTCGATTTACTTACACTTAGTTTTCACTACAAATGAAATATAGCTTTATTGTATTTTAAATTCATTCCTCCATTGAAATTAAATAAAACAAATTTGAACAATGCTGAAACTCGTATCATTTTTAAATTATCTTGGCAATTACTGCATTTACAGAAAAACTTATAGATATAAAAACTCAAGATATTCTAATTTTATACAACTTTTATTTCCTAAGTTTTCTCCAAAAATGTACCATAATCTAAGAAATTGCAATTGAAATATTTTAATTTTTTTATAAATCATAGTTAACAATACTTGGCTTTTTTACTTTCTTTTACAGAGTAATAAGTAAATATTGTAATCTTGAAATATTTCGAACTCGAGATTTCAACGGATATACACGTTTTGACCTTCCCTGAATCGAATGTCACTATTTTCGGAATGATGTCTGTCTCTCTATGTGTCTGTGCGTGTGTGTGTGTGTGTGTGTCTGTGAACGCTCTAGAGCCAAAACTGTCAAACGAAAAATTAATGAAACATCAAACTTAAGATTTGTATATGGTCTAGTTGTGCACTTCCTATTTTTGAAAAGAATATTCAAATCGGCAGTGCATGTTTACTCTATGTATTTTTTGTTCTATCTCCAATATCACTAGAACGGCTGCACTTACGGTAAAAATAGTTATGTTCATAATGAATGATATTAATATTTCGCACAACTTTTGTTTGAAAAGTTTTTTCAATAAATGTACCAGTTACGAGAAAATTGCTACTAAAAATCATAAGTATCTTGTTTACGTTGTCATGGATTCGAATGTAGCTTAATTAATCGGATCATCTGCGCCTGTCAATATTTCGACAAGAAAACAAAATGGTTTGAATTAGATAAATGACATTTCAGAATATTTCTGTAGAGTATTGATTAGTTGTGATAGCTAGTACTTCAAAACCATTACAAATTGGTATTGGTATAATTTTCCACCCATTCATTTATATAAGGTAAGCTTGGTTTTCATATTGTTTCTGTTGGATTATTATTACCTAATATTATATTTTTATAATCAATAAATATTGATGAAACAATATTTGATAACAATAAAATAATAAGATAATTGGTACAATTTCAGTGTATTACTGTGAAATATTGGTATTTCTTAACAGTTTACTTGGAATATATATATATATATATATATATATATATATATATATATATATATATATATATATATATATATATAATATATATATATATATATATATATATATATATATATATATATATATATAATGAAAACTACGTAAAAGAAAGTCCTGCGTTGGCCACAACCCATTATTTACATTACATTACATAGAATATGTGCAATATATGTAATATTGCACATATTCTATGTAAGTACTATAAAAATAATGATGAAATTCGGAGCAAGTTAATCTGTAACATAATACTATAAAAATTTAAATCCTGTATTTCTACAACGAATACTTATTTATAGATTCATAGTTCATTGCTACAAAATGAAGATTTGCAAATCGATAAAAATAGTTTATGTTATTTGAAATTTTCATTGATTCTTGGTATAGATCTATTATTTATATACTTTCGTAGAAATGACAAGCTTAGACAAAATTGTAATTTCGTGATGCTTAATTTGAATAATGGAACGAAAACATATTCCGAATATCAATGCTCGAGAAATTTTGTTATATTTTAAATTTTATATATTTCTATCGCATCTATAGATTTCGCTCAATTTAATTAAATCTTTTTTCGATTTAAAATTCATTATCTTTATAAAGAGTGATATATTAGACAACATTTTCAATCACTTTGATTTACATATGAATCAAAGAAGATATAAAAAATCTTTAATCTTTAAATGATTTAAAATGTCAATCTTCATTTCTAAAAGTGTACACAAAATAAGGCAACTACCGATTTTTTGGAAATACGTACCATTTACTGAAAAATCGCATTTGAAAATGGTTATTTTGTATTTATTATTTACGTTTCCCTATTTACCATTACATTTTGATTTTGTACAAAACAAAGCACTTTGCGCTATCAGAATAATTCAGTAGCACAAATATAACAATTCATAAAATACATTAAGCCAGATATTGACATGCTTGCGATTTAGACTGTATTGCAATGTTTACATATGTTACCACTAGAGGCAGTAGCTACATTCGAAACAGTTTGCTTGAAAATGCTCTTATAATTTTTCAAAATATGACTATAAAATGTATTTTTAGTAGATATTTCTGTTAAATAATTGCAAGTTAAAAGTTCAATCGAGGCATGTACAGTCGTAAATTGAGAATATCGTTCTTCAATTCATAATAAACCTCTTATAAAAATCATCAATTTTGATTGGAAGATGTTTCATTTATTTTTGTATGTAAAATTATGTATTTAATACAAACAAAAATAAATGAAACAGGCGAAATAAATACTACACAACATATATTTTTTTGGCACGAATTAATTTTAATTCAAGATCAGAAAACGTCAAGAGCGTAACGATGATTTTTCTTAACACGCTACTCTTAAACTATATAATATGGCTGAGTTAAATTTAAAATATGTCATTAACAATTGTCTTTAAATAAAATGAACATGACCATAAAGTATAAATTGGTTTGGCACTTCAGTGGTGACGTGTATTCTCATCAGAAACTGGCAACCTGTTTCATTTTTATACTATAGTAGGAAGTGAACATATTTTCAATTTTCACAAATTGTTTAGCCGATATTTTTATTTCTATTTCTGCACACAACAAATTTTCAATCCATGAAAATTGAACCAATGTAACTTGCTTGTTCCATTGGGCAAACAGAATCATTCTATTGGGAAATCATATATGAGCGAAACAAATTAAATATTCACCTTATTACATATAAAACTGATTCAAAATGTTTCTTATTCGATAAATTGTATATATATATATATATATATATATATATATATATATATATATATATATATATATATAGACTTTTATAAAATCAGAAATATCATAATAGTATTATAAAACTATTGTAACTAATTGAATCATATTCAATTTTTTTTTTTGGTAAATGTAGACCATATAAATAAAGCATTTCCCTTACACGGTTTTCCCTTGTGATCACGTTGTTTTCTCCGTAAAAGTATATAAAAGAAAACCTTTTAATCTATATTATAATCTACTTTATTATTTATACAATTCGATATGCAACAAACTGTCAGCATTTTAACGTTTATTCAATAACCGAATCATAAATACGTGAAGTTATCTGTTCTGTGAACGTATAGAATAAATGAAAAAGTTCTAAAAAAAATAAAAAAAGATTCACATTTGTGACATATAAAAATGATATGACACTTTTGTGTGAAACTTGGCCAGGTACATGATGTCGCAGAAAATATAGGTATATCTATATGTCTTTTTCCTTTTAGTATGAACTATTATGCTATGTATATGACACTTCAGAAAAGCGTGAATTCATATCTTAAAAGCTACGGAGAACAATGTATGAAAAGTATGAGATATATATGTACGAATCAGTGGTAACAAACATATTTCCAAACATATAAATCAGAATCTAACTTATAAACAGATTCAGTTTTTATCTTATTTCAAGATTTAAAATATGCGATGTGGTTAGACTTGTCTATACACTAAATAGATTAAACGGCGAGCTGAAGGCGTTGGTGCCTGTATGCAATGTAAATTTTTAATGTTCAATTTTAAAGCGTTAGTAAAAATGAATATCAGTCAGATCGAAAACAACATAAACATACAATAAAAGTCAGTGCCATGAAACTTGTATTAAAAGAAAAACTAGCACGTCGTTAAACGTGAAATTGGTCGTAAATATTAAACGAGTTACCTTCGAAAATTACATGTGAAAAACTGCATGCAAAATCATATGGTTCTTGTGTATGGCATTAGTTTCGAAATACACACGGACCTCCGTGATTCGAATCAAATATATCCGACAATTAAATTTATTAGCCGAAATTGAAATGGAACAAGCGTGTTTTATTATTTTTTTCACCTTTAGTTTAATCTGATGCGCTGGGTTTATTTTTGTACAAATTGCCGTCAATAGTGACAGAATATTTTTGTGTTTTTTGGGTTTTTCGTAAATAATATATGATTATTTTCATTAATTTACTGATTAACATATTCTGGAATGTTGGCATTATTCTTCGACTTTTATGAAGGAAATAACATACATTATTTATAGTAGATTCAAGATAAATTTGGACATTATGTTCTTACGCATAATGTGTATTTCATTTGCAAATTGTTCGTATATAAAAGATAGTTTATATTAACAACTGCCACCATAATCCTCATTCCTAGAAATGTCTACTTAGGATATGACTAAATAATACTATCTACAATCTGCGCATCAAACAATTTATTTAAAACCAGCCTAGTCTAGTCCAATCTAATTCATGCTGCCATTGACTAGAAGCATGGATAAAGGACCCTTATTTCATTTTTGCTTATCCTGTCTTCAGTTGGTTATTGGAGCTATACCAGTGTGACTATTTAAAAATAAGGATATTTTTCTAGATTTTTTTTAAAGAAAACTACTGCATCAAATCTTCTAAAATGTTGGGCACACATTTATTATGTTCATACAAATACACACTATTTTTTTCCGGCCAAAATATTAAAATATACGGGGCAGGTGAAAAAAAAAGTAGGCTCACTGCTGCCGTGATTCACGCTTCCACATTGCCTCAAAAAAATAGATCATTAAAATAAATATGATTTTCCGTACCATGGATTTTTAAAATTAATGAAAAAGAAGGTAAAAGAAAAAAGAATTCGCCAGACTTTGCTTACTTTGATTCTTCGTTCTCTTATTCTATACATATAAAAGCATCGAAATATGTATAAAAAAAACAATTCTTTGAAATTATCACACTGCTATAGCCCTTTAAGTTGCGAGAATGATCTAGAAGTATTCTCCGATATACGTATTTTTATAAGTTCCAGAATTTAATTGATGGCCACGGTGGTTATGAGAATTATTACATTTTATTATTCTGGATTCTGTCCTCATGCTAACCAAGTTTTCTAGCCTTAGTAATATTATTAATTTGAGCACTAGTTTGGTGTTGTGGAGACCAATAAGTTCGCTTAATTTAATCGCTGTGAATGTATCTTAGATATAATTATCTTAAACATAGTCCAACTTCAGGATAAATTAATATTTGTTCATGCTATTATTAGATGGAAAGCATGGACTGACGACTAAAGTCTCCTTATATTAGATTTTAGTTGATTTCTATCTAGAAATTTTATAATTTTAGATCAAACTATCTTAAGCATTATCCAATTTTAGGATAAAATACTACCTGTCCATGCTATTAATAGACTGAAATCATCGACTGCCGTTGTTTCTGACCTAGGAATATCTCTGTTTTAGATATAACTAGCTTAAATAATGTCTAACTTTAGGATAAAATACTAACTGTCCTTGCTACTAATAGGCTAAAAGCATGGACAGAAGACTAAAGTCTCCTTATATTATATTTTAGTTGATTTCTGATCTAGGAATTTGTTAATTTTAGATCAAACTATCTTAAGCATTATCCAACTTTAGGATAAAATACTACCTGTCCATGCTATTAATAGACTGAAATCATCGACTGCCATTGTTTCTGACCTAGGAATATCTCTGTTTTAGATATAACTAACTTAAATAATGTCCAACTTTAGGATAAAATACTAACTGTCCTTGCTACTAATAGGCTAAAAGCATGGACAGAAGACTAAAGTCTCCTTATATTATATTTTAGTTGATTTCCGATCTAGGAATTTGTTATTTTTAGATCAAACTATCTTAAGCATTATCCAACTTTAGGATAAAATACTACCTGTCCATGCTATTAATAGACTGAAATCATCGACTGATGACTAAGGTCTCTTTATACTAGATATTAGTTATTTCTGACCTAGGTCTAAAACAGAGATATTCCTAGGAATATCTCTGTTTTAGATATAACTAACTTAAATTATGTCCAACTTTAGGATAAAACCTGTCCATGCTACTAATAGCCTAAGAGCATGGACAGAAGACTAAAGTCTCCTAAAACTAGATTCTAGTTGATATTTCGCCTAGAAATTTGTCAATTGTAGATAAAACCAGCTTAAA
Organism: Leistus spinibarbis; assembly: GCA_933228885.1. Classification (NCBI taxonomy): domain Eukaryota; kingdom Metazoa; phylum Arthropoda; class Insecta; order Coleoptera; family Carabidae; genus Leistus; species Leistus spinibarbis. The sequence goes on along the minus strand of OW121803.1, from coordinate 6,322,216 downwards.
CAATGTCCAACTTTAGGATAATATAACCTGTTCATGCTACCAATAGACTAGATTCTAGTCTAATTCGACATTTGTCTGTCCATGCTTCTAGAGACTAGAAGCATGGACTAAAGAAAAATGTCGAATTATGCTAGTTTTAAATTGATAATACAATAAAACCTCCTCAATAGTGCTAGGTTATCCGAATCAACGTTAACGGAGGTAAAATGCTGTGCATATTAACTAGGGCTGTCAATAACCGGTGAAAAAATTAACCGGTTAATTTTTAACAGTTCTTGCTTAGCCAGGTAACCGGTTAACTGTATAGTAAGTGAACCGGTTACTCACTTACCGGTTACCTGGCTAAACAAGAACTGTTACTACCGGTTATTTGGATATATATACCGGTTAGTCGTAACCGTTCAACCAGTTAGTCCGGTTTTTGTGACGGTTATTCGTAACCGGTTTCCTTTCGTCTTTGTAACCAGTTAATCGGTTATCTGGATAGTTTTGACTATCCTACTATAAACGTTATTGTAAAACTGACAAATCTGGGAATTCGTTAGACGTGAGCGCGCACTTATAGTATAATATACACAAAAATAGGGGAATCACATTCGTGGACAGATAGTTATGTTATAGCCAGAGATCGAGTTAACGTTTTTCACTTAGCAATTAGGATAAAATATTGCAATATGCTTAAGTTTCAGTTCTAAGTGCACACTTTTAGTGCTGGCTTAGCAATGTGTCAGGTTTGGAGTGTATGCTAGTAGTATGAAGACAGTTAAGTTGGTCTCCCCAATCATTATATAAGCGCTGCCGCGTCTTTATAAGCGAAGAGCTGCGACATCCTCCTTAGCATACATTATGAATCACCGCTTCCTCTACAACCGCCATAGGCCATACAACCAACAAGTGCATATACCACACGCTCATCTGCTGCTGCTGCTGCTGCTATTCGCGTATGTTTAGGACCACTGGGTTCACAACTCGCGCTCACTAACCAGTCAACTGAAACTCGGTGCGGTTATAACGCACTGGTTGCTTGGGTTACCTCAGTTGTCATCGTGGATTCGTTGTAGTCACATCGTATATATATGTCCGTTTATTAATAATAATAACAAACAATTTGTTTATATATCGTTAACATGTCATTCAAGCAAACGTGAGAAGTTACTTGAACTGATACTGAAGCATAGACACGATATTTAAAATTATCGGTTCTTTTTTTATTTTTTTATTAATTATGGTTTTTTAAATAAAAGTGTTACATTTAAGTGTTAATTTTTTAAATGTTGGTTTTGAAAACTATTCTAGTTGTTTAAATTTGTGATTTTTAACTAGAGTTCAACTAACTAAAGGTAATATTAATTTTTAATTAGCATTAAATCATTTATACCCTGTAATATAAACTAATTAATATTTGAATATTGTTTGTACTTTACTAAAATGAATAAAAGCAAACTTTAATTCAAAATGGGGAAATAGGAACCCATTTCATAACTTTTAGTTTCGCGCCGAAGTTAATTGTTGTTTTTATATAAATTTAGTTGCATTTTTGCGGGTAAGATTTATGAATTCTGTACAAACATATAAAATTATCAATTTTTGTATCTTGACGTACAAATTTGCTCAACTGAATACAAAATATTCGGTAAGACCGGAAGTCTTCTTGTTTTTAATCTCGGCTTAAATCTTTTCTATTCGGTTTCCGAGAGCAATGGAGTTATACAAGAAATATTAAGGGGTTGTTTCTTACATTTTACTTGCATATTTCGAACTTAAGTCGAATTTTTGCGGGCAAAATTAAATATAAAATTATTTCTCTATAACTCGAATTTTCTAAATCATTTTTGTTCACACTTTCGGGGGTATTTATTAATCGATTGAGATTTATACGATTCATATATTTCATACACAATTGTTAAGTATCTAAAAGCCATTTAGCCTGTACAAAAATCCAAATAATAACCACAAGAAAAATTAAAATTTAATATTCATTGTTACACGGCCATGTTGAGTTTATTTAAATTCGTTATAATAAATATGAAAAAGTTTAGCCTAAAATACGTTTATTTTCTATAAGAATAATAAATTTTTTTCGACATACTGTCGTAAAAATTCATCTCTTATTTAACTATTTAAATTAATTCGCTTAAATTATACGACTAAGCACGATTTATTATATACTAACACACGTTTTGGATTAAATAACTATGACAAGTATGACCCATTAATAATTTAAGACGACTATATATTATTTAAATCCAATTTAATTAAATAAAACATTTTTATAAATGTAATAAATTATAATAATTTTGCCTACATTTTGTAATAACACACACTTAATATTGTATCATTGGTTATTTCGAGTTTTGTATAATTTTGCCGCCAAATTCGTCGGTTTTGTACTGTGTTGAAGCGGTCTGACGTAATAAAAGACATACGTTCTTGCGTATACCATAGAAAACAGTATTACTTATGTGTTTTTAACGATAGAACGATTGTCTGTGATTGAGTAAGACTAAGATTCTTATAAAATTTATAGCACATATTTTATTTTTGTGTCTTTAAAGCTAAATATTAAATTAATATATTTGTTACACATTTGAAGTGGCCTACACTAGACTTTCGTGTACTTAAAGGATATATATAGTTATTTTGTTGTATATTTATGTTATTTTATTATCGAGAGATATCGGATTTTCCGTCAAAATTCATATAATATAGTTTTAATTTTGTTTTAAATGTTGACAATCGTTAGTGTTGCGATTATATTGAACAATTTAATAAATATAGAGTAACCATGGATACCACATATAAATTAATAGTTCTTCGAGATATAAATACGCAATTTTTATAATTTTAAACATAATAAAGCATTATTTTAAATTTAGATAGTTTTTTTCTAATAAATATAGATATATATATATATATATATATATATATATATATATATATATATATATATATATATATATATATATATATATATATATATATATAAACATATCCTCGGATTATTATGTTCACTGCAGATTTTCTTATTGTTTCATTATTATTATGATATTTCTTCATAAAGACTTTCGAAATAATGTCTGAGAATATACAAATTAGACAAGATTTAATACGAATCTCTACATCCAAGCTAATGTTTGTCTATGTAACTGTAGTTTAAAAATGTCTGGAATTTCTCTATTCAAAGTTCCAGGTAGAACAAAACTTAGTCATATTAAATTAAAAATTAATTAGCTAATTTGATTCTCAATTAGTGATAGACAAAATATAATTAAAAATATAACTTTTATATGTCACAATACAATTACAAACATTTATAAGAATAAAAAATTATATTTATAAATAAGTTAAGGCCACTCCAGCTTTTTTATTATCTTATACAAACGCAAATATAATAATCTAATATTTTCGAACCTGAATTTATAACGGAAATACACGTTTTGGCCATATCAAAATTGAATCTCGTCGTATAATGAACTAATTCCGTAAATCCCGGTTAAAATACGTGAAAAATGCTCGGTTATGATGGACTCGCTTATAATAGACCTTCGCGCGGATAATATACTAATTTCGTTATTCAGGTTTATTATAAGAGTCGTTCAATGCTTCCCATTAATTAGTGTGATACAAATTGAGATGTTTCATTTATGCATAGTTTAAAGTTCAAATAAAAATGCAAACTAATTAATATGTATGCTTTGTTTTACATATTTTAATTTAAAAAGTACATATTTGGAATATATATGTTTGCAATTTAGCCGTACGAAGCATTCGGTCGTGTGTCTGTAGCATTCTCGGATCAAAAAATTTCCTTAACAAAAATATATATAACTTATATACTTGGATGTTAGTCGTCGCTCGCTCGTAAGACCAAATTTGTGTTTTCTACTCCTCTGAAGGTACCGAAGCGATTTACACCAAATTTGCTACACATATTATTTGGCATCCCATTTGAATACGCTCGCAGTTTAAATCCAATCGCCCATATAATTCCTGAGTTATTGGGCCCCAAAATTTGAAACCCCCCTTAATACTGCCCTTATAAAAATAATTTAAATACCCAAAAACTCTACTAAGAATTTTAAGATATTTTATGTCCACAAGATTTTTTCTAATTGTTAACCCAATGCTCGAAAAAAACTATTAAATATTATAATTCTGAATTTTAAATTATGCATTAATTTTTTTTTTTCAATATTATCTACAAAAAATTGTAAGACTTTTTATATCTATAGCATTTTTTCAAATTGTTAACCAAAAGGCCATAATAATTAAAAACCGCTGCTCGTATCGCATATATTATACTTATAAGGCGAGCTGGACGCATAAGTGCGTTGGACCTAACCTTATTTTTAACAAAATGATCTACAAACAATTCCTAGACTTTTTATATCTATAGCATTTTTTCAAATTGTTTAACCAAAAGGGCATAATAATTTAAAACCGCTGTTCGTATCGCATATATTATACTTATAAGGCGAGCTGGACGCATTGGACCTAAGCTTGTTTTTATCAAAATGATCTACGAAACATTCCTAGACTTTTTATGTCTATAACATTTTTTCAATTTGTTAACCAAATGGCCATAATAATTATAATCTGCTGCTCGCATCGCATATTTTATACTTATAAGACGAACTGGACGCATTGGTGCGTTGGACCTAAACTTGTTTTTATCAAAATGATCTACGAAAAATTCCTAGACTTTCTATATCTTTAACATTTTTTCAAATTGTTAACTAAAAAGGCATAATAATTAAAATTCGCTGCTCGCATCGCATATATTATACTTATAAGGCGAGCTGGACGCACAGGTGCGTTGGACCTAAGCTTGTTTTTATCAAAATGATCTACAAACAATTCCTAGACTTTTTATATCTATAGCATTTTTTCAAATTGTTTAACCAAAAGGCCATAATAATTAAAAACCTCCGGTCGCATCGCATATATTAGTATTAGGAGAGCAGGAGGTATCTTATCTAAAGGCGAGCTCTACGCATTGGTGCGTTTTGCGCGTACCAAATCTTGTGTATTTAATTATGATCTTTTCAAGAACGATATTGGGTTAAAATGGACTATCTTGGTATTTCTAAGTCCATTATAAGCGGATTAGATTGGTTCGTACGATAGTACAAAAGATCTATAGTGTTCGGTCGTGTATTTGTAATATTTGGTGGTTGCACATTTTGCTGAATGTATCTCATACAATCATACATTTGTATGAGATACATTCAGCAAAATGTGCAACCACAAAATATTACAAATACACGACCGAACACTATAGATCTTTTGTACTATTGTACAACGAGCAAAAAATGTAGCCGTTATTTTGAATTCGAATTGAATCTGGAAAATAACTTCCAGAAAGTTTGAGCAATTGACGTAAATATTAATTTGTAATAAATGAATAAAAATAAAAGAAGTGAATAATGAATAATTTGTTTACTGTTTCTAAAATTTTATGTAAAATTATTCTATACGAATTTGATATGTTGTATGTTTTTCCAATATCAATACAATAAAAAAAAAATCAACAATATTTCATTGTAAACAAAACATGAATGAATGTTTTCTAATTAAATACAAATAAATATTGCAATTCGTAATTCTCTGTATCATATGTTCCGTTGGGTGCACGTGCGTCAATCGCTGATAAAAATATTCAATATTATTATTAACAGGTTATATGCTAAAAATACTGTTTATTGGTGTACGTTTTATTTGCAATTATTTTACTATTGCAACATTTAAATAAACATTATATTTTTTCCGCAATTTCCCAGTACACATTATTTTATTTTATCAATTCAAAAATCAGTGTTTAAAAATACGTGTTTTACACACCAAATAAATAATAGGTCGAGCTGAAGGCATTGGTGCCTGTACTTGTAAAAAAATAATTATATAGATGACAAAAAAAAAAAGGTAAATGGTTATGTGAGCCTAAAATTACGATCGCCGGCTCCTCGGTCACTTTCTTTCATGTAATATGAATTACGTGCAAACCTTGACTTAGTGTACATGCGCAAAAACGTATATTGCTCAACAGTCAACATAACCTCAAACTGATCAATGGCAGCTGGCAGTGTCATTACCAACTGAAGATGAATTCTACTTGCTACATTTACATAATATAATCACTTGAATGAATGCAAACATTCTGGAACCAGATTAGATAATATTTAGCTATTATATACATACGTATGAGTTACATTAGTCAGTTCACTGATTGGAAATGCTAAACTTTTGATTCAAAGTTTCCCCTGTTCTACATGAACGAAACAAGCATAATTAACTTTAAAATTAATTAAAATATAAACATGATTACAGATATTTAAAATACTATGTGCAGAGATTCCAATATTCATTTATGGTTGATTTAACTGCTGATACTTAAAATTCAAGCATAGCTAATATAATATTTTTTTAAATTAATTCTATTTAATTATTATAGCCTTTGAGTTAATAATCTTATCAAAATATTATTATTATAAAATGTCTTACAATTTATGTGATTCTTTTGGTTCCTAGTTTTTTTTAATATACAGTGTACAATCATGTACTTGAATATAAGTTATGAATCTTTTGCGAAATCGTATATTCACTCAAAATCTTATATATTTATAATAACAATAAAAGAAATTGAAATAATGGATAGTAAAAATTAGTTAGGTAACGAACAAGCTTAGGTACAACGCACCTATGAGTCCTGCTCGCCTAATAAGTATATGAGATGCGAGCAGCGGTTTTTAATTATTATGCCCTTTTGGTTAACAAATTGAAAAAATGTTATAGATTAAAAAAGTCTAGGAATTTTTCGTAGATCATTTTGATAAAAAACAAGCTTAGGTCCAACGCACCAATGCGTTCAGTTCGCCTTATAAGTATAATATATGCGATGCAAGCAACGGTTTTTAATTATTATGCCCTTTTGTTTAAACAATTTGAAAAGTTGCTATAGATATAAAAAGGCTAGGAATTTTTCGTAGATCATTTTGATAAAAACAAGTTTAGGTCCAACGCACCTATGCGTCCAGCTCGCCTTATAAGTATAATATATGCGTGGCAAGCAACGGTTTTTAATTATTATGCCCTTTTGGTTAACAATTTGAAATAATGATATAGATATAAAAAGTTTAGGAATTTTTCATAGATCATTTTGATAAAAACATGCTTAGGTCCAACGCACCTATGCGTCCAGCTCGCCTTATATGTATAATATATGCGATGCGAGCAGCGGTTTTTAATTATTATGCCCTTTTCGTTAACAATTTGAAAAAATGATATAGATATAAAAAGTTTAGGAATTGTTTGTAGATCATTTTGATAAAAACAAGCTTAGGTCCAACGCACCTATGCGTCTAGCTCGCCTTACAAGTATAATATATGCGATGCCAGCACCGTTTTTTAATTAGTATGCCCTTTTGGTTAACAATTTGAAAAAATGTTATAGATATAATAAGTCTAGGAATTGTTTGTAGATCATTTTGGTAAAAACATGCTTAGGTCCAACGCACCTATGCGTGCAGCTCGCCTTATAACTATAATATATGCGATGCGAGCAGCGGTTTTTAATTATTATGGCCTTTTGGTTAACAAATTGAAAAAATGTTATAGATATAAAAAGGCTAGGAATTTTTCGTAGATCATTTTGATAAAAACAAGTTTAGGTCCAACGCACCTATGCGTCCAGCTCGCCTTATAAGTATAATATATGCGTGGCAAGCAACGGTTTTTAATTATTATGCCCTTTTGGTTAACAATTTGAAATAATGATATAGATATAAAAAGTTTAGGAATTTTTCATAGATCATTTTGATAAAAACATGCTTAGGTCCAACGCACCTATGCGTCCAGCTCGCCTTATATGTATAATATATGCGATGCGAGCAGCGGTTTTTAATTATTATGCCCTTTTCGTTAACAATTTGAAAAAATGATATAGATATAAAAAGTTTAGGAATTGTTTGTAGATCATTTTGATAAAAACAAGCTTAGGTCCAACGCACCTATGCGTCTAGCTCGCCTTACAAGTATAATATATGCGATGCGAGCACCGTTTTTTAATTAGTATGCCCTTTTGGTTAACAATTTGAAAAAATGTTATAGATATAATAAGTCTAGGAATTGTTTGTAGATCATTTTGGTAAAAACATGCTTAGGTCCAACGCACCTATGCGTGCAGCTCGCCTTATAACTATAATATATGCGATGCGAGCAGCGGTTTTTAATTATTATGGCCTTTTGGTTAACAAATTGAAAAAATGTTATAGATATAAAAAGGCTAGGAATTTTTCGTAGATCATTTTGATAAAAACAAGTTTAGGTCCAACGCACCTATGCGTCCAGCTCGCCTTATAAGTATAATATATGCGTGGCAAGCAACGGTTTTTAATTATTATGCCCTTTTGGTTAACAATTTGAAATAATGATATAGATATAAAAAGTTTAGGAATTTTTCATAGATCATTTTGATAAAAACATGCTTAGGTCCAACGCACCTATGCGTCCAGCTCGCCTTATATGTATAATATATGCGATGCGAGCAGCGGTTTTTAATTATTATGCCCTTTTCGTTAACAATTTGAAAAAATGATATAGATATAAAAAGTTTAGGAATTGTTTGTAGATCATTTTGATAAAAACAAGCTTAGGTCCAACGCACCTATGCGTCTAGCTCGCCTTACAAGTATAATATATGCGATGCGAGCACCGTTTTTTAATTAGTATGCCCTTTTGGTTAACAATTTGAAAAAATGTTATAGATATAATAAGTCTAGGAATTGTTTGTAGATCATTTTGGTAAAAACATGCTTAGGTCCAACGCACCTATGCGTGCAGCTCGCCTTATAACTATAATATATGCGATGCGAGCAGCGGTTTTTAATTATTATGGCCTTTTGGTTAACAAATTGAAAAAATGTTATAGATATAAAAAGTCTAGGAATTTTTCATAGATCATTTTGATAAAAACAAGTTTAGGTCCAACGCACCAATGCGTCCAGCTCGCTTTATAAGTATAATATATGCGATGCAAGCAACGGTTTTTAATTATTATGCCCTTTTGGTTAACAATTTGAAAAAATTATATAGATATAAAAAGTTTAGGAATTTTTCGTAGATCATTTTGGTAAAAACAAGTTTAGGTCCAACGCACCAATGCTTCCAGCTCGTCTTATAAGTATAATATATGCGATGCAAGCAGCGGTTTTTAATTATCATGGCCTTTTGGTTAACAAATTGAAAAAATGCTATAGGTATAAGAAGTCTTACAATTTTTTGTAGATTACTTTGATAAAATAACATTCTTACTGCATATTTGAAAATACAAAATTATAATATTTAATATATTTTTATGGCCTGTGAGTTAACAATATGAAAAATTCTTGTTGACATAAAATATCTTAGAATTTTTAATAGAATTCTTGGGTGTTTTAATAATTTTTATAAAGGCAGTATTAAGGGGGGCTTCAAATTTTGGGGCCCTATAACTCGGGAAGTATACAGGCGATTGAATTCAAACTGTGAGTGGATTCAAATGGAATACCAAATAATATGTTTAGCAAATTTGGTTCAAATCACTTCGGTACCTTCAGAGGAGTAAAGGGCACAAATTTTGTCTTACGAGCGAGCGACGACTAACATTATACATATATTTGGATTCTCCTAACACTTTTTGTTAATAATTTTTTTTGATCCGAGAATGCTACAGACACACGACCGAATGCTTTAGCTTCTTCGGTACTTCGTACGGCGAGCTAATAATGAATAAATTGAGTAATATTAAGGAAAACTTTCTTGAAATTAGATTTTTTTCTAAAGAATTGTTTAAATAATGATTAATTAAAAAGACAAGTTTATAATTTAATGTACGTCTTCTAGAAAATATAAAGCAATTCATTCGTTTCAAGTAATTAAATGTGCAATTACAAATCTATATGGCCAATTTTAATTTAGACGTAACAATAGGTATAAATAAAAAATGTGCATAATTTGCATTTTTTAAAAGAAGGTCATTTTGTGAGTAATAATTGGCCATTACTGTACTTATTACAATCGTAGTATAAGCAAGTAATACAAATCCATTATTATATTACTTGGAAATTAATCACGATGAGACATACGTTTTATTATACGCATCCGGCGTAAAGATGCTTCTGTACGTTTATAAATACTTTAATTTGTACTTAGGCTTGGAAAGAATATCGTGCAAAATTTGTGATAATAAACAATTTCCTTATTTCGAATTGTACATATTTCCTGTCGCCTTTTATATTTAATTATATTTATAAATGTAACAACAAAAATGTGGTTTTTAAATTGCTATAAGTAATTTAGAGTTTCCTTATTTACAATTCTACAGTGAGAACTTTTGTTTTTGTAATTGAATGGTAAAAAGAATGGTTTAATTGTCTTTATTATGCCAATGGGGGCGTGTCTAGTTCTAAAAAAGGGTTGGTATATATGATCAATAGTGTCATCTGTGCTGATCCTCGTAATAAAACTCAAAGCAGCCGTGTCACTCGGCCGTAATTTATTTTTATACCTGAGTGAGACTAGTAGTATAGGTGTGCATCGCACAGAACATACACATATATATCCTTTCTCTCTGTTGTACCTACAGATTGTGTACAGATGCACACACACACACACACACACTTACACACAGGTAAATGAATTTTCCCAGCGTTCAAAGAGCTTCGTTTAACTTTGTACACACACAGACACAAAACATCGTCAAACAAATATTGTCATGGTTACGCCCTTCATGAACACATGCTTGACTATAAGGACTACAAGTGTATAACAAGAAATGTCACAAAACAAATAAAATGATCGGAATTGAGATTATAAAGTCAATAAATTCTACACAATTAAACATATTTTATAATCGTAACAATGTTTACTTTCCTATACGAATCTATATACACGAGAATTACACGATTTTCGAAATGATGTCTGTGTGTATGTGTGCTTGAACGCTCTACAGCAAATACGGTTCATGATATATTAGAAAACCTCTAATTTTTATAAACAATATCTTGACCGGAAATAATATTTTCTATAGCTATTTTTTAAATATCTCTAAAACAGAATTAGTTAGGTAGAGAACAAGCTTAGGTACAAAGCACCTATGAGTCCTGCTCGCCTAATAAGTATATGCGATACGAGCAACGGTTTTTAATTATGCCCTTTTGGTTTACAATTTGAGCAAAATGTTATAGATATAAAAACACTTTTTTTTAAATTTATAGATTACTTTGATAAAACAAGATTCGTTGCGTACAACGCACCGATGCGTCCAGCTCGCCTTATGAGTAATATATTCGATGCGAGCACCGGTTTTTAATTATTATGCCATTTTGGTTAATTATTTGAACAAAAAAGTGTTATTATTTTGATAAGAAAAATTTTTAAATTCAATATTATATTTAATTTTTTTTTTCGGGCTTTAGGTTAATAATATAACAAAATCTTATAGATATAAAATATCTTAGAATATTTAGTAGAATTTTTGGGTGTTTTAATTATTTTTATAAGGGCAGTATTAAAAAAAAAAAAACATTTTAGTGCATATTTTAAAATTCAAAATTATAATATTTAATAATTTTTTTCGGGCTTTGGGTTAACAATATGAAAAAATCTTGTTGATATAAAATATCTTAGAATATTTAGTAGAATTTTTGAGCGTTTTAATTATTTTTATAAGGGCAGTATTAAGGGGGGCTCCAAATTTTGGGGCCTTATAACTCGGGCGATTGGATTTAAAATGCGAACAGATTCAAATGGGATGCCAAATAATATATGTAGCAAATTTGTTGTTAATTGCTCCGGTACCTTCAGAGGTCTTACGAGCGACGACTAACATCCAAGTATATATAAGTTATATATATTTTTTTGGATTCAGGGCGACGCATTTTTTGACCCTACAGATACACAACCGAATCCTTTAGCTTCTTCGGTACTTCGACGAGCTAAAAATGCATCGTATAAAAGTTCAAAAAGTCTATTCGAAAATTGTACCATTTACCGGAAAATCACATTTGATAATAGTGATTTTACAGTAATTGGTATCATTTTTAGAAAAACTTTTCAAACAAAAGTTGTTAGAAATTTAAACAGCTATAACTTTTATTAGTATCATTTTTTTTATAAATCGTGTTGTTTTCGAAATATACAAAAAGTAACGAGAGTTAACCTTTATTTACGGTTTAGATATTTACAGTTTAAGTTTCACAATTTTCCCTTAATCAGTTTTGGCTCTAGAGCGTTCACATACAGTCGTCATTTCAAAAATAGTCAAAATGAGCATATTTCCGTTAAATTTGAATACTTTTATGGTTACAATACTTCCTTTAGACTTCGTCTAAGAAAGTAATAATATATATATTAGAATTTTAAACACGAAATTTGCTAAGATAAATAAATAAAATGTTACTCTACAAAAATATGGATAATGTGACATATCACCCTAACGCTCTAGACGAATTTTGAAATTATTAACTCAGTGTAACTATGCATGTTATTCTCTTGTAGTTCTCATATACTGTGTGGACATACAACAAACGAAACGTCGGCTTATGTTGTTAGCTTTAGTCTATGTGTTTTTTAAATTTCTTCCTTATATTTGGTATTTTTTTCATGTATTCTCCAATTCTCTTCAATAGTCAATAATCAATATTAGGGTGTATACATGCTTACTTTTTATTTTCTTATACAACTGTATATAAGAAAGTATTGTCATTGAAAATTTCGATGTTGACATTTTAATGTTTTGAACATCCCTGAATCGTTTCTGAATATTTTAAAAATTACGCCTGTCTGTCTGTCTGTCTGTAATCGCTATAATTAATATTTATTAAATTGTTGATAATGGCGTAATGGCTTTATTTAAATTTAAAACAATATTATTCGCTCAGTCGTTTTGTAATAAAATTATATGAATATAACACAAATATTTACGCATATTTGTTTTGAGTATACGTAAAACAATGGTGATATACGCAGTTGTAATTACTTAATCAAACTAATAAGATTAATTTCAATATATTACGTTATCAAATTGTTATTTTAGTCAATGCTTTATAATTTGTTTAACAAATATTTTCAATGAAGTCATCGGTAAATACACATAAACATTAATTATTATATATTTTTTTTAACTATTTCTAAAGTATATAAAACTAATTAAGTATTAAAAATACTTGTCATGGGCTATTATTAACAACTATACAAATTTTAATAATACCACAGAAAAATGTGGAGTGGCCTACACTTGTTTTTCTTACACATAGTTTTCCTAGACAAACGTACCAATACTCCACAGTAATACTTGTACCATTTAGCTTATTATTTTATTACGTTATCAAAATACTGTTTCTTCAATATAAATATATATTGTTTTTTTTTCGTACGACGAGTTAAAAATATTGATTAATTCAAACATATTTTATTAACAATAATTTCGAAATGTTTGGATGTCCGTATATGAAAAAGATTTAAATTCACTGGTGTATATATGAAATGTCAAATATATATATATATATGTATAAGTATATTTCGAATTTTTACAAAATGTATGAATCATGCGAAAAATAACAGTATTTATTGGTATGTATAAATGTTTTTATAGTTACATCCTCATAATATCTGTAATTTTATGCATCATAAATGGTCAACGGATTACTGTACATAATTTATGTTTCATTTCGCAACCGAGTGAAAATATTTGTCGGACTTCTTCGCCAACTATTTCATACAGGCATTTACTTTTGATATGATTACTTTCTTATACGAATGTTTATAAAGAAATATCAGAGGCTCCCGAAATTATTTTGTAGTACGTAGTACCGAAGAAGCTAAATCGGTCGTGTGTCTGTAGCATTCTCGGATCAAAAAATATCATTAACAAAAAGTGTTTGTCTCGTCGCCCTGAATCCAAAAATATATATAACTGGATGTTAGTTATCCGCTCGTAAGACCAAATTTGTGCCCTCTACTCCTCTGAAGGTACCAGAGCAATTAACACCAAATTTGGTACACATATTATTTGGCATTCCATTTGAATCCGTTCGCATTTTAAATCCAATCGCCTATATACTTCCCGAGTTATAGGGCCCCAAAATTTGGAACCCCCCTTAATACTGCCCTTATAAAAATAATTAAAACACTCAAAAATTCTACTAAATATTCTAAGATATTTTATATCTACATGATTTTTTCATATTGTTAACCTAAAGCCCGAAAAAAAAGATTAAATATTATAATTTTGAATTTTAAGACTTTTTATTTTTATAACATTTTTTTAAATTGTTAACCAAAAGGTCATAATAATTAAAAATCACTGCTCGCAACGTATATCTTACCAAAAGGCGAGCTCTACGCGTTGGTGCGTTTTACGCGGACCAAATCTTGTTTATTAATAAATTATTATTAGAGCATTTCTTTGGATAAAAAATCTAATTTCAAGAAAGTTTGCCTTAATATTACTCAATTTATTGATTATTTAGTCTATTTATTGCAACTACATTCTTATTTAAGGTTTCTGTCTTTATTATAAGGTAAATTTATTTATAATAGATTTACGATTAAATACAGCAACATTTAATATAACATATTTTACTGCAGGTACGATTTATTAACAGTAAATACATGGTGCATTTATCTAGTTTATACGGTAATAAGATTTATTTATATTAAAGAACGCTTATCTGGGGCTACCAAATATACCATTTATTTAATATAACACTATGTACATTGATTTCGTTGTATTTAAATATGGGATTTATCTAAAAGTAATTATCCTAAATTGATTACAGTAAATCTTTTTCTCAGTGTATGACTAAACTATTTTAACATGAGTAGGGGGGCACCACGTGCCCAAATCATATACATTTAATTCCTCATCGCGTTATAATTTTCTTAATACCTCGAGCTATTAAAAATAATTGTTTTGTAATTTAAAATATTTATGCTTGTTAAATAAGTTGCTAAACATGTATCACTTCAAGATTGTAGGACTATATCCTCGCTGACTTCGAGGCAGCCTGTCATACTTGCAATTAGTGGATCGAATCCACCTCAGACCAGGTTTTTTTAAAATTATAAATTAGGCGTTCTGCATGCACATTCACACACACACACACACACAAACATATATATATATATATATATATATATATATATATATATATATATATATATATACATATACATATAAGCACATACATACACACCGGAAGTAACAATTAACTCCTGCTGTTATATTTTTAATATCTCGGAAATGACATGAGTTAAAGTACATAATACTTTCTTTTATGCATAACGTATAAGAAAATTATATATATACATATACATATATATATATATATATATATATATATATATATATATATATATATATATATATATATATATATATATATATATTTATCCGCACTAATCAAGTTCTAAAATCGCAATAATCGTAAAATTGAACTAAACGAATTCATAACTTTGATCAAATTCCCCAATTAATTGAACATCCGGCAGAAGCGTCGGCAGTGTCGATAAAGAAGATTCCTCTCGCTCTCACCACTGAGTTTAACCTAAAGAGTAACGGGAACTTGGTACTTATAAACTACGGTATATCTCGCAGTTTAGAGTACCTAGCCGTCCGTCCGTCGGTTGGTCGTAACCTATTACTAAGCATTAGGCGTAATAGTTGTTTTTGAAAAGAGTGCCTACGCATCTACGCGTAGTGACAACGCATGCGCACACACTCACTACTGCGAAGATAGCTGTAATTTAATTAATAAGGATGTTGTGAGCGAACGTCACATGCATAGCACAATAAGACGATTAGAATGAATAATGCCGTCAAATGCCGTCTTGCCGTCGCACTTAGACGGTGTTGAATTTCGGATGTTGCCGATAATTATACGCGCAGAAGCAAGAAATTCAAGGTTATTGCAATAGGCTATTTAGATGCTATTTTTAGCGGAATTGTAGGTGGCAGCTAAGTAATTCGATGCTAATTCGGTTTTATTTAGACTGTTTAATGGATGCCATGCTTTACATCTCTGCGAAAAGAAGACCTTCACATCCAATAACATTTGTGATATTACCAAGCATTAAACTATTATTATTATTGCAACGTTCCTACTCACGCGTCTTTATGCGTCTGGAGGTATTGCCCTCAAATTAAGTAGCTCTCCTTAATACTGCATTTAAACAATTTTTGAAAATACCAAAAATATTTACAAACATAGCTAAATATTTTATGTCTACAAAGTTTCTTTAATTTGTGAGCTCAGAGGCTATAATTAAATAATTTAAGAAAATGTAAAAATACATTAGTATTAAATATTTGCCTTTGTGTACATGGATGAAAGAGTCATATTTTGAAAGTTTTCCAATAAATGTATGGCATCTGAATAAAATAAATGGAATTTCCTGATTGATTACAATATGCTGTTTGGATGCAGTGAGTATGAACGGTCCTATACGGAAATGAATGCCAGTTTCAGATATATGTTTAATGGATTATAAATAGCCGGAAGTGAACAAAAATTACACTTTATATAATATAATATTTTCAGGCAATTTATACTGAAAATCACTTACATATATTTATTTAATTTTGCATTCTAAATTGTAAATACAATACATCAGAAGGATTTAAGACAAAATAATTTGTACAGTTCCGGTGTTATAGGGCCTTATAATTTTGAGCCCCCTTAATACTGCTCCAGGACAATTTTTTAGAAAATTCTAGTCATTTTTTTAAAGATATTTTATATCTAAAAAGTATCTTCAAATTATGAGCCCAGAGACTATAAAATAATCATTTTTAACTTTAAAATAATTAAAGATAAATCACTTACATATAGTGATTTAATTTTGTATTCTAAATTGTAAATACAGTACAGATTAGAAGGATCTAACGCAAAATAATTTCTATTGTACAGGTCCGGTGTTATAGAGCCCCAAAATTTTGAGCCCCCTTAACACTGCTCCAGGACAATTTTTGATTTTTTTAGAAGATTCTAGTAATTTTTTTAAGATATTTTATATCTAAAAAGTTTCTTCAAATTATGAGCCCAAGGACTTTAAAAAATTATTATAATAATTAAAGAAAGAGAATAACATTTCTTTTTTTATTATTCAAAAAAAAAAATGTTATAAGAAATTTTATATTTATAGGGTTTTTCAGATTGTGAACCGATAATTTTTGCATTTTTTCTAAAGATATTTTATATCTAAAAACGTTTCTTCAAATTATGAGCCCAAGGACTTTAAAAAATTATTATAATAATTAAAGAAAGAGAATAACATTTCTTTTTTTATTATTAAAAAAAAAAAAATGTTATAAGAAATTTTATATTTATAGGGTTTTTCAGATTGTGAACCAATAATTTTTGCATTTTTTCTAAAGATATTTTATATCTAAAAAGTTTTTTCAAATTATGAGCCTAGAGACTATAAAAAAATAATTAATAGAAATAATAATAGAAAGAAAAAAACATTTTCTTCTATTATTCAAAAAAAAATCGAAATGTTTTAAGACATTTTATATTTATAGCGTTTTCAGATTGTGAAACGATAATTTTTAAAAATTAAAAAAAAATCTAGTAATTTTTGTAAAGATATTTTATATCTAAAAAGTTTTTTCAAATTATGAGCCCAAAAACTAAAAAAAAAAAAAAAAATTAAAGAAAAAGAAAACCATTTTTTTAATTATTAAAAAAAAAAGAATCAAAATGTTATGACATTTTTTATGTATTATAGCGTTTTTCAGATTGTAAACCGACAATTTTTAAAAATCTTAGAAAAATCTAGTAATTTAAAAAAATAATTAATAATAATTAGGGAAAAAGAAAAACAATCTTTTTTATTATTCCCAAAAAAAAAGAAGCTATGACATTTTATATTTATAGCGTTTTTCAGATTGTGAACCCGAAAACCATAAAAAATTGTTAATAATAATGAAAATGATATACAAATTAAAATTTTTGTTGCAACTATATTACTTATTTAAGGTTTCTGTCTTTATTATAAGGTCAATTTATTTATAATAGATTTACGAATAAATACAGCAACATTTAATATAACATATTTTACTGCGAGTACGATTTATTAACAGCAAATACATGGTGCATTTATCTAGTTTATTTGGTAATTAGATCTATTTATGTTAAAGAACGTTTATCTGGGACTATCAAATGTTGATTGCAACAATAAATTTTGAATTCGAACGATTGCTATAGTTTTCATTAATGATTTTTATCAATTAATCTCTTAATTAAACACATCAGTGGTTAATAAACTATATTCTACATAAATATATATATATATTATAATCCAACAAATAGAATATTCAGCGAGCTGAAGACATTGGTTGCTTTTCAATCATTTTCTGAAGGCTGTATTAAGAGAGGTTTTAAATTTCAGAACCTTATTACTCAGACGATTACATTTAATATGCGACGTAAACTTCTTGGGTGTCCAAATTTTATGTATATCAAATTTTGTTAATATCGAGTGGTACCTTCAGAGAAGTTACGGCCCCAAACTCAAGCCTTACGTCCGACCGAGTGAGATATATAATTTTTTTATTCAGATAGACGAGACAAGAACTTTTTGTTAAGACAATTCTTTGATACGAGCATGTTACAGACACACGACCGGTCATTATAGGTGTCGTGCATGTTGTACGAGCTAGAAACTGTCGCGCTGTTTTAGAGCGTAGTTTTCATATAATATAAATATATGGGGGGTTTATACGATATGAACCAGACAGTAAGCGTAAGCGTAATCCTGAACGCAAACATTGCCTGTATACAATAATTTTGTATTAGTTTTAAATGCATTTTCTCGTTAGGTTATTCAACTTTTGCGCAAAGTATAATCCCTCTGTGTATCGCGAGTAAAATATTGACTATGTATGAAACCTAATTATAGTAGTAGAGTTCGTGCGACCAACCGATCCGATCCGATCCGATTCTCTATTCAAAATACACACAAGTCATATTTTCTTTTTGCCATCGCAATTTACAACCCTTAAACCCATATAGAGTCGAGTAATATTTCACAGAATTGTGAGAATCTTGGGCAGAAATGGATTTGGAACTTTGCCGAAAATGTAAATACAATAAAGAAGAAAGCGAGCTTTTTGTTGTTCTATGACATTGGACCTAATATAATATACGCAGCACGCAGTGAATGTTAACTTTTTTATTTCCTTCATATAAGTGCTTAGTTTTTAAAATTGAAAAATAAAATTTCAAGCTTTGTCCCTAGATTACTTGTCGTAATAGAAAAATGGTGCAGTAAATAAAGAATGATTATTTAAGGAGAAAATATATGTATGTAAAATAGCAAAATGTATTGATGCATATAACAGTGCCTCCAGCTTACCGAGTGGCTAGCAGTGGGATGTCATTTGGCGTAAGTCCCCAAAAATCCCAGACACTATTTAATTTTTAGACCGATTTTAAAGCTAGATTCGTAATCTGCGACCCCAAAAACTTTATGTTATCAAATTTCGGTAATTGTATAGATAAATAAAAGTGGAAATATGGGGAACTTTTCTATAAACTTTTTCCGAATTATAAAAAGAATATTATCAAAATTAGTTTTGAGTCAACGGAGTTAGAATTTTGGCGAATTTTTCGCGTTTAGAAAATAGACTAGAAGGTGAAATGAAAACTATATAATTGTCTTACAATTTTTTGTAGATTATATTGATTAAAAAAAAAATTGTTTGTGTATATTTTAAAATTCAAAATTATAATTTTTTTTTCGGGGTTTGGGTTAACAATATGAAAAAATCTTGTAGACATAAAATATCTTAGAATTTTTAGTAGAATTTTTAGGTGTTTTAATTATTTTTAAAAGGGTAGTATTAAGGGGGGCTCCAAATTTTGGGGCCCTATAACTCGGGAAGTATATTGGCGATTGGATTTAAACTGCGAGCGGATTCAAATGGGATACTAAATAATATATGTAGGAAATTTGGTGTGAATCGCTCCGGTACCTTCAGAGAAGTAGAGGGCACAAATTTGGTGTTATGAGGGAGCGACGACTAACATCCAAGTATATAAGTTATATACATTTTTGGATTCAGGACGACGAGACAAACACTTTTTATTAATGACATTTTTTGATCCGAGAATGCTACAGACACACGACCGAATGCTGTAGCTTCTTCGGTACTTCGTACGGCGAGCTAAAAATGATGAATATTAAAAATATATTATTTTAAATTATTTTTATATACGTTATAAGTTCACAATTTGAAAAAACTTTGTAGTATTTCTTGTTATTTTTAAAAAGTTTGTTAATAAAAAATTAAGGAAGTACAAGGGCGATTGGATTTAAACTGCAATCGGATTTAAATGAGACACCACAGAATATATATAGAAAATTTGGTCCAAATCTGTCCTGGACCTTTAGAGAATAGAGGGCACAAATTTGCTCTTACGAGCAATACGATATATAGATGATTTATATATATATATATATATATATATATATATATATATATATATATAAATATATATATATATATATATATATATATATATATATATATATATATATATATATATATATATTTGATTTAGGGCGATGATACAAGAATTTTTGAGACATCCACAACAGAATATAATTAATAAAGTTCCACGTCGCTAAAATATGATTAATTTGCGAATAAATGCGAATAATCAACCCCTTGTATCGCGATATCTGATTCGTAGTAGAGCAGTGGAGCAATCGAACAGTACAAAAGCGACAATAACGTGACCTAATTTGAGGTTAGAAGCAGGCGGCAGGGCAGCGATCCATCATGCTGCTTTTATTTAGTGCTGCTTCACACTAGTGCGTTCGCCCGCTAGTGCACAGTAGAGCACAGCGCCATAGATAGATAGATACGCTCTTTAGTGCTGGCCATTCTAAGAACTATTTATTCAGCTAATCAACAAAGATACACGTACTGCCCTATTTACTTGCTGTGATTACATCCGCTACTCATATATTATATAATAAATTAATGGAGGGTTATGTTATATTACATATATTATTATATGCAAGCATAAATTTAATGGATATTTATATAACGGACATGAGGGACCAATGGGACACTTTTGCTACTCTGATTATAAACGCATATACAAGAGCATTATTGCGAATGCATACTGAAATATATATCACATTATAGGTACCGGTACCTATGCCTTCAGCTCGCCGTTTAACTGCACACTACACTGGCTGTATTAAGACTCGCATTCTGGAATTATAAATTTAAAAATAATTGTTATTGCCTTTGGGTTCACAATCTGAAAAAAATGAGGAGTAGCCTGCACTCGACTTAAATATATATCCCTAATAAACTGTCAAATAATACCAACACTTATTATTTTATTACGTTATCAAATACTGTTTCTTCAATATAAAATATAGATTGTTTCTTTAATATTCACCTTATCAATAAAATCAAATATTATATTTAATATGTACTAATTTTCAATATTTATTTTCAATAACCAATACACTCGATCAATTGGTGTTAATCGGTGGAAAACAACATAAATTATTTCAGTGTATTTTGTTTCTCTGTCAAAATATGTTCAGGTATAATTCATATAATTTGTTTAACATATTCTGCATATATGGCAACATAAATAAGTAATTTATGATTTTCCGTAGCAGTTTTCTCGTAATTGGTACATTTTTTGAAGGAATTTTTCAAACAAAAATTGTGTGAAATATTAATAACTATTTTTGCTATAAGTGCAGCCGTTCTAGTGATATTGGAGATGCATAAAGTAAACATGCACTTCCGGTTTGAACATTCTTTTTAAAAATAAGAGGTGCACATCTAGGGCGTATACAAGTCTTAATTTTGATGTTATATAATTTACGTTCGACAGTTTTGGCTCTAGAGTGTTCACAGACAGACAGACACACAGACGTCATTCCGAAAATAGTCACATTCGATTTAGGGAAAGTCAAAACGTGTATATCCGTTGTAATCTCGAATTCGAATCTATTCTTGATTACAATACTTACGTATTACTTCGTAAAAGAAAGTTATAATGATAATTATATAAAAAGCTTAAAAATTATTATTTTTTTGTTCAAAATGTGACGAAATTTTGTCGACAAAAAATATCTTTATACATTATAAGTTTCTTCTAAAGGTAGAAATAAGGAGGGAACCATATTATGAGGCCCTATAACTCCGGAAGTATAAAGGCGATTAGATTTAAACTGCGAACGGATTTAAATGGGATACCACAAAATATGTGTAACAAATTGGGTTTAAAACGCTTCGGTACCAAAAATTTTGACTATAAAATATAAATACTAGAAGCAAAAGAAAATCGACTGAAGGTCACTTGCCGTACGAAGTACAGAAGCGCTAATGCATTCGTCGTGTGTCTGTAACATTCTTGGATCAAAAGGAAACCTTAACAAAAAGTACTTATCATTTTGCCCTGAATCCAAAAATATATCTCTCGCTCGTAAGACCAAAATTTGTGCCTTCTACTCATCTGAAGTTACCAGAGGAATTTTTAACAAAAAAAGTGCTTGTTTCGTTGCCGTGAATCCAAAAATATATATAACTTACATACTTAAGTATGTAAGTTATATATATTTTTGGATTCACGGCAACGAAACAAGCACGAGCGAGCGACGACTAACATCCAATTGGATGTTAGTCGTCGCTCGCTCGTAAGACCAAATTTGTGCTCTCTACTCCTCTGAAGGTACCAGAGCGATTCACACCAAATTTGGTACACATATTCTTTAGTATCCCATTTGAATCCGTTCGCAGTTTAATTACAATCGCCCTTATACTTCCGGAGTTATAGGCCCCACTTTAGAGCCCCCTTAATACTGCTATTAGAAAATAAATAAATTCCTTATTAACGTATGAATATTTCAAGTTAATGCCTCAGGGATTGAATATAAATTCTACTGTAAATATCATTAATTAAAATAGAAAATATTATTTGCAAATGTACATATGATGTTGTAGGTATTTGAATATAATACAAGTCGGAAATAAACATACCATTTTTTTCACTTTTATTGTTGTTGTATTATAGAATTTTTTTCTTCTTCACCGCGTGCTAACAAGAGAACAGAACAATGTATTTTATTGTTGTTACATTTTTACGCAATCGGTTACATTTATTATCTATTATAATAGAGAAATGAAAAAGAGATCTTTTTATTTCTGTGTTATTATGTTATTTATTTCATGGAATTTGTTGACGTTCCTTTTTTACACTTTCTATGAGATATTGAAAATTATTTGATGAACATTTCCTAATTTTATTAATTAAATCTCAGAAACAAATAACTTATATATTGGATAATATAACCAAACAATTTACTATCACATGATTTCTTCGTTTCACCTATAGATGGCGTTCAATATCTGATTAACTTAAAAAAAATTTTTTGTTATTTTTTTTAAGCCTATGGGCTCACAATTTGAAAAAGCTTTATTGACATAAAATAAAATATGTGTGCCCACTGGCTCCTATTGCATTTTAAATTTTATACCTCCAATATTTCCGTGATAGTGCCGTAAAAATTTAAGTATACACATAACAATTTTCCAATTTAAAATATTCAATAAAAAAATTGCTTTCATTGTTCTGTTTTGATAAGTTTTACTACTGCCCGTTTTTAAACATATTTGGCTTATCTCTTCATAAATAAATGATTGGTAAATTGTTTTCTTAAAATAAAAATATATATTTTTTTGTATATTGTCAATGTTTTATTTATGTATATATAAAAAATTATGAAAAATTAATATTTATTTCACATTTATGGCGTAGTGTCGAAATTCGGTTATGTCTAATCCGAGAAATGGATGTAATTTATCCTTGGCATTTTTTATTCCTTTTATGATTTCCTATTCTGTGAAAACTTTGAACACAAGAATACAGTTTTTTTTTATATTTTTTTTCATCAGCGTTTTTTCATTTCCAAGTATTTTAATCCGTAGAATTTTTATTTGTCAGCAAAAATATAACACAAAGTTGGCATAAGAAGACCTATATTAAACAATAGATCGCTTTGTCCCTTGTGCAGGGTTGCATTAAGGGATTATGAAGCAATAACGTCTTAAATTAATAGATTTAAATGTATTTACCGTTTTAGCTCGTCGTACAGTAGAGAAATACTGTTAAGTCGTGTGTCTGTAACATTCTTGGAATAAACTAGTTAAGGTACAGGCACCTATGCTTTCAGCTCGTCGTATACTTTTTAAGGGGTTTTTAAATAGTATTATGTATATAGAAACCCTATTTATAACCACTGCATTTTGAAGAGGTAATATAATAAATAATAATAATGACAATTGTTATTGATTTCAACAATAACAACAATACTTTAAATTTCAAAATTATTACTCGTTTTTATCGGGTCTTTGGGTTCACAATATGAAAACGTTTTATACACGAAACAAAACTAATGAATATGTAAAATATCAAAATTATTATTTTTTTGTAACTTTTTGAGGAAATTTGCTGAATATAAAATATTTTAGAATTTGCTGTAGAATTTTCTGATATTTACAAATAAAAATTATAGGCCAGTATTAAAGAGGGCTCGAAAATTTGGGGCCCTATTACTCTGGACGTATACAAACAATTTATTCATAATTTGAAAAACAATTAATATTTTATATTTCAAAATTACTATATTTAATTAATTAATTTTTAATTTTTTGGGTTTACAACATGAAGAAATTTAATAGAGATAATATACCTTAGATGTTTTTGTGAATTTGTTTGGTATTTTTAATATATTTGAAAGGACAGTATTTTTCTCCGAACGTGTCTGGGCGATTGAATTTAAATTACGACAGGATCTTTTTGAACATTCAAATTATATGTATACCACTTTTCGTTAAAATCGGCCCTGTACCTTCAGAGAAACAGCGGTTAAAATTTAGGATTAGATTCAACTGTATAGGTTATATATTTTTTTGAATTCAAGGCGACGAGAAATGTTTTGTTCCAAGCATGTTACAGACACACAACCAAACACAATAGGTGTTTCGTACTATCGCACAATAAACTAAAAAGATTTTGATTGATTGATAAGTTTGCGTGAGCTGGTTATATATATATATATATATATATATATATATATATATATATATATATATATATATCCTGTATTACGGCTGGTCCACCCAATCAATGAACATGTAGGGCGAACTAGATACGACAAGTGCACTCTAGCCAAGAATCGCAGCAACATGTCAGACCTTTGGAAGGAAAGGAATTCATTTATGGTGTACGATAGTGCTAAAAGAGCTATATGTCTCATGATTAATATGAATTGGTTCTTGATTTATATACCAATCGTATTACTTCGAAACAGTACAATACAAAACATCTGTAGTGCCCTACACTGGACTTTGTTGTACTTATAATCTACGATATAATATTATTTTATTTTTTATTACTAGAAGATAATTCTAATATTAATAATGTTGGATATCGGTTTTTAGCTCGCCGTACAAAATACCGAAGAAGCTAAAGCAATCGGTCGTGTGTCTGTAGCATTATCGGATCAAAAAATTTCATTAACAAAAAGTGTTTGTCTCGGCGCCCTGAATCCAAAAATATATATATCTTATATACTTCCATGTTAGTCGTCGCTCGCTCGTAAGACCAAATTTGTGCCCTCTACTCCTCTGAAGGTACCGGAGCGATTCACACCAAATTTGGTACACATATTATTTGGCATCCCATTTAAATCCGCTCGCAGTTTAAATCGAATCGCCCGTATATTTCCCGAGTTATAGTGCCCCAAAATTTGAAGCCCCCCTTAATACTGCCCTTAAAAAAATAATTAAAACACTCAACAATTCTACTAAAAATTCTAAGTTATTTTATATCTACAAGATTTTTACATATTGTTAACTCAAAGCCCGAAAAACATTAAATATTATTTTGAATCAATGTAATCTACAATTGTAAGACTTTTTATATCTATAACAATTTTTTCTAATTGTTAACTAAAAGGCCATAATAATTAAAAACTGCTGATCTCATCGTATATATTACACATAAGGCGAGCTGGACGCATCAGTGTGTTGTATGTACCGAATCTTGTTTTATCAACGTTTCAGAATACGATAATTCCTTCATTCTCTAGTATTTATTGGAGATGAATTTCATTGACAACAATTAATGTTCAATACATTTTATCAATTATTTTGGGAGCAAGAAAACTGGAGTGGTCTTCACTCGACTCTTTTGTCCATTCACTATCTGCACTCATAATAATGCTTAATTTTGTTTTAAATTCACCCTACGATTGCTATAAAACAAAATCTATATTTTGTACTTATTCGAAATACTTGTTAGAAATTTTAATATTATCAACTTTTATAAGGAACAGTTTTTGTTTAACTTATGTCATTACCGAGATATTGAAAACGTAGGAAGAGTAAACTGTTTCTTCCAGTTAACATATGTAATGCTGGGTTTAAACAAGCAAAAATTGAACTAAAAGTCAACTAAGGATTAACATTAATAAGTTAAACAATGTAAAACGTTAATTTAGTGTATGAACGTTGTCATACGTTTTACATTGTTTAACACCTTATTCGGCACACTGGGATCATATGCACCCCACGCTTATAATACAAGAATTTTGAGTGCCTGAAGGGGACAGGAGCGGGTCTAGTACATCACCTGGCAACAGCTAGATTAATCATTATAAAAAAAAAGAAAAAAAAAAATTATATGATATTTTTGCAAATATCATTTATTTGCTGAAAATAAATACCTTTTTTTTTTAAAAGGGCACTTAAACCTCTATTATTATCTTGTAGTGCCACATTAGTAGAAAACCTACTAAATTTTTAGCCCTTAATATGTAAAAATAAAATAGTTATGAATTTTTTCATAAAATCATTTTTTTTTTTGCTTTTTTCACTATTTCAATTTTTTAAAGGTACTTAATTACATTTTTCGCCTATTTAACCTATACTAAATTAAATAGCACCCTTTTAAAAGACTACAAAAAAAATAATTAAGTAAAAATATTCAATAGCTCATTTTTTTGACGGTTTTTGTCACTGGGGTGCACATGATCCCAGTGTGCCGAGCACGTTATACCAGAGAAGTGTGCCGAATAAGGGTTAACTTAATGTCAAATCTAGTTTAATTTTTGCTTGTTTAAACCCAGCATAAGTTGTAACAGTTTTAGTTTTAACGCGTTCACACGAAGTCACAGACACACACACGCAAACAGACATCATTTCAAAGATAGTCAGATTCGATTCAGAAATGGTTAAAACATGTATTTCAGTTAATTCTGCTTTACAATAGTAAGACCAACAGGCAATATTTGGAAAATAGTCTGTAACGATTCAGAAATGATCGATACATGTATTTCCGTTAAAATCTCGACTTCATGATTACAATACTTCCCAATAGACTTCGTTCAAGAAAGTAAAAACTTGAGCAACTAAAATCGCTTGGATAAAAAGCAAAAGTAAATGATTGAAAATTGAAAACAAAATAAAATAAGAATGAAAGAATGGCCACATAATTGCATTCCATGTGGTATGGCCTGCTATATAATATCATCACATCACATCGATGACTTAAAATAAAAGAAGAAAGTGATACACACATACACACACACATACATACATACGTGATGCGTTATACATTAACATCGTTGTTATAGTAAAGCAATATCAACCTTCTATATATATATATAGCTAAAAGACGAGCATGAGCATGCTATGTGCAACGGGCAACTAACTTACACTCAAATAGCATACTCCAAATCGCAACACAAGTGGCAAGAGCAACGAGCAACGAGCAAGAAGAACAGAACTGGTTGAGGTAAAAAGAAGCTCGCGCACGTACACACAGATGCACACTTGATTAAGATGATGATGGAGTACAGTGGCGTTACAGCGCCTAACACTCCCATGGGCCTACTTCGCTAATTATTTATTTCTGGATGGATGGATGAAAACGCGATAAATATTACCCTCCCTGACTCGTTTCAGACTTTTTTCGAACTGATGTCTGTATGTGTGTCTGCCAGTATGTGTGTGTATGTGATCCCCCTACAGCAAAAACTGTTGATGATTAAATGATAAAAATTTAAACCTAATTTTGAAAACAATAACTAATCCAAAAGTAATGGTTTACTCCTATTTCTTTTTCAATATCTCGAAAACGACGTCAGTTAGAGAAAAAGTGAATATAATGAAAGTGAAAGATATTAAAATCTCTAGCAACATTTGTTTGAAAAGTATATTCGAAAAATCTGCTATATATTGGAAAACCGCTTTTTAAAAACGACTTGTTACGTATTCCTAGTTACAATATTATTTAAAAACAATCGTAGATACAATTTAAATCAAATTTAAGTATACTATAGTATAAAAAAGTCGCGTAAAAAATGTGTACATGTATAGGATCTTAGTTCAGACATCCTAATTTTCAGATACATTGATTAAATTAATTAGATTTATTGTTTAATTGCCACAAAATAAACTGCGTAGATATACAAAAAATACTTGGGTTTCTTATATTCTTTTTGGGGTGCGCAACACCCCAGACACTTTGAACAGTTGTTATTCGTAGACAATAAATAATTTTGCCTCTAACAAGTAACTGTTTATTCTTTGAAGCCTTTTAAATAATGTTCAGTTCGTTTGAAAGCACATTTTCAACATTAACATAATAAAAAAATGGTTTGAATCGCGTAATACGTAATTGCGTAAACGTTTCGGGGTATTCAACACCCCTCAGGCACAACGAGGGTTTATATTCATTATGTATATGTATATAATATAACTTTATTGAGTTTTATATTCTACCATTGCCATGAAACAATATCAATATGTGTGCTATTTTCAAAAGTAGATTCATTTCTTCTTAAACATGGGTTGTTTTTGGGAAACTTAACGAAATGACACGATTAAACAAGCACATTCATAAATAGAAGGTTTTTTTCTCGAGATAAACGAATATAAATCCAAAACATCATAATTTTATGCTCAAAAATATTGATTATGCTTTCAAATATGTCTGGATTTGTATCTGTTTATCTGTGTGTGTTTATTTTTTTGTCACATTACTTAAAAACTATACTGAGTGCATAACTTTGTATTTTAGCCCAAGATATATGCGAAGAACTGATTAGATTTTGGACGAATACCTTTGTGGTTTGCGTATTTTTAGTATCTCCAAAATGGCCTTTCGAACTGTGCAATTATACCCCAAAATCTAATCAGTTCTTTATAATCACTCAAATATGAAATATTTCTGCACTTAGTAGTGTTTTTAAGTAATGTGACCCACACATACATGGACACACAGACACGCAAACACATACAAAAACACACACACACAAAAACACACACACACATTTCAGCCAAACATAATTGATAATATTGTCAAATCGTACTTAATGGATATAGCGAAACGGATATATCCACTCAAATCTAGCAATTGATTTTTTTCATGATCCTTTTTTTTTTTACTTTCCTATAAAGTTATAGGAAAGTAATGCTCGTGAAGATGGGATAAGCTTTAACTAAAGCCTTAATAAATGATGTGTATTTGGACAGCTCTATATACATAAATAATTCAAATGCTATATCATATTGGATATACTTGATATTTAAGGCTGTATACTTGCTGAAAAATGCATGCTGTCCATATCTATAACTTTTAACTAATATTCTGCACAAGTTATGACATAACTTCAAGGCACTGTCGTATTATTAATTATTTAAATATTTCTTTTAAATTATTGATTTATTAAACTATTTATATATGACAAATTGCATTATTCATGCATTAAAATTCAATTATATTTTTACTGACGAAGTCTAAAAGGAAGTATAGTAATCATGAATAATTACAAGCCCTAGATTTGAACCGAATTTGAATATTTTCGAAATGATGTCTGTGTGTGTGTGTATGCACCAAAACTAAGTCCATAGAAGAAAGGAATATAAATCATTAAACGTAAGACTTGTATATGCCCCAGAAGAAAACTTCTTATTTTGAAAACAATATCTTAACCGGAAGTAATTATTTTGCTCCTTTTTGCATATATCATAAACCACACAAGATAGAGAAAAAAGGAATCTTACAAAAGTTAAAGATAATAATAATTCAAATAACTTGTGTTTGAAAAGTTATTTTGTTAAATGTACCATTTACTAAAAAAAATCGCTTTTGAAAATGGATATTTTAAATTACGTACCCCTACGTATTGCTTTCTTAGTTATCGTAGGGTGAATTTAAATCATAATAAAGATAACAAGGTTTGGTACGCGTAAAACGCACCAATGCGTAGAGCTCGCCTTTAGGTAAGATATACCTTGTGAGCAGTGGTTTTTAATTATTATGGCCCTTTTGGTTAGCAATTTGAAAAATTGTTATAGATATAAAAAGTCTTACAATTATGTTGATAAAAAATAATTTTAGTGCATATTTCAAAATTCAAAATTATAATATTTAATATTTTTCGGGCTCTGGGTTAACAATATAAAAAATCTTGTAGACATAAAATATCTTAGAATTTCTAGTAGAATTTTTGAGTGTTATAAGTATTTTTATAAGGGCAGTATTAAGTGGGGCTCCAAATGTTGGGGCCATATAACTCGGAAAGTATGCGGGCGATTGAATTAAAACTGCGAGAGGATTTAAATGGGATGCCAAATAATTTGTGTACCAAATTTGGTGTGAATCGCTCCGGTACCTTCAAAGGAGTAGAGGGCACAAATTTGATCTTACGAGCGAGCGACAACTAACATCCAAGTATATAAGTTATATACATTTTTGGATTCAAAACGACGAGACGGACACTTTTTGTTAATGACAATTTTTGATCCGAGAATGCTACAGACACAAGACCGATTGCTTTAGCTTCTTCGGTACTTCGTACGGCTAATAAAAAAAATAATATAAATATAGAAAGTCGAGTGTGTGCCATTCCAGTTTTTAGCTCGCCGTACGAAGTATCAAAGAAGCTAAAGCCAAAAATTCTACTAGTAATTCTAAGATATTTTATATTTATTAGATTTCTTCATATTGTTAACCCAAAGGCCATAAAAAAAATTATAAATTATAATTTTGAATTTTAAAATATTGAAGACTTTTTATAGCTATATATTACTAATTAGGCTAGCTGAGCGCATAGGTGCGTTGTACCTAAGCTTGTTCTCATTTACACAAGTTAAAAATCCCTTTTTGAAGAGAATGACGACAGAATCCCGTATAATAAAACATAATTTTTCTTACAACCGATGTGACATATTAAATTTCATTTATTCTGCAGTTTATAAAATACAACGTATAACGACGTGTGTCGGAGAGTTTGTCGCGATTGCTTTTAATAGAAGTGTTTGGAAGTGATGGATGAAATGGTCCCCGGAGAATGTAAGAAGTGATAGGAGCACGCCACTGAATAATAATGGTCCAGTGTAGTAAGGTTGTTGCATCGCATCATCGTCTTTATAAAATATCGCGGCGGTCATTGCTTTACAAGAAACATATTAATTTTGTCTGGTGCATCACATACCAATTTTTTATTTAACTTTTTTACTTTCTTTACAACATGATGCGCTTCTGCAATACCCAATGCACAATGTAGGTAGCACTTTACAAGATTAGTGTAGCTAACTACCCC
Organism: Leistus spinibarbis; assembly: GCA_933228885.1. Lineage (NCBI taxonomy): Eukaryota > Metazoa > Arthropoda > Insecta > Coleoptera > Carabidae > Leistus > Leistus spinibarbis. The sequence continues at coordinate 6,290,527 of OW121803.1, read as the reverse complement.
GCTGCTGCTGCTGCTGCTGTATAATAACAATAATAATGCACTGGAATGCAACAAGAATACATTGGATACGAACAAGAATTCGCAATACTTTTATTTATTTCGTTTTGCATCAGCGAAAATTACAAATTTTCTTCAAATTACTTGCATTTTTAACCTATTTCAGTCACACAAATTTCTATTATTAGACAATTCGGTTTAACACGATTTTTACTTTCTTGGACGAAATCTAAAAGAAAGTATTGTAATCATGAACTCTAGATCTTAACGAAAACACATGTATTAATCATTTCGGACTATTTTCCAAATTTTGTCTGTGGGTCTGACTATTGTAGAGCAGAAACTGTTGACTGTGTGTATGTGTATATATGTGTGTGTATCTATTTGTCTGTGTGTGTGTGTAAAAACAGTTGAAGATAAAATTATGAAACTGTTTAACAATAAAGAAAACCATTGTTTTGTTGAATAATTTAAATTTAAGTGGTTTATACAATTATCAAAGATAATATTATGAAACTTTAAATTTGTATTTGTACAACAGAAAAAATTGCTATATTTTTTTGAAAACAAAATCCAAGCTGGAAGCAAAGGTTAAGTCCTGATACTTTTCAATGCCACAGAATTTGCACGAATTAAAAAAAAATCATTAGTCACTTTTCTCCAGCTTGTGTCGCAGACAAACAGACATACACGCCATTGTGAAAATAGTCAAAATGAATTCAGGGATATATTTTCATTAAAATTTAGAGTTTTTTTTTTGTTCACAATAGTTTGCGTATAAGAAAGTAAAAACTAGAAATGCATACTTAAACAAGCTTAGATCGCCTTTTGGATAGAATCAGCAAAGAACTAGTAGCGAGCATAAGAATTACGAAGATTGTAATGCCATCTATTGCTGGCTAGATTACTTAAGCCCTTAAAATCTGAAAATATGCAAAATTGCAATGGATAAAAAAATAATTGAAAATGGAAAAATTATAATTTTTTAATGCTTTTGGGATAACAATATGAAAAAATCTTGTAGTTATAAAATAACTTAGATTTTTTAGTAGATTTTTTGGGTGTTTTTTTTTTATTTTTAGTAAGGGCAATATTAAGGGGGGTTCTAAGTTTTGGGACCTTATATCTCGGGAAGTGTATGGGCGATTGGATATAAACTGCGATCGGATTCAAATGGGATGCCAAATAATATGTGTAGCAAATTTGTTTTGAATCGCTCCAGTACTTTCAGAGGAGTAAAGGCACAAATTTGGTCTTACAAGCGAGCGACGACTAACATCCAAGTATATAAGTTATATATATTTTTGAATTCAGGGCGACGAGACAAACACTTTTTGTTAATGAAATTGTTTGATCCGAGAATGCTACAGGCACACGACCGATTACTTTAGCTTCTTCGGTACTTCGTACGTCAAGCTAAATATATATATATATATATATATATATATATATATATATATACAAATATATATATATATATATATATATATATATATATATATATATATATATATATATATATATATATATATATATAATCTACATGTCCAGTGTAGGTCACTGTAGATGTTTTACTGCGATTTGGCGAAGTACTGAGCGAGGATCAACCTGACAACCTCTATCATAATCATAATAGTAATCCGTGTATAGCCACCCGTTTGCCTATATCTAAATCTTATACGTTTACCATTAAAATTCCTCGTATTCTACAATATTTCAATGCTAACACATACATGTATAGTATACGAAGACGATTATATTATTCATATTCAGCAAAGTTTAAATTGAGACTCATAATTGACTGAAATAATTTTGCATTCCAATTTGCTTTGACGTTCACATTTCAATATGCAAAGACCTTCTATAATGTACAAGGAATTTGATTATATTACATCAAAGGATTGATGTATTTAAGGCACACAAGTAACATCTGCCAAAGCATAAGTTTTACGATAACAATTTAAAAATATTCTACCAGTATTTTAATACAATATTTACATTCTACGAAGTCTTATAAATGTATTGTAATCATGAAATAAACGAGATTTTAGCGAATATACACGTTTGGAGATTCCTAGAATTAATATTAACTTTTTCCGAGAGCATGTGTATGATATTTTCATTACAGTACTTTCTATTATACATTAAGTATAAGTTAGCGAAGTTCTAAATATTTTAATGTGATTCATTGTCGAATAAAAATGATAGCCATGAAATATTCTCATGTAATTTGAAATAATCTCCTTTTTATGAATGCAACAAATAATTTGGTGTAACGGGACTGGCACTTTTTTAGTGTACCGTTTGAAATAGTAAACTACTATGTTTTTATTAATGATAATTTCGATGTTTCGTCACAGCCGATAACTTTGGAATCTCGTTCGTCGTAAAATCACCAACTATAACTGATCAATTATCGTAGCAATGCTGTTTTATAGATATCTCAAAGGATTACTAGTTGTATCAATGCCATTTCATCTACATATATTTCAATGTACTACATAGCTTAGGTGCAACGTACCTATGCGTTCAGCTCGCCTTATATGTAATATATGCGATGCGAGCAGCGGTTTTTAATTATTATGGCCTTTTGGTTATAAACAGTAGTAAAAAAAAAAATAGAAGCAGTATCGAAGTTTAATATATTTATTGTTACAATTGTAAGATGCAGTTATAGTCACTGTGTCAGCTTTTACACCACAAATAAAATAACGACAGTTTGTTGCATATCGAGTTGTATAAATAATAAAGTAGATTATAATAAAAATGCAAAGGTATCGTTTTATATGCTTAAGGAGAAATAAAAGAAAATTAAAAAACGTGTTCATAAGGAGAAACTGTGTAAGGGAAATGCCGTATTTATATGATGTATCCATGATTAGTTCACTATTTATTTATTCTTTATAAATATAGAACAAATCGTTCTACATTTACAAAAGAAATATATAATAAAACGCCACCCGTCAAATTATTCAATTATACAGATGGATCGGTGAAGAGTGAATTGTTTTCTGTATATGATATGGGCACATATATACAGTGTAATTAAATAAATTGATTCGACCTTCATTCAACTCTCTTATACTGACAATGCATAATATTGCTTTATTTTCATTTAAATTCATTTTACGATGAAATAAAACAATATCGATATGTATTGTAACTAGGAAAATGTAAATGTAAATTGGAATTAAAAAAAAAAAAATGTTCAATCAATACTATTTATTCACAAAATTTGAACTATGTCCAAAAATGTAAATGAAGCATTACTGGAAAAATTAGAGTTTGCAGCAACGTTAATTAATTTACGAATCAATCGATGTCCTATATTTTGATACAGATGCAAATACCACTGGTAACTCGAAACATAAATAATATGCGTGCTCGGATTTTTCAGTCATGGCTTATTATTTAAAGGGCACCAAAAAACTGGAGTGGTCTACTTTCGACTTATACTTCCACTCAAAAAAAAAAAACATTTTAAACACAAGAACAACGAAGATTGTAATGCCATCTATTGCTGGCTAGATTAGTTAAGCGCATCAAATCTGAAAATATGCAAAAATGTTATAGATTATTTGTGGATTTTTTTTTGTTAATACAAAAATTATAATTTTTTAAGACCTTTGTGTTACCAATATGAATAAATCTTGTAGAGATAAAATATCTTAGAATATTGTGTAGAATTTTTGGATGTTTTAATTATTTTTCTAAGGGCAGTATTAAAGGGGCTGTATGTTTTGGGGGCATATAACTCGGGAAGTATACAAGCAATTGGATTTAAACTGTGCACGGATTCAAATGGGATGCTAAATAATATGTGTACCAAATTTGGTGTGAATCGCTCCGGTACCTTCAGAGGAGTAGATGGCACAAATTTGGTATTACGAGCGAGAGACAACTAACATCCAAGTATATAAGTTATATATATTTTTGGATTCACGACGACACGAGACACACACTTTTTGTTAATGAAATTGTTTGAACCGAGAATGCTACAGACTCACAGCGAATACTTTAGCTTCTTTAGTGGTGTGATTCTGAACCAGTCTATAGGTCTATTAGGATAATCTGTAAGATTATGGAAAAGCTGTAGTTCTTTAATAAATACATATTTAAGCATAATTAATTACACTAATTATGTATTATAGAGTCAGTTTATTTATGGTTTGCAGTGCAATTAATATGTTTTACTCTATCAATATTCGTCTTATAGATGTATAAAGTTGCTCATAATTGCACCATGTAACTACAACTGTAGAAATGTAATATTGGTACACAAACATGGTAACCATGAACACGAATAAACGGACAATTGTCGACCAAGATAGATAGACGGAACAATTGATCAATGGGGTAAGGTTTCTTTATTTACGCGGCAATTATTTTCGTAGCTGTCGATAAATGCGAAATGGAGGAGCAGTGGAATGTATATCTGTCATCCCCAAATAGCTTGTGGCTAGCTAGAGCATTGTATCGGTGAAATATATTATCATTTTCTTCGTACGGAATGTTCAGTTGATTTATTTTTGTAAGCTGATTGTTGCCGAGCTTTTTTCCCAGCCAATTTGATCCAATTTCAGAAGCTTAACGTTGCGTACAGACTACAGATGTACACACACATACAGATACACGCACGTATTATAGCGTTGCGTTGCCGTTGGTTCGTTACAATAATAATGCTTGTTTGGCCTGTGTTTTTCGCTGTAAGCACATCCAATCTTATTACTGGCTATTACTGAGGAATGTTTGCTTTACTTTTGCTGTCTCTTTTTCTGTTCTCTGTTGCTTTTGAAATTTTCTGCTGTAAACGTTTTTGATTGCATACAACACTGGCACTGGCACTGGCACTGGCACTGCTGGACGCGCTTCCATTATCTCTGACCTTGGACTGATCTTCAGATAAGTTAATGTGAATTGCACAAGACATCACTGCCAGACAACTAGCTATTACGTTACGAATTTTACTCACATACTAATCGACAGAGCTACACTACACTCAAACACTCTTTCCTTTTTTTTTTCTTTAGTTCTCGCAACGAATCATTTCTTGTTGTAAAACACACACATTTGAATAAAATTACGATTTCATAGTGTTGTTACTAGGGCCGAAAACATTAACCGGTTAACTGGTTATTAAAATGACGGCACTAAGCGGTTACTTGGTTATATATATTTATTTATTTGTATATAATATTATATAATTGTGTATTAAATTCATTGCCATGTAATTATATCAAAATATATGGTTACTTGGGAAACGTAAATTAAATATGGCTATTTTCAAATACATTTTTTAGTAATTAGTACATTTTTAATTTTAATCGTATTGGTTGTTGAGCGTTCGCAGATGATATTGGGAAAATAGGCAAAATGGGCACAGATATATAAGACTTGCTTGAATTTAATATACAGTAATTTCTGTTTAATTATGTGTAAAATAATTAGTTATTATTCAAAATTTGTATTTCATGTTATGAATCATAAGTTAATTATGTAATAATGTTAAAAATTATTTGCATTTAATTGCTTTTGTTGTCATGTTTTCCCAATAATTTAATTTTTGGTTCAGAATTCTGAATATTAAAATGCCCAAAATTGATTTCGTTATATTTATATTTTTACTCTTTTCTCAGAATATACATAATAATTATTTTTGTGTGTTTATCTGTTGTGAATTCGCTCGCCGTTAAAATTCAATCGCACATATAATTCCCGAGTTATAGGGCCCTAATATTTGGAACCCCCCTTAATACAGCCCTTATAAAAATAATTATAACATCAAATTCTAAGCAATTCTAAGATATTTTATATCTACAAGTTTTATTCATATTGGTAACCCAAAGGGCATAAAAAAATATTAAACATAATAATTTTTAATTTTACAATTAGTACTTTGTTTTTTTTTCTTTTTGATTATATAAAATGAAAAATTATATATTATGTTTATATATTATACATGAGTTCAGGTTAGTTGAATATGTGTCTACTATTCATATAAATAATTTATATTAAAATTTCTTAAATATATAAAATCAAAAAATAGAAAAAATGATTTTTCGAGTGCCGTACGGATTATTTTGATTTTGGTCTCTACTTACTCTTATCAATATTTTGATTGCAGAAGGAGTATTTGATAACGTAATAAAATAATAAACTAAACGGATCAATTTTAGTGTATTACTGTGGAGTATTAGTTGGTTTGGCTGTTTGTTTTGAATATAAATTTCTGATTAATACTATGTATAAGAAAGTTGAATGCAGGACGCTACAGATTATTTATAAATGATAGTACTGCTAATAATTAAAAGTACGTAAAGGAAAATTCGCGTGTTTGTGGTCGCAGTATGCCATGGCATGGCATGTACGTGCAGTATGTTCAGCAGAAACGAATAAATTATTGATTAAAATTTACCAGGGAAATTATGATGAAGAAATTCCGTGGAGCATTTTAATTTAACTAAGTGTGCAGTGCACGGAAAAGAAAATAATTTATGCACGTCGCGACGGCCGCTCGGCTCGCTGGAATCGGAATTAAATAAGATCATTTGTATGTTGTGCCCTTTGTGTTCTGCTCGGCCTAAACTGCGTATTATATATTCAAATCGCATGAATACCAACATTGTGGTTTGCAGGGAAATTATTACATCAAGAGCTAACCAAATTTATAAAGGCAGGTGATTTGAAAAGAGCTACATAGACTTTTATAACTTTTTTTTAGCCCGTAGTACGATAGTACAGGATAGTTTTTGCTCGTGTGTCTGTAACATGCTCGGATCAAACATTTTTACTTTCTTTTGCGATGCTAAATTTGCATTCTGCAACTCACTAACGAACTAATTAACGAAAACTTCTATTTAGAAAAGGATATTTCAACCGGAAATACTGGTTTACTCGTCTCATTTTTTAATTATCTTGACAATGACTGCATTTACAGAAAAACATAGATATAAATACTTAAGATATTACAATTTTAAACAACTTTTATTTATAAAGTTTCTTCCTAAACTGTAGTATAACACTATAATTAATAGTTTAGAAATGCCGTGATGCTAAATTTGAATAATGGAACGAAAACACATTTCGCATATCAATGCTCGAGAAATGTCGTTAAATCTCGAAAATTATACGTTTATGGATTGGCTTTTATTCAATATGATTTATTTTAAAATGGTTAAAAAGAAATCACAAAACAATAGGAAATAAAACGTAAAAGAATATTCTGTGTTTAAGTGTATAATTTGAGTGTACGCATGATTGCAACAATTAATTATATATTCCAACAATTGTTCTTATTTTCATTGTTTTTTTGTCATTTTTGTCTCTTCAAAAATAAGTGGTTTTTTATCTTAAGAACATCAGATGTTTAAAAAAACTATTCCACCATATATAAACAATGGAAAAAAGCTGGAGTGGTGTTCACTCGACATTCTTATACTTCTACCATCTATATATATATATTTCGAAATTGAATAAAAAATAAACGCGACGACGGATATGGGTTCTGAAATGAAATGTCTATTATAATTCGGAACACTCACCGATTTTGAATGCCGGTAAAACAGGAAATCAGCGTTTTGCGTCATGTTGATGTAAATAAAAAGGAGAACATTTTGTACTGGTAAATGAAATGGTTTTATTTTCAATATATTATGACAAGTATAATTTCATAATATTAATTTTAATATTTTTATAACTGTGTAACATAGCATCAGTTTCTAGTATATTTCATTGTCGTTACCGAAGTAACTTTGGACGACGATTTGTCATTCTCAGCACAAGTCACAACCACGCACAAATCCATTAAAAATTCAATTACTTTTTCTTTAACTCGTGTTGTTTCCGAGATATTGAAAATATCAGTATTAAAATGTTACTTCCGGTTAGATATTCTTCATAATTTTACCTTCAACAGGTTTGGCTCTAGAGCGCATTTGTATTCAATTCAAACCGAAATTTATTTTATTTTGTGAATAATGTGGAATTAAACCAGCATAGATAATGTGGAATTAAACCACAATTTTCCAATTTTCATAGAATACATTTTTTAACCACTAAGAAATTTAAATAACCACTGTTTTTGAAAAGATAAAATGTTAAAGATAATAATAGCATTGTTCCTGATTGATTGCAACAATAGCCAGACCTTTAATGCGATCGCTACAATTTTAATATCTTCAACATTTAGAAGTCACTTTTTAGCTCGTCGTACGATAGTATAAAGGATTGTTCACAGCGAATAATTTAGTAATTAGGCTTAGAAAATTACAAATAATAATCTAGTTTGTATTACGACAAGCAATGTTAGCATTCCAAGCAACACAATTTATGATAAATTTTGTTGCTGTGAACGTTAACCTTGTATGTCATACAACAAACTGGAATTATTCCTTAAGACAGCTATAGTGTATAGTGTTTGGTCTTGTGTCTGTAACATTGTCGGATCAAAACATTTTATTTATAAAAAGAGTTTGTCTCGTCACCCTGATTACGAAAATGTATATGTCGCTCGCTCGTAAGACCAACTTTGTGGACCGATCTCCTCTGAAGGTACCGAACCGATTTGAATGAAATTTAATATACATATAATTTCCACGCCCGTGAAGTTCCCATCGCATTTTTAATCCAATCGTCTGTACAGGGGCGAACCTATAGGTCCCCAAAATTTAGAGCCCTCTTAAATATTGCCTTTACTCAACTTTTAAATTTTTTAGATTGTTTTACTAAAAAGTCTAAGATATTTTATGTTGAAATGTTTTTTCAAATTGTGAGCCCAGGGGCTATAAAAAAATATAGTAAACGCCATCTATAGGTGAAACGAAAAAGTCAAACAGTAAATTGTTTGGTTATACTTTCCAATATATAAACTATTTGCTTCTGTGATTTAATTAATAAAACTAGGAAATGTTCATCGAATAATTTTCAATATTCTTGGCTAATCACGAAACGAACGATATTAACGTTACCCATGTGTGCAATTTGGAAATATGGGGATATGGAAATAAATACTGTAATGGTACAGGAATAAATAAATTTCGGGATCATAATTGATTAGATTGGTTCAGTGGGCACTGTGAGTATAATTTCAATGATTTAGATTTACATACGTAAACTCAGAAATGTATTTATTTCTTATTAAAAACCGAAGTAATGTCGTCAAACATTCAAGACAACATAAACCAAATTTTAAAGACTCGTCGTATATTAATACATTATTGTATAAAACAATAATTTGAATAGTGAATTGCTATCGCTTTTAGTATTGTATTTATTGCTTGCGCCAATTCTTGTTTGCGATTACGATTCTTTCTTTTATATATTACGCATAAGAAAGTAAAATATCTGGAATGGCCTGCAATCAACTTTCTTTTACGCAGTTTTCACTAGATATAGATATATGTATATATATGTATATATATATATATATATATATATATATATATATATATATATATAAATAAATAAATATAAATATATCCAAAACCTGCTGCCAAACTAACCAATTCTCTACAGAAATATTCTGAAATATCATTTATCTAATAGAGTCTATTTTGTTTTCCTGACAAAAAAGCAGATGATCCGATTTTATAAGCTACATGCGAATCCATGGCAACGTAAACAACATATTTATAATGTTTCGTAGCATTTTTCTCGCAACTGGCACATTTTTTGAAGAAATGTTTCAAACAAAAGTTGTGCGAAATATTAATATCTTTCATTATAAACATGCATATATTTGCCGTAAGTGTAGCCGTTCTAGTGATATTGGAGATAGAACAAAAAATGTATAGAGCAAACATGCACTTCCGGTTTGAATATTATTTTGAAAAATAAGAGGTGCACATCTAGAGTATATACAAGTCTTAAGTTTGAAGTTTCATAATTTTTCGTTCGACAGTTTTGGCCCTAGAGCGTTCACAGACACACACAGACACACACAGACACACAGACGTCATTCCGAAAATAGTCAGATTCGATTCAGGGAAGGTCAAAACATGTATATCCGTTGATATCTCGAGTTCGAAATTTTTCATGATTACAATACTTACTTATTACTCTGTAAAAGAAAGTAAAAATACTTTTTTCAACGATGAAAATTATTAATTGAACAATGTACATGAATATACATGAATAAAAATAAAGAAATTATTAGTCGAAAGTTGACAAAAGTTATATAAAAAAAATGGGTTGTGGCCAACGCGGGACTTTCTTTTACGTAGTTTTCATCAATATTTATTGATTATAAAAATATAATATTAGGAAATAATAATCCAACAGAAACAATTTGAAAACCAAGCTTACCTTATATAAATTAATGGGTTGAAAATTATACCAATACCAATTTGTAATGGTTTTGAACTAACTAACTATCAAAACTAAACAATTCTCTACAGAAATATTCTGAAATGTCATTTATCTAATTCAGACCATTTTGTTTTCTTGTCGAAATATTGACAGGCGCAGATGATCCGATTTATTAAGCTACATTCGAATCCATGACAACGTAAACAAGATTCTCATAATTTTCGGTAGCAGTTTTCTCGTAACTGGTACATTTATTGAAGAAACTTTTCAAACAAAAGTTGTGCGAAATATTAATATCTTTCATTATGAACATAACTATTTTTGCCGTAAGTGCAGCCGTTCTAGTGATATTGGAGATAGAACAAAAAATGCATAGAGTAAACATGCACTGCCGGTTAGAATATTCTTTTCAAAAATAGGAGGTGCACAACTAGACCATATACAAGTCTTAAGTTTGAAGTCTCATAATTTTACGTTGGACAGTTTCGGCTCTAGAGCGTTCACATACACACACACGCACACACACACACACACACACACACACACACACACAGACGTCACTCCGAAAATAGTCACATTCGATTCAGGGAAGCTCAAAACGTGTATATCCGTTGAAATCTCGAGTTCGATTTTTTTGGTGATCCCTATACTTACTTATTACTTCGTAAAAGAAAGTAAAAATCTAAACTTTTATTTTTAGATCCGCTGAGGTTTCGATTTATTATGTTAACTCTCGCTTTGAGGATGATTTTAAATAAATTAAAACGTCAGCGGATCTCAAAAAATGTTTTTTTTTTTATTAATACCTTGTCCAATACTTCCGACTAATAATTTCTTAATCAACTATTTGGATAAAAATTCTTATAAATAATAAAAATATCTCGTAAATAACTTGAAATCATCTAACATAAATAGTCAACTAATATTATATATTATAATTAAATTCAACAATATTCAATATTTTATGTATGCAACCAGTTTTGTTAGGTAAAAACTTGGCAATAATTTAGTCGCTCAATGCATGTATTTCGAGTGCTGTATACGAATCGCGTAATAGCGAACATTTCTCGTATTTCCCATAAGTTTCAATTGAAAATAAAACTAACTCAGGCCATAAAATTGCATTTCGCAATCCGAGGGAATCTATAAATATATTGAAGAAATATCTAGGACGAAATTTATGGAGAAGCGCCACTGCTTTTCTTAAGGGAATTTGTGTAAATGACACAACAACGAGCTACATGATGGTTGTTGGTTTGCCGGTTGCGGCGCGGCGGGTTGCCAATAGGGTTGCCCGTTGCCGGTTGCCGGTTGCCGATTGCGTTGGCTATAGAGCGGCTTTTCAATATTTTATACTGTTCTTTAATGTGACCCGGAGCGCATTTACGTAAATTTTACAAGTTGAGGAACCGATCGATTTTGATGCCAACTGGTGGTGGCACCTTGTACCATGCTATGTGACCTTGATCTCACCACCCAGTATATCTCAAACTTTTTTTTATATATTACAAACTTCACTCCTAAATCATAGCAAAACTTATCGCTTAGGGAATATATTATGTATTTTATTTTTTGTTACAGATGGACCAAAATCCAACCAAGGCGAAAATGTATCACAATTTTTACAGCGTAGCGTCAATATTATTATTCGTAATTTCATCACATTTTACGATAGCAAGTAAGTTCACTATTTTTATTTGAGACTTACGAGATGTGGAATTTTGGCTGTACTTACATTGTAAGCCACGCCATTATTTATATATATATATATATATATATATATATATATATATATATATATATATATATATATATATATATATATATATATATATATAGTGAAAAGCTTCATTCTTATCGAGCCAATTAGAAATTACAAATTATAATCCAGTTTGCCTTTTGACGAGCAATGCTAGCATTCACAACAAAATTCACGCATCATACAAAATCTTCCTTAATACTGCCCTTACATTTTTTGTGTAAAATATTTTTTTTAAATTGTAACCACAATGTGTAAATAAAACAAGTTTAAGTACAACGCACCTATGCGTCCAGCTCGCTTTATAAGGAATATATTCGTTGCGAGCAGCGGTATTTAATAATTATTATTGGTTAATAATTTGAAAAAATGTTATAGATATTTTATTTTGATAAAGAAATTCTTTGTTCATATTTAAAAAAATTTCTATTTAATTATTTTTTCCGGACTTTGAGTTAACAATATGAAAAAATCTTCTAAACATAAAATATCTTATTTTTCTAAGGGCAGTATTAAGGGGGGCTCCACATTTTGGGACCCTATAACTCGGGAAGTATACGGGCGATTGGATTTAAACTGCGAACAGTTTCAAATGGGCTACCAAATAATATGTGTGCCAAATTTGGTGTGAATCGCTCCGGTACTTTCAGAGGAGTAGAAGGCACAAATTTGGTCTTACGAGCGAGCGACGACTAACATCCAAGTATATAAGTTATATATATTTTTGGATTCAGGGCGACGAGATAAACACTTTTTGTTAGGGAATTTTTTTGATCCGAGTATACCGAAAGCTTTAGCTTCTTCGGTACTTCGTAATATTCAAATACAATATTTAATACGTACTGATTTTAATATTTATTTTGAATCAGTCGATTTCTTTGTGTTGGCGGTTTAAACTTGTATATCCGTTGAAATCTCGAGTTCGAAAGTTTTCATGATTACAAGACTTACTTATTACTGCTTATAATAAAGTAAAATAATTGGCAAAAAGTCTATTTTATATCTATAAAGTTTTTTAGATTGTGAATCCAAAGGGCAAAAGAAAAATTAAAAATAATAATCAATTTAAGATATTATAGCGCATTGACTGGCTATTGTTTCAATCAATAATTAAAAATTGTTATTTATTCTCTTCAAAATTCGCTATTTATAAATAGCGGAGGCACTTGTTGGTTTTATTTCTATGTAATTGATTTATTATTAGTTATGAAACAATATTTAATGCTTAGTTTTGGTTAAAAAAGTTTCACATGTTCACTGGAAGTTTAAATATGTGAACTTCAACGTATTGGAAAAATGTTTGATGTAATCTAATGGAGGGGCAGGCAACTCATCCATCATAATAACCTTCTCGGAAGGAACCGAAATAAATCAAAGCAAAAATATTCAAAAAATGCGTTTATTATTTTTTGATTGTGAAGGAAGCGGTACTCGGAAATAGTTAAAATATCTTCGGATGCGCGTATATAGGAAATGCCTTCAGCGAAACATTGAATAACTTTTTCTGGGAATGCGATTTCAAAATCTGTGCACACAGTTATTGAAATAATTATTACGGTATATTGGGGGAACAATTAACAAAGAGCCAATTAAATCGAAGCAATCTAAATTTTATGAGTTGATTCCGAAGAAATCATGCTGGCAGCACTGCAGCGGTGAGAAAAACTGGAATTGGTTTCGACTACGTCGTATATTTCGGAATGAGAGTATTATTGCAATTAATTGAAGCGGCTATTGTTAATAGAAGCGGAAATGACTGTTTTGGTGAGGTTGATATTGTGACGTTTTCGGAAACTGAGAATTGACGCGAAATTAAGTGTTTGCATGAGTTGACAGGAACGGAGTCAAATTAATTTCTATTTATGTGCTAGAATGATTGTAGTAATTGCACTGTATGAAATCCTGCAATGTATTGCAAAGTTGGTGCGTTCGGTAATTCATAACAGCTGAGTATATAGAGTTCGTCATTATCATTAGATATTTCTACTAATCACCGAAGAACGAGTGTTATATAAGTCACAATTGATAGATACTTGTAGTACCCATAGTTGTTTAATTCAATAGTATTTTATTTATAAGAAATTAATATTTTTAATACGTGTCGCTTTCCCTTACCGCACAGGTCATCTTTCATTGCCTAAGCAGTACTAAAATCATAACCTCACTTTATAGCAAATAAAATTTTGAAGTACAGGAGTGAATATCTCTAATAGAATTAATAGTATAATGTAAATATATAATTTCAACAAAATGGTAGACACAACAATTAATAATACGGAAGTCAAAATAATTCTTGGTCCTCATATCTATGGCAAAATATCTGGAGTGACCTGCACTCAACTTTCTTTTACGTAGTTTTCAATAGAAAGATATTAATATACGTCATTATCCCAAACAAACTGTCTACATACATATATATACATATATATATATATATATATATATATATATATATATATATATATATATATATATATATATATATATATATATATAATCTCAAACAAACGGTCAAACTAACCAATACTCTACAGGAATACTCTGAAGTGTCTATTTTGTTTTCCTGGCAAAAACAGGCGCAGATAATAATTATTATTATTAAGTGATAACAAAATCCTTTACTGACCAATATAAAATGAAAATTCAAATTAAATTACTATAACTTAATAATAACTGGATAATTATACCAATTTATAATGGATCTGTATTTGAAGTACTTATCGTATTCACTCTAAAATTGTCAAACTCCACAGTAAAACTCTGAAATTGTTATTTAATTATGTTAGCAAATATATAATATAAATTGATTCTATTATAATTTACCAGAAACAATTTATTCTAATAAGAAATCAATATTTTAAATATTAATTCATACAGTTAACTGTCAATGTAATGCTTGTTTGTTTTCAATAAACAAGATACAAATAATGTAACTCATGGTTGATCCGATTTAAAAATAATAAAATTTGTCACAAGTGTAGGTATCACTATGGCAACGTAAATAAGATATTTGAGTTTTTTCGTAGCAGTTTTCTCATAACTGGTACAATTTATGAAGAAACTTTTCAAACAAAAGTTGTGCGAAATATTATTATCTTTCATTATGAACATAACTACATTTGCCGTAAGTATAGCCGTTCTAGTGATATTGGAGATAGAACAAAAAATGCATAGAGTAAACATGCACTTCCGGCTAGAATATTTTTTTCAAAAATAAGAGGTGAACATTTAGACTATGAAGTTTCACAATATTACGTTCGACAGTTTTGACTCTAGAGTAGTGATGGGAAGAATCGAATACTTTTAAGAATCGAATACTACATTACATTCAATTCAGGGACGATCAAAACGTTGAATTCTCGATTACGACATTTTTCATGATTACTTACTTATTACTGCGTATAAGAATGGAATAAATATAAATAAATAAATATATATATATTTATATATGCTATCGGGCATAATGAATAGTGTAAATAATAAGTCTCACGAATAATGGCGGAGGATCCAGGACCTTGATTCTGATTTATATCAACATATTACTTCACTGCACTATTGACTAAGTAATGTCGTACGCGACATTGAAATGATAAATAGAATTTAATCTTAACTTTTCGACATTTAATAACATTTCGGATATCAAAAGGGTTCTGAGCATCCCTTGAAGTTCGTCATAAAATGCCAAATCTATTTCTTTATTCGGTTGTAGTTGAGTCATAATTGAAAACAATGCCTACAAAAGTTAAAAAATCGTAATGCAGATAAAATAACAATACGATAATTTTATATATGTATATTTATTAACTTTTATAAAGTAGTAGTTCAAATTTCTATCCTCTAAAAACTTCGGTTAAAACAAGACAAACTTTAACATGAAATTTGTATTTTAAGACTATTTTTATTTTGTAATATGTATCTATGTGTGTTTGTTTGTGTGTGTGTGTGTATGTGAACGCTTTACACAAACACCTTTGAACATACAAATATGATGATTTGAATAAAAAAATTGTATATTTCGGGAAAGAAAACCTTTTATTTCTTAAAAGAATATTTCAATCGGAAGTGTTTGGTACTCGTGTATTTCTTTGGACATCTCGAAATGTACTCTTACTGCTCTTAGTCTTACTACTTTTTCTATATTTTGGATATGGCTCGAGTTACAAAGAAAAATCAAGCTTATTAAAATTTCTAGTAACTTTTGTTTGGCAAATTTGTTTTCGAAAATTCGTTTTTGTAAATAGTTATATTACATCTACGTTTCCCTAGTTACCACGCACATTGATATTATTTCATGGCAATGGTAGAATGAATATAAAATATAATAATATTATTTTACATATATAGTGAAATCTAACAAGAAAGTCGAGTGATTTTTGATATTTAAATAAATTCCCAATGCAATGTTTTAACTCAGTTGTTATGATAATTGTGATTTTGTATGTTATTTGCTTGTACAGTTAATCTATCAATCGTGTAACATATTTGAAAGATGACTGTAGCTGGTATCGCGTGCACTATTAGTTTATAATAAATATATTCGTAACCGCAGGCGACTCGAAATTCTAATGACGTTAATAACAATGACAACAAATAATAATAATTATAGATCTGAATAGTATTTGTGTTTGAGTAGTAAACATTAATAAACACATCGTTTAAAATATTAAATACGTAACATATATATATGTGTGTATAGTCGGTACATCCATCAAGTGACTCGTTCTCTCGAAACGTGATCATTAGAAAATTAATCATTGGTTTGTTCACCATAATAAAGTTACATAACATTTTATTTGTACACATTATTATTTGCATATAACAATAGGCGCCGCTGCGTTTAACAATATACAATACGGTTTTAAATTCACATCGTTACAGGGTCTTATCTCATTGGTTCAAGGTCACATTGTAACATCACCACATTGCTACCTATATATATTTATTCTTTTTGCTTAATTTAATAGATGGAGTGTGAATCCTTATTAGCTCACCGCACAATGCTGTGCTAAATTGTTATAATCATCGGTTGTGTGTCTGTTACATTCTTAGAAACATTTTACTTTCTAGGACAAACACTGAAAGGAAGTATTGTAATCATGATTCATTTTCAACTGAAGATTTTAACGGAAATATATATTTATAGCCTCATTATATATACATATATATATATATATATATATATATATATATATATATATATATTAATATGTGTGTGTGTGTGTGTGTGTGGGCTTGCCTATGCATGTGTGTTTGCTTCTATGTGTGTGAACGATCTACAACAAAAACTGTTGAAATTAAAACGATTAAACTTTAAATTTCAAATAAGAACAAATATAACCTCCTATTTTCGAAAACCGGTTGTTATAGTTTACTCCTGCAAATATTTTTATTATCTCGGAAGCGTCACAACATAAATTGATATAAATATAAGGTTATTTATATATCTTTTAAGTTTTGGTCAAAAGTTGAGTGCAAGAAGTTCAGGTTTTTAGGACACTAATTTGGCACTAATTATTCCTTTATAAAATCGTAATCAAATTATAAAATTAACAATAGCATTTATCAATGAATATTTCCGGAACTAAATTAGGAATCTGGTTACTAGGGCACTAATTAGACACTAAATATGAATTAGGAAAAATGTCATGGTTGTTGAAGTTTTGGTGCTAGCGTGTCGTTGGCACAACGTTGATTTAACTGCGAATATCTCCGTTAATATTATAATTAGGAATTCGTTTTTAATGCACCAATTAGCACTAATTATTTAAAGAATAAACATAGTGTTTGGTGTTAGTGAGAATCGTTTAAACAAGGAATATCTCCCTTATGGCCGTTTGCACCACTCAAGATTAACGCTTAACTGTAGTTTAGAGCTTATTGCACGGGTTACTAAACTTAGTTTAAAATAATAACTTAAACCGTGAATATTCGTGGCTTAACTATTTCTCGTTTAACATTTATGGGACCGTTAATATAAATTAACAAGCATTGGTGCAAGCATGTGTGTGTGTGTGTGTGTAACGGTGGGTGCTCTACCAGAAAATCTGTTGAAGTTTAAATTATGAAACTTTATATTTATGTTTGTACGATATTTTAAGTATAATTTGTTACTTCCTCTGAAATTGTTTATTCATATTTATGTTATTATCTTAAGAAAATGTTTAAAATATGCTTTGGGTCGAAAAAATCGATTGTTAACTCGCCGTACGAAGTACCAAAGAAACTAAAACATTCGGTTGTGTGTCTGTAGCATTCTCTGAATCCAGAAATATATATAACTTATATATTTGGATGTTAGTCGTCGCTCGCTTGTACAAAATGTGTGACCTCTTCTCTTCTGAAGGTACCGAAGCGATTTGAACCAAATTTGGTACACATATTATTTGGAATCTTATTTGAATACGTTCGCAGTTTAAATCCAATCGCCCGTATACTTCCCGAGTTATAGGAGGAGTTATATATATTATTAAATATTATAATTTTGTATTTTAAAATATGCACTAATTTCTTTTTATCAAGACATTTTTCATGTTATTAACCAAAAGACCATAGTAATTAAAAACCGCTGCTCGCATCGCATATATTACGTATAAGGTGCGTTGCGCCTGAGCCCGTTTTATTTTCATTTCTCGATAGTTTGATTTATGTAGATTATGCCTTAAAAGCGGTTTTGCGATAACCCCTGGGTTAGCAGAATAAATGTAAAATGGAAATATTAAAGTTATCCAGTATACGAGATCTTTAAACGCGTTTTTCTCAAAACTATTTTTTTCAAACTAGGCGCACTATTTTCGCCTGAAATACACGACCGATTTGCTTGTTCTTTATTTTAAATAAAAGGAAAAACTATTTATTGAAGCTTATACCAACAATATGCATACATTTTTATAAATAACTATTAGTTATAGCGCCCTAAAGTGAAAAGAAAACTCGAGAAAAAAATATTATTATTCACGCAGCCGCCATTTTGGCAAATATAAACATTTTACAACAAATGTTGATTTAAGCTCCAGAGAATTTTATACACTTTTAGAATCTAACAATAAAATTGAATTCAGATGACCCGTTGATGAGATACGAGTTCGCCCGTTTAGTGGTGACCTAAACATGCTTTCCGCGTTATCTAGGAAAGTTTCATATATTATTTTACAAAAAAATGTCTTTAATGTAGACAAATAGACGAGCAATTAAGTGGACTGAGCCCCAAATTGATACTTTCATCGTAACCAGAGATAAAAAATCATAAAAATCTTACTTTTTTCTTTTTGTCTAAGATTGTAAATAACTCTTAAAGTACAACGAGAACAAATTGGGATATTAGGCACTGATATCATATATGTACCAAATTTAGTTAAAACAGTCCGGTACCTTCAAATGTACCTTAGACTTAATCAAAGTACATTTATGAGTTATATTCATTGTCAGAATCAAGAAAACGTGAAACGAATTTCGGTGAAAAATAATGTTGATCGACAAATACACCGAATACTATAGCTCTTTTATAGATAGTATGAGACGAGTTAAATAGGATCGGTGTAATTGAGGTTCTATTTCCGTATTGTATTCCACAACAGTTCCTTCTCCAATATATTTCAACTAATCTAATCTAGTGATCTTTTGTTAGCGAAAATTTACGCATTCTAAGCATGCTATGTGACAATTATCTTAAATTGTGCTCATATTCATTACGAAAATCTATCCAGCTAAATGTTGTGCTATTTTTATCAAACGAACATTGAGTTTTTCTTCGTTTTAAATTGAGATAATTAAAAAATTGAATTACAGCAGAAACTAAGTTTGGAAAATTGATTTTAAAATTTAAAACGAATACAACGCAGTTGATTGAGTTTATTAAGTTTTCTACTCATAAATGGAGGGGTGACTTTTTATTTTTTTTTTATTTACACTGTTAAAATTGATGTAAATTTGCACCAATGATCCCAGTTTGCCATGCTACGAATGCTAATCAATATCGCCGGGATACAGTAATAGTTTAACAATAGAGATGCTTTCCACAAAAGTGATACGTTATTCGAATTTACGTTAACTGAGGTAACATACTGTAAACGATACGGTAGAACTATGATAGAACTGTAGTACAATATTTTCATTTATTTATAATTTTTAGCTCGCCGTACTAAGTACCGAAGAAGCTAAAGCATTCGGTCGTGTGTCTGTAGCATTCTTGGATCAAAATATGTCCTTAACAAAAAGTGTTTGTCTGGTCGCCCTGAATCCAAAAATATATATAACTTATATACTAGGATGTTAGTCGTCGCTCGTTCGTAAGATCAAATTTGTGCCCTCTACTTCTCTGAAGGTACCCGAGCGATTTACACCTAATTTGCTACACATATTATTTGACATCCCATTTGAATCCACTCGCAGTTTAAATCCAATCGCCCGTATACTTCTCGAGTTATAGGGCCCCAAAATTTGGAGCCCCCTTTAATACTGCCCTTATAAAAATAATTAAAACACCCAAAAATTCTACTAAAAATTCTAAGATATTTTATATTTACAAGATTTTTACATATTGTTAACCCAAAGGCCGTAAAAAATTATTGAATATTATAATTTTGGATTTTTAAAATTGACTTTTTATATTTATAGCATTTTTCAAATTATTAACCAAAAGGCCATAATAATTAAAAACTGATGTTCGTATCGCATATATTACTTATAAGGCGAGCTGGACGCATAGGTGCGTTGTACCGAAGCTTGTTTAATCCAGAAAGTCAAAATGTATTAAAATTTACTTTATTGTTATATTGATAAAGAATGGACTGTATATGATATGGACGCATGATGCCCACGGGTTAACCTAGTTATCGTATAATATTGAAATTTATAATACTATAGCCAAGACAATAAGGGTACGGACTTGCGTCATCGACCTGTAAATTAAATACAAATTTTATGCAAGCTTAAAACAAAATATGTTTTATAATAAATATCTACGCATTAAAATTGATAAATAAGAAAATACAGAATACTTAAAATATTTATTTCATTACAGAATGATTTAATTTTATATATTTTACGTTTTGATTTGACAGTTTTTAAAATATTTTTATAAAGTAGTAACATATGTTTCTATTACGTTGGTAATTAGCTACGTTTATATCTGCTTTGAGTTATTCCTTATATTGCTTGATTATAATTTGTATTTGATTCATTTCACGTCAATGTATTTCAATACTATTTAATTGTGCTTCACTTTCTTGTATATTTTTGCATATCTGCGTAATTATTTTAACCTAAGATCATATAATCTCAGCAAATGCTTGCGATTTTAATGGTATGGTCACGCATGACGTCATCAATCTAGTAACTTGACTATGACGCAAGTGCGTACCCTCAGTATCACGACTATAGTATGCTATTATGCGTAAATCGAATCGCTTTGGAATATTCTGCACAAAATAATGACGGTATCATTATTTATTTATTAACAATGTATTTCACAGACACAATCCCCTTTTTGTACCCAAAATATTTTGCAAGTAAAAACTGTTATTGTTCCACAAAATTGGGTGGAATTTAATATGCGACCGATATCGATTGTAATTTAATGACATCAAGTATACCAAGAAAACAATACAAAAATGTTTTGATTAAATTTACAAGAAATACTTTTGATACGTCAATCAAATGACTGTTTCTATAGAAATTTATCGATAATCAAATCAGAACATTTTGTGATATAGTCAAAATATATAATTATAATTCTGGAAATATTATTTAATCGTAGTAAACTATTTATAGGAATGTTCATTCAAATTTTATGGAGATTTTCGAGTGAAATATTTAAATATACTATGTCAATGTTTATTTTAAATTTGAATGTTGAAAATTCTATTTACTGATGTTTTGAATAATTTAGGAATGAAAGTGTGAAATTTTATGCAGAAAAGCAACGACCATTACTAAAACTCAATAAAAACAAAAGCTGTACACTCGTCACGTTTGACGTAACACAGGATAGCCTAATTTATAAATTTTGCATTCATTTGTAAAATTGTCATTTACGAAGTTAGTCTTTATATCTTATAAACAAAACTGGAGTGGTCTTCACTCGACTATCTATTTAATATAATATTGCTTTATTTTGTTTTAATTTCATGCTAAAATTGCCGTGAAACAATATCAATTTGTCTGGTAACTAGAGAAAGATAATTGTAAAATGACTCTTTTCAAAAGCAATTTCTCAGTTAATAGTACATTATTACTTTCTTTTACGAAGTAATAAGTAAGTATTGTAATCATGAAAAATGTTGAACTCGAGATTTAAACGAATATTCACGTTTTATCTCTCCCTGAATCGAATTTGACAACTTTCGGAATGACGTCCGTGTGGTTGTCTGTCTATCTGTCTGTATGTTTGTATGTCTGTCTGTCTGTATGTCTGTATGTCTGTATGTCTGTCTGTATGTATGTATTCTGTATGTATGTCTGTATGTCTGTATGTCTGTATGTCTGTATGTCTGTATGTCTGTATGTCTGTATGTCTGTATGTCTGTATGTCTGTATGTCTGTATGTCTGTATGTCTGTATGTCTGTATGTCTGTATGTCTGTATGTCTGTCTGTATGTCTGTCTGTATGTCTGTATGTCTGTATGTCTGTATGTCTGTATGTCTGTCTGTATGTCTGTCTGTATGTATGTATTCTGTATGTATGTCTGTATGTATGTCTGTATGTCTGTATGTCTGTATGTCTGTATGTCTGTATGTCTGTATGTCTGTATGTCTGTATGTCTGTATGTCTGTATGTCTGTATGTCTGCATGTATGTATGTATGTCTGTATGTTTGTCAGTATGTTTGTATGTCTGTATGTCTGTGCACGCTTTAGAACCGAAACTGTCGATCGTAAAATTGTGAAACTTAAAACTTATGACTTGTATATGATCTAGATGTGCATCTTTTATTTTTGAAAAGAATATTCAAACCGGATGTGCATGTTTATTCTATGTATTTTGTGTCTTTTCTCCAATATCACTAGAAAGGCTGCACTTATACATTTATAAGATTCATTTTTTTCTAACTGGATTTACAAGATATGCAAATAGCAATAAGAATAAACCATTATTTCCGGGTAAGATAAGAGGTATTCATTCAAAGCTTTTAAAAGTCGTAAGATTCATAAATTTTCCTTCAACAAGCCTGAACTCAAATCATACTCAGTGAACTTCAAAAACATATCTATTAATATATGGCAATCAATTAATTTTATGATTCACATACTTTCCTTATAAGAAAATAGAAACAAACGAGGTTTTCAGTGGTCTACATTAGGTTTGCTAATATTGTTGAGTGGGCCTAAATGTGTATTTGGTCTAAGATGCTTCACATGTTGAAGACTGCTGTGTATTAATATCAAATATCAGAAATGTGAGTCAATTATATAATGAATTGCAAAAATGTATAAAATGATAATGATTCCAAAAAACGATAATAATCTGTAATTATATCATCAAATTACATGTAACATACATTCCGAGTCCGACTACCGAGAAAAAAGAAAATATGTATCAATGTTAATATACTGAATACTCGACCCAAATAAGTACAGACATACATACTCTGATGTACAAATGTGTTGCCTAATATTCGCATGCCATCTTCGGCAAGAACTAGTCGCTAAAAAACCATGTGTAGCCACGGAAACTAATTCTGCAATATGTCATTAATGCTTCGATTAATTGAATTTGTATTTATTATATAAAATAAAAATAAATATTAACATTATATGGTACCTTTAAATACATAGATAAACGCATATAAATCATTTTAAAATCTGACTATAGTATTTTCAAGGTTATATTTTAAGTTGGCAACGAATACCACGTAATCCCAGTTTGAAACGTAAATATTCGTCTTTAAGTTAGACGAACTTGAAGTAAGGTCATGCGCAACCCACTAGCACTTAAGGGGCATTTATAATCGCCTTGTTGCACTGCACGTCTTCCGTGTAAAAATTGGCTATCTCTATCTAACGCACCAAAATGAACCATCAATCCTACTCCTACTAAGTTTAGTGTGCAAGCAGGATTAATATCAAATATCACTACTTGTCAAATGGTTGTCATTCGGGTGCGCTAGATAAAGATAGCTATTTAACTTGCCGTGACGCGCCGTGTAGTGCCGTGGAAGCATTCTATCATAAATGCACCCTTGGTCAAGCCATGCAAGTCTTGGTGTGAAAAGGGCATTAAAAATCAATAATCGATTTAAAAAAAATAAAACCAATTTAATGAGATGTTATAGAAACACAACTTGTACTTGTACTACGACTAATAACTAAAAATGTAAATTTTCTATAAAATAATGATATATATTCTTCAAGGTGGGCCAGTGTAGGGCACCGCAGATTGTTTATACTCAGTGTGTAATTTTATTTGTTTATTTATTCTGTAATTTCATGTAACATGCGTACCTCTTTGTTATTCAAATATCATACCTTGTACAATAAAATTGAATTATATGTTTATAGTTATTTTACCTTGTCCCAGAAAAACAAAATATTGTATTGAAGTCATAAAAATAACCAAAAATATACATTTTATTATTGTAATTTAATTTATTGGTACTTATATACATATACAAAATAAATAAATAGAAATTGTATGGAATAACATTCAAAACGCTCAACTTTCCTACACTCGTAATATTTCATTACTCTTGTTATAAATTCATACATTGATGACTATGAAAAAAAATTTAATATATTTATATACTAACCATGGAAACTTATTTATAATAGCCTGAGATTTAAAAGTGTTTCGTCAGTAAATGGTACATTTATCAAAAAAGAAATGCAAAAAATGTTAATTTCTTTAACTTTTATATGAATCAATTCATGCTCTTTCCGAAACATACAAAAAAGTATCAAGTGTAAACTCTTAAGGACTGTTTATAATTGCCTTGTTTCACGTCAAGTTTCCGAGTTTAAATTAGTTATCTTTATCTAACGCACCAATATGGACAACCTGTGCTACTTGCACCAAGTTTAGTGTGCAAGCAGGATGGTTGTCATCCGTGGGCGCTAGATAAAGATAGCTTATTTAACTTGTCGTGGAGAAAATCTATTATAAATGCACCCTTACTACGTCTATAGATACTGCTTTCAAAAATAGTTTCTTTTTAGGTCCTACATAAGTTTAAAATTTCATAATTTAATTTTCAATAGTTTTTAGCTCGCCGTACGAAGTACAGAAGAAGCTAAAGCAATCGGTCGTGTGTCTGTAGCATTCTCGAATCAAAGAATGTCCTTAACAAAAAGTGTTTGTCTCGTCACCCTGATTCCAAAAATATATATAACTCATATACTTGGATGTTAGTCGTCGCTCGTTCGTAAAACAAAATTTGTGCCATCTACTCCTCTGAAGGTACCGGAGCGATTCAATCCAAATTTGGTACACATATAATTTGGCATCCCATTTGATTCCGCTCGCAGTTTAAATTCAATCGCCCGTATACTTCCCGAGTTATAGGGCCCCAAAATTTAGAGCCCCCCTTAATACTGCCCATATAAAAATAATTAAAATACCCAAAAATTCTAGTAATAATTCTAAGATATTTTATATCTACAAGATTTTTTCATATTGTTGACCCAAAAATCATAAAAAATTGTTAAATATTATAATTTTGAATTTGAAAATATGAACAAACTCAGGGACCCTCAAAACGGATATATCCACATATCGAGGTCGATTTTTTGTGATAACAAGTATTTTTATTCAATACGTATAAGAAGAAAATTGTTTTTCATTGAATTTTCCATATTTACCTAACTATTAAGTAGTATTTATAATATAATAAACATATAAACAGGTATTTAAGTTTTTTAGTAAAAAATTAATAGCCTGGGTCTATGACAATAAACTAGTTCAGTTACCTAAATGTTTATACTGTTAAATATATAATAATTGTTTAAATGTGTTACATTCTTTAACGGTATTCCTAAAATATAATAATTATATGGAAGATGACACGTACTCTGGAGCACAAAACTATTGCCAACTTATGCCATCAGCTTTACATGTAATATATTTGATGCGAGCAGCGGACTTCCCATTCTTACTCCACGCTTGCCTTAAGATTAATATTTTAAAATAATTGTTTTTAATTATTCTGGCCTATGGGTTCAAAAATTGAAAACATGTTTTAGATATAATAAGTCTTACAATTTATTGTAGATTTTTTTGATAAACTAAAAGACAAGATTCGGTACGTACGCACCGATGCGTCCAACTCGCCTTTAGGTAAAATATGCGATGCGAGCAGCGGTTTTTAATTATTATGGCCTTTTGGTTAACAATTTGAAAAAATGTTATAGATATAAAACAAATTAAGTGCATATTTTAAAATTTAAAATTATAATATTTATTAATTTTTTTCGGGCTTTGAGTTAACAATATGAAAAAATCTTGTAGATATAAAATATCTTAGAATTATTTGTAGAATATTTGAGTGTTCTAATTATTTTTATAAGGACAATATTAAGGGAGGCTCTAAATATTTAGTATTTTTTTATGGCCTTTGTGTTAATAATATGAAAAAATCTTGTAGACATAAAATATCTTAGAATTATTTGTAGAATTTTTGGGGGTTTTAATTATTTTTATTAGGGCAGTATTAAGGAGGGTTCTAAATTTTGGGGCCCTATAACTCGGGAAGTATACGGACGATTGATAATAAACAATGAACGGGTTCAAATAGGATACCATACAATATGTGTAGCAAATTTGGTTTAAATCGCTCTGGTACCTTCAGAGTAAATAGCAAAAAATTGCTCTTACGAGCGACGACTAACATCCAAGTAGTGTGCGAATTATTAATAAATGGTACATTTTTCGAAATAACCTTTTAAACAAAAATTACTCGATATTTTAATAATAATTACTTTTTCTCTAAAGGATTGTTCACAGCGAATCATTTAGTAATTAGGCTTAGAAATTACAAATAATAATCTAGTTTGTATTATGATAAGCAATGTTAACATTCTAAGCAACAAAACTATCACAATGTATGATAAATTTTGTTGCTGTGAACGTTAACCTTGTATGTCATTCAACAAACTGAAATTATTACTTATAATTTCTAAGCTTAATTACTAATTCTTTAGCTGTGAACAATCCTTAATTCGTGTTATTTACGTGATATACAAAAAGCAACAATTCGGTTAAGAAATTGTTTTCAAAAATTGTAGGTGCCCATCCGGGTTATAAATAAGTTTCAAGTTTCATAATTTTTCTTTTTCAATTGTTTTGGCTTTAGAGCGTTCACAGATATACAGACGTCATGTCCAAAATCGTGTATTTCCATTAAAATAGCGAGTTCGAAAATCTTCATAATTACAATACTTTCTGTTAGACTTCATCCAAGAAAGTAAACAAAATCGAACTCAATATAAAACGGATATTCTTGAATTTAGTGTAATTATCGGAAAAAACCATTAATAATGAGCTCTACTTAAATGGTTAGATGTGTTATTAGCGAAATTGTAGTAAAACGATTGGGAAATAAATCATGAATTAGTCGACATTAATCATGAAATAGTTGTCAGTAGAATTTTTTAATATTTCGCAATATAGACGCGGATCCATGGTTGACCGGTGACCTATGACCGGTGTTATACCGGGTAACAAAACGTTGTTCAACCACTCAATTATAACCAATAACCACTCCGGCAACGTGCTATCGACAGCATTAACGTATTTATTGTTTTAACGACGTACTCAATAATATACCTACCTGAAATTGACAACTCCGTAAATTATAATTGAAAAACTTTTTTTTAATTATCATTACGAAAAAATCTGCGCTGCACTACAATAGACTTTCTTGTACGTAAATTCAAATAATATAGTGCCATATTTTGTGGTATATTATTACATTACAAGTGTGAACGGCAATTTAAAAAAATACTAGTTTAACCCGTGGGTTAATAATAATGTAAATTTTAATACATTTTGACATTCGATAACGCAATGCTTATTTGAAACAATTTTCTAAGGTTGCTATATCCGGTTTTCGGTAACAGGTACCAACTTGGGGACAAAATAATGCATTTACCAGTATTATCCGAGCATTTGCTCTATTTCTCAATTCTGAATTGTTTGTTAATCAATCAAAAACAATAACATTTTATCTCTTGAAAAAGCAGTGATTATAAATTAAATTACTGTTTCTCATAATCCACACACAATTAAACTTAGATACTGCTTCTATTTGTGCATTTACTATTCACCCACTAGAAAGAGGTTTATTAATTATTTTGACGATTAATAACGCTGACTGGATTTTGATTTTTTATAATCATAGAAGCATTATAACCAAAGCGTTCTACACATTCACATACACACATACATCTGGGTGTTAATACTGCAATTATTATGAAATAATTTATTAAATACGATAACCACAGTTATAACAAATAACTTTACCAATTTCATAAGTGGTTTTCCAATAAATGATACATTTATTGAGAAATTTTTTCAACCGCAACTTATTATAAGAAATTTTAATATCATTAACTATTATATTAATAATTCTTCTCTAAATCGTACCGTTTCCGAGATAGTATAAGAAAAGCAGAAATAAACTTTTACCATCACCGGATTAATTTTGCTTTCTTCCGGCCACATGCAAATTTAAAAAGTTTCATAATTTTATCCTCAACATACGTATATGCTGTAAAACACATACATATACACACAGACGTCATCACAAAAATAGTTAAATTAATTCAGGAAAGTTCAAAAAGTGTATTTCCATTAAATGGAACTATTATTATAATGATCATTTTCGGATTCGAGATTTTAACGGAAATACACGTTTTGACTATTCCTGGATCGAGTCATTTTCGAAATTACGTCTGTGTCAAAACTGAAGAAGGATAAATTATGTAATATTTAACTTAAGATTTGTATATAGCCCGGATATGAAACTTTTATTTTTGGTAACAATATCTTAACCGGTTAGGTAAAGGTTTACTTTTCCTACTTTTTGTATATCTCGAAAATAACACGATTTCAAGAAGTAGGGATATTTATGCTATTTGATTTTTTATTTTTATTTACGAAGTAATAAGTAAGTCTTGCAATCATGAAAAATTTCGAACTCGAGATTTTTACATTCTATTACGAAGTAATAAGTAAGTCTTGTAATCATGAAAAATATCGAACTCGAGATTTCAACGGATATACATGTTTTGACCTTCTCTGAATCGAATGTGACTATTTTCGGAGTGACGACTGTCTGTCTGTGTATGTGTGTGTCTGTGAACGCTCTAGAGCCAAAACTGTCGAACGAAAAATTATGAAACTTCAAACTTAAGACTTGTATATGCCCACCTATTTTTGAAAAGAATATTCAAACCTGAAGTATATGTTTACTCTATATATAATTTTTGTTCTATCTCCAATATCACTAGAACGGTTACACTTACGGCAAATATAGTTATGTTCATAATGAAAGATATTAATATTTCGCACAACTTTTGTTTGAAAAATTTCTTCAAAAAACGTGCCAGTTGTGAGAAAAATGCTTCGAAACATTATAAATATGTTGTTTACGTTGCCATGGATTCGCATGTAGCTTAATAAAATCGGATCATCTGCTATTTTGACAGGAAAACAAAATAGACTCAATTAGATAAATTACATTTCAGGATATTTCTGTAGAGTATTGGTTAGTTTGATAGCTGGTTTTGGTTATATGTATATGTATATATAAATATATATATATATATATATATATATATATATATATATATATATATATATATATATATATATATATATATATATATATATATATATATATATATATATATCTATATCTAGTGAAAACTGCGTAAAAGAAAGTCGAGTGCAGTAATCGTAGGGTAAATTTAAAACCAAATAAAGCATTATTATAAATACATCTACTGCAAGTTCAAGAATGTCCAGGGCCACTCTAGTTTTTATGATTAAAATACTTCCTTTTAGACTTCGTCCAAGATAGTAAAAATGATTCAACGTTTTAATTAGTCTGGAAATGAATCACTCTTTTGCCTTTGTGATAAATTAATTAAAGCAATATTTAAACAAGATAATTTTAATTAAGAAAGGTTATTCTAATTTCTTATACTTTATGTATAAAAGAAAGTATTGGGATTACAAAACAAATCGAATACGATATTTTAATGTAAATATTTTAACTTTTTACGCACAGATATTACTAGCTTATTCACTTATTATTATTATATATAGAACGTATATTAATTCTAATATTACCTATTTTTTAAATTTGAATTTTGTATTAAGAATTCTAAGATATTTTATGCCTACAAAATTTTTCCAAATTCTGAGCCCAGGGATTATGAAAAAATTATGAAACTAAATAAAAAACTTCATTTTTAATGTATATCAAAACAATATTCAAAAAATTATAAGACATTATTTATTTATAATGTATATACAGATTGTGAAACTAAAGGTCAAAAAATAATATTAATAATAATAATAATGAAATTTAAAATGTTGTTCGTTCATTGTTGGATTATTACAACAATACATTTTGTACTCTAACAATTGCTATCGCTTATTAATGTATTTATTGTGTTTGGGCTCGTTTTAATTTCAAATATTTTATCTGCAATTGTTTTTGCTGTAGAGTGCGTACAGATACACACACACACACAGAAGTCATCTCGAAAATAGTCATCATCAATTTAGGCAATCCCAAACTTATATTTCATTGTCTGTCTAGTAACATATTAGGTTACTAAGATTTCCGCAAAGAAACTAAGCGTTTAACTGGCTATTTTATTGCGGTTAGTTGGTGAACCGGTTATGACTAACTGGTTAGCTGACTGAAGAAGAAAACCGGTTATTTTATAGCAGTAAACCTGTTATGAGAAACCGGTTATCAGTAACCGGTTACGACTAACCGGTTACTGGGATATGTATAGGCCGAGAACGCGATATAAACATGTGTAAACCCTTAAAATCTCGAGTTCGAAAACTTCATAAACTACAATACTTCCTTTTAGACTACGTAAATATCACTAGATATCAATATATATTCTTTAATAATACGTAGACAAGAGAGTCTGATGTAGGGCACTGTAAATATTTAAATTTAATTTTGTTTCCAGGTCCTGTGATACGATCCAGTCGTATGGTACGAGAAATTTATCCCGAAGTTGAACAAGAAATTCCGGATAGCAGTCAAACACAAGGTAAACGTAGATTAATTGTGTATATACATTATTAATTACCTGTTAAATTTTATCCAAAATTAAATGATTTATTATGAGGTGATTCTTTTGCTTTAAACATATACATAATACATTGACGTTATCATTGTTAGGTTTTTATTGACATTTAATAATGATATCAACACATTTGTTAAAGTTGCATTTAATAATTTTAAACGCGATAATTGTGTGCAACTGATATATAATTCGACGCACAATTAATATCAATTGATCCGGCAAGCAGTGCACCTCGGAGCCTACGATGATATTCGTAATCGAGAATATCGTTGGTGGCGCTGATACACGCCGTAAAATGGTCACTGTAAAGGTCGGGTGCTAATCACGCGACTGAAGCGACTTTAGCCGCGACTCCAGCGTACAGGTCGAGTGCCAATCACGCGACTGAAGCGACTTTAGTTTGTTTACACGTGTGTTGGAGTTCACTATTGCTTTACTTAATTATATGGAAGAAGAGAACGAAGAAGAGTACAATTTACTGCTGTTACTAATAACTAAACTAAAATACTAAAGATCACTAGGACTATTTCTTCATGACTCTAAAGTCATGAAGAAATAGTCCTAGTGATCTTTTCACTGTTAGAGAATCAGAGGGATTCCAGAAAGTTTTAATAGAAAGGCATTTATTCAAAGATGAAGCGATTTTTAGAATATCCTACCATTTCACATAACCATTTCTCATAAATGTTGCAATGATAATACGTTCTTGTCGCGTGACTCCCGCGACTAGACTGCTCCATGTAGCAGTAGAGTCGCCCCAGTCGCTTGTCGCGCGATTGACAACGAATACATTTATTTACATGGAGAGCACTGGTACGCTAGAGTCGCTTCAGTCGCGTGATTGGCACTCGATCTTAAGTCCTTAAGGGACGCCGACTACTGTTTATATATTTGACGCGAGTGTTTATTATGTTATTATGGACGTGCAAATTCATTTAAAATACATTTTGGTACACGAAATTATGAAATCTTTTGAATCTTAATGAAAACGACACATTTAAAATGAAATACGTTGATTGACAAGAACTGTCATCACACAAACATGGCTTCCATTTGAAGTAAATTGAATTATTCTCCGCTAAATGGCGTCAATGACTTTTTAATTATGAAAATTGTCCTACAATCTTGAAGAGATCTCATCGAATATCGAATTTTATAAAAATTTACACTATTATTAGCTATTTTCAAAGGTGATAATTCGGAAACATTTTTCATTGCTACAAATTTTAGTTTGGTCACTGTAGTAATGTTATATAGATGACCAACTTTACGTCTATGTGTCTACGGTAATTATAAAATCAGGTTTAAATTGAAATTTAATACAAATTAATTCCATATAAATAATGAAGACATTTAAAAACATTGAACAACAATCAATTATTAATATTACACCTGCTAATATGAAAAAACGAGTAAAACAGTTTTCCTGCATTTTTATGCGAATTATAAATAAATTAAACATGCAATTGAGTAAGTTTATTGTTTTTCCACAGTTATTGCAACATTTTTAATTGAAAACTGATATGTAATATGTGTTTCTTGATGCAAAGGTTACATTAAAATCAGGGATTCCCAATTATAAATGATTAAAGTTATTGGTTAACGTGTCATACATTGAATTATTTTTAATTATTTAACCTTGTCCGCTAACTTGTCTTTTAATTTGTAAGTTTAAGGATTGTCTTGTAATAAATGTATTTAGTTTGATTTATTTTATATTGTTTTCCTAATTTGGTATTTTAAAATGGTGCTTGTGTAATATTTTATGCGCATTTTAGTACAAAAGAAATTGACAGTTTTGCAAAATATTGCAGTTGCTCTAACAAGATAATCTTGAATAAGGAAATGACAACTGCTTGTCAAGATAAATCAAATCATTAAAACGAACCACACAGATGTGCTTGTAACAAGCCAAGGTGTAAACCCCAATGTTATTAGTTCGCCGTGCCTAGCTTATAATCAATAAATAAAATTGAGAAGATATATTTTATCGCCATTAATTTTATTAAAGCATACGGTCGTGTATCTGTAGCATTCACGGATCAAGAAATGTCATTAACCAAAAGTATTTGTCTCGTCGCCCTGAATCCAAAAGACTTTTTATATCTATAGCATTTTTTCAGATTATAAGCACAAGAACCCTAAAAAATGTTAAAAATAATATAGTGATGCCATCTGTTGCTGGCTAGATTACAATCTTTGTTTTTGTTATGCTCGCTACTTATTTTTTGCTAATTCTATCCAAAAGGGGAGCTGGACGCATAGGTGCGTTGTACGTACCGAATCTTGCTCTGTAGAACGTTCACACACGCACACAGATAGAGGCAGACATAAACACACACATGCAACGGTATCTCGGCATTGGTGAATATCAATTCAAGAAAAGTCAACACGTGTATTTCCATTAAAATCTTGTGTTCGAAAAAGGTCATGATTCTATTTTAATTTTTATTAAAGAATGTAATATGTTTATTTTAATGTATGTTAATCATAAATGTATCATTGGGTTTTCTCCAAATCCAAATAATATATTTTTTTTAAATGTTGACAGGAAAACCAATAATAGGAAATTGTTATTTCAGGGAAATTTATAAATATGTTTTTCCTCTAAATATTACATCATATTGTCATTTTCAATAAACTCTTTAAATGTGGAAACTAAGTATTGAATGGTGACGTTTTCTATAATAAACCATGTCAAGCAACTCTCGCTTTACAAACGTTCGATTAGCGAACGCACGCTATAACGAACAACACAATTAATTAATAATTTCGAAATATCAGTCAACATAATTGTAAGATTCAAATAAATAAACTGAAAAAAATGTATTATATGCAATAATAGAATTGTTCAGTGGTAGAGTAATATAAGCAGAGCGAATGGCACAAGAAATAGCTTTTTATACAATTACATTGTAAAATATCTGGAGAGGCCTGCACTCAACTTTCTTTTACGCTTTCACTAGATATATGGATATATGTATATATATATATATCCAAAACAAGCAGTCAAACTAGCTAATACTCTACAGAAATATTCTGAAATGTCATTTATCTAATAGAGTCTTTTGTTTTTCTGTCAAAAAAGCAGATGATCCGATTTTATAAGCTACATGCGAATCCATGGCCAACGTAAACAACATATTTATAATGTTTCGTAGCATTTTTCTCGCAACTGGCACATTTTTGAAGAAACTTTTCAAACAAAAGTTGTGCGAAATATTATTATTATCAGACACAGACGTAATTTCGAAAATGAGTCGATCCAGGAATAGTCAAAACGTGTATTTCCGTTAAAATCTCGAATCCGAAAATGATTATTATAATAAGCTACATGCGAATCCATGGCCAACGTAAACAACATATTTATAATGTTTCGTAGCATTTTTCTCGCAACTGGTACATTTTTTGAAGAAATGTTTCAAACAAAAGTTGTGCAAAATATTAATATGTTTCATTATGAACATAACTATATTTGCCGTAAGTGCAGCCGTTCCAGTGATATTGCAGATAGAACAAAAAATGTACGGAGTAAACATGCATTTCCGGTTTGAATATTCTTTTCAAAATAAGATGTGCATATCTAGGGCATATACAAGACTTAAGTTTCAAGTTTCATAATTTTACGTTCGACAGTTTTGGCCCTAGAGCGTTATCAGGCACGCACACACACACACACAGATACAGACAGAAGTCATTCCGAAAATAGTCACATTCGATTCAGGGAAGCTCAAAACATGTATATCCGTTGAAATCTCGAGTTCGATATTTTTTATGATTACAAGACTTACTCATTACTTCGTAAAAGAAAGTAAAAAGCACCGGCTCATACTTTATAAAAAGAAATCAGTGAATTCGTAATTGCATAAATAATGCTTGGTAAAAACGTTTTTAGCTCGCCGTACGTAGTACCGAAGAGGCTAAAGCATTCGGTCGTGTGTCTGTAGCATTCTCGGATCAAAAAATTTTATTAAGAAAAAGTGTTCGTCTCGTCGCCCTGATTCCGAAAATGTATATAACTTATATACTTGGATGTTAGTCGTCGCTCGCTCGCTCGGTCGCTCGTAAGACCAAATTTGTGCCCTCACTCCAAATTTGGTACACATATTATTTGGCATCCCATTTGAATCCGTTCGCAGTTTAAATCCAATCGCCCGTATACTTCCCGAGTTATAGGGCCCCAAAATTTGGAGCCCCCCTTAATACTGCCTTTATAAAAATAATTGAAACACTTAAAAATTCTACTAAAAATTCTAAGATATTTTTTGTCTACAAGATTTTTTCATTTTGTTAACCCAAAGCCCGAAAAAAATTATTAAATATTATAATTTTGAATTTCAAAATTTGAATTTTTTTTTTTTTTTTAATATAATCTTAAATTAAATGTAAGACTTTTTAAATCTATAACATTTTTTCAATTAGTTAACCAAAAGGCCATAATTATTAAAAACTGCTCGCATCGCATATATTACTTATAAGGCGAGCTGGACGCATAGGTGCGTCGTACCTAAGCTTGTTTTTTTAACGTACAGTTTCGTAGATAAATAAGAACTTCCAAAATAGGTCATTTATTTCTCTCCGAAACTGTACGTTCAAAATTAAAGCATTATTATATATACAGAAAATCGAATGAAGGCCACTCCAGTTTTTTTTAATAAATATAGAACCTTATCATGGGTACAACATTTAAATATAGCGTTTCCCTTACATATACATACATAGACATTCATCTACGTATTTATATTTGCGATCGAGATTAATTTCTCGCTATCTAGCGGAAAAAATGCAATCATTATTCGCTTCGCCCTGAATAGACGCCATGTTTATTTGATGACAGTTCAACTTAATAAATTTTAATATTTCATCCCGGTTCAAAAATGTTCATAAGAAATGTGTACCGAGTTTTATTGTGAACGATAAAATGTATCAACGTACTCGGTTTCATACACAATACACTCACGTCAAATATAACTTACAATTCAAGTGAATGCTACAACCGTCAGGTATCACTGTCAGTCACTGTCAGTGGCCAGCGCCACCATCGTTAATCTCGTTAGCGCATTTATTATAAACCTAGGTAGACCTTTGAAATCCACACACAGTATATTTAATGCATTTATAAACAAAACGGGGAATTAACTAACTATGTATTTTTAGTATGCATCGTTGGAGACGTAGTGTACGGACCAGGAGAAGGAGTCCCGTCGGAGCAACCATGTT
Source organism: Leistus spinibarbis (assembly GCA_933228885.1). Taxonomy (NCBI): domain Eukaryota; kingdom Metazoa; phylum Arthropoda; class Insecta; order Coleoptera; family Carabidae; genus Leistus; species Leistus spinibarbis. Next base: position 6,253,981 of record OW121803.1, on the reverse strand, counting down.
TGAAATGTGCTTGCGCTCCACCGGATGTCCGCTGCGAAACGGAAAAGTGCGTTCAGCAACCGGGGTGCAAGACCATACACAGACCGAACAAGTGTTGTCCAGATTACCAGTGTGGTAAGTGGACATCCAGATTTTTCTATGGATGAAAATATAGACGATGATTCCAAATATTGATTTTTTTTTTATTTATTTTTTTTTTACCTTCTAAATTCTATAATAGATTTAACTTTGTAATAGCTATAATTTAACAAATTAATTTGGAGTATTTTAAAAGAGTTAAATACGTATTTCGAAAAGGATTTTAATTTTATTATTATTGTTAGCTAAGACTAGCAATGTGCCGTTCCCAGGAATTTAAATTTAGAGCAATATTCCTGAGGATGTGATGTGGTTGTAATCAAGAAAGTAGTCAATTTGTTATAGTTTTTTAATTATACTCTACGTTTCGAAAATACAATTCATTATAACAAATTGATTGCTTTCTTAATTACATCCACATCGTATTTATTAATTCAATCGATCACCAACTTTGCATTCGTGAGAATGTTTCCAAAAATATCCTCCAAAATAACAAAAATAAGGGATGTTGCTTCCATTTTTTAATATTTTTATTATTTACTAGTCAATTGTGCTTCTTATACGAACCCTTATATTTAAATATGTGTTTAAGCATAACATGAAATGTTATTTTATCATTCCTTAAAATTCCCTTTTTTTGGAATATTACTGGAATCTTTCCCTGGAATGTTCCCAATTATTTTAATTTTATTAATAAAGAAACGATTTGATATTATTTTTTTTTTAGCTATGAAATATATATAAAAATGGAATTTAAATTTAATTTTGTTTGAAAGGAAATGAATAAAAAGTAATTTTGAAATAAATTTAATTCTTTTATGGTAAATAGAACATAATCGGTACCAAAACTTTAAGAATCATACGAACATATGCTTAAAGTTCATTCACAGTTAGTAATTAACCCGTCACCACTCACGTTATGAGCATTTTGCTCACGCTCGATTTAAAATGTTAATAACTTTTTTTTTTAAATGGAATGGGAAGTTGAAACTTTTTCTACCTTCAAATAATATTATCTATTTTGAAATTATAAATTTCCCAAATCCGACAATTCTAAGTAAAGCTGAAAAAAATTTATTATTTTCATGCATATCGGAAATTGTGAGCATTTCTCTCATCACGAGAGTAAACGTGTATGCATGAAAAATTTACTTTCGGTAGCGGTCGGGCTTGATCGTGCATCTTCGTTTGCCTCCGGATGTTCGGCTACATTCGCTTTAGCGCATTAGTTTTAAAACTCATTACAAGTGCAATATACATTGTATGGACTGTGAAACTAAACTAAAAAAACACGATGAGGATTGTCAATTCAACTAGCTTTATGTGTTAAATTATTTTATAAAAATTACATTTAATTTTAATATTTAAAATGAATAAATAAAATTTTAAATACAAATAAACTGACTCCAATTAATAATCTGGGTTATGATTAAAAGAAATTTTAATTATTGTCTTCTACAATATTTTACCTTTTGAAGATCACATAATAATCAGATAAGTATAATATTTTGAATTTGTTAATCATACATTAAAAAAAACTATCTAAAAATATGTTGACGTTATGATTTATAAATTTAAATAAATACTAAGCGTGCGAGATATTTGACGCATGCGCACAGAGCGTGAGCAAATCTCTCATCACGCGAGTAAAGATCACCGAAAGGTTCACGTGAGTTCTGACGGGTTAAGTATATAAATTACAATTAATGGTGCAATTCAGAATCAGTCTATAGATCTATAAGGAGAATCTGTAAGATTTAAAAAAAACTGTATAGTTCATTAATGGATACATATTTATGTATAATTAATTACACAAGTCATGTATTATGTATCTTAAAGACTCAGTCTATGGATTGCAATTCAATTAGAATATATTTTACGGATTCTTCTTATAGTTGTATTAATTGTTCAGAATTGCACCATAATAATCCAGTTTGTTTTATGAAAATTAATACTAGCGTAAAAACAACAAAATTGATAATAAATGCGTTAATGTGGTTGCTGTGAATGTTAGCATTGTTTATCATAAAACAAACTAAATTGCTAATTTAATTTCTAATCTTAATTACTAATTGGCTCACTGTGAATGGACACGACACAAGAGCACTGCAGGAACTTTTAGGGAATGTCCCCAGTTGAAGCAAAGTTTTTACCGAGAATAGTTCCCAGAAATGGCCCGAAATTGGGAATGCTCGAATTCTTTCCGAGAATATTCCTGACGAGGAATATTTTCGATGGGATATTCCTAGCCATGAATGTTTGATATCAAGTGGTGTTAAACGTATATTATTTATGTTTTTAAGAATGTCAACACGAAGGCAAAAGCTATGCGAACGGGGAACGTTTACCATCTGCACCGGGTGGCGAATGCCTTGTGTGTTATTGCAGAGGTGGCGAAGTGCAGTGTGCCGAAGTTGGATGCTATACGAGAAGCGATTGTGAACCGAGATATGTCACGGGGCAGTGTTGTCCGAAGTATGACCATTGTCCACCGAGAGGTACGTTTAAACATAATTATAACGGAAATACACGTTTTGCACATCCTTGAATCGAATTTGACTACTTATACAAATGTTAAGTTCGACAATTTTAACTCTAGTGCGTTCACAGATAGACGTGATTCCGAAAATAGTCACATTCAATTCAGGAAAGTTCAAAACGTGTATATTTCTCATGATTACAAGACTTACTTATTACTTCGTAAATGAAAGTAAAAAACTGAAAAACCGACATTTTATATATCTTATCTGGCAATACTGGAATATAATAAGACTAAAGTTGAGAGAAACGAGCACGGGTAGCAAAATTTTAATTTTGCTAGTAGAATTAACATAAATTTTAACAAAACTTGGCAAATGTTCTCGCAGTAATTTAAACAAAACTAATGGGCTAACTTAAATAATATACATGCGCACTTTTCGCAACCTAATTTATCTACACACCAAAGATCTATATGCTTGTACTTTTAACGACAGAAGTTCACGAAAATGACTCGTTTTGAAATATTTGTAGCTTACCAGCCGTTTTCCTAATTAAGAACACATAATACACATAAAACTTACGCTAAAGATTATTTTTCTAATTTTAACATATTATAATACATCACTTATAATAGCTCACTACAGTTGCAAAAGGATTTCCTTTTCATAACTAAATTTAATTTCTTTTACTAAGTCTTGCAATCATACAAAAAAACAAACTCGAGATTTCAACGTATATACACGTTTTGATACTCCCTGAATCGAATGCGACTATTTTCGGAATGACGTCTATAGGTTCAACGCTCTAGAGCCAAAACAGTTGAACGTAAAATTGTGAAACTACAAACTTAATAGTTCTAGATGTGCATTTAGTATTTTTAAAAAGAATATTTAAATCGGAAGTGCATGTTTACGTTATGCATGTTTTGTCCATTTTCCAATATCACTAGAACGGTTGCACTTATGGCAAAAATAGCCAAGTTCATAATAAAAGATATTAATATTTAGTACAACTTTTGTTTGAAAGGTTTCTTTAAAGAATGTACTAGTTACGAGAAAACTGCTACGGAAAATCTTAAATTTCTTATAAATGTCATCAAGAGATTAACTGAGAACGTGTTTCAAGCGTATTGGTTATTGCAAATAGTAATAGAACACAGGACATTTTACATATTTAATTTGAATACATTGATAAGGTGAATATAATAAAGAAACAATCTATATTTCATATTAAAGAAACAGCATTTTAATAATAAGCTAAATGGTATAATACAGTACAGTATTCCTGTGATAGTAAGATAGTTGAGTGCAGGCCACTCTACATTTTTTGTTCCACAAAATGATAAATTTCCTAACTGGTTACATAAGTACTTATTTTAATAATAACTGTGTGATTTAAAGAAGAAATACATGTTCTGAAAAATGTAATACTGTTTTTGATATTTACCTTTTTCGCTGTACAGTTACAGTTGCAAGAAAAAGGATTATGGAGTTAGTCTAAGAAAACAACTGAAACAAAAAGTTGTTTATTATTAAACAGTCATACAGTGCGTAAATTATGCATTGACAAAAAATTTGGCAACATTTCAACTCTTATATATTGATTTTTCGATGATATTGCAGATGTTTTTTTTTTTTTATTTAAATAATGCGTATATTTCGGTCTTCAGTGTTCTAATTTATCATCTGAGGCCTTTAATATAAAATTGTTTTATAGTTTCGTATTTACAAATACACATTCATGAACATGTGCCAAAAATATGACTACTTGAAAATATTATGTTATATACAGTAAAACTTTGATATAACGGAACCCGATATAACGTACTCCGGATATATCGGACAAAATACGTAATTCACTTAAATAAAAATGTGCATATAACATTTAAATGTAAGATAGAATATTTGTTTATAATTACATCCCTGATTTTACTTGTTTGTTTTGCATGACGACGTCAGATGAAAGTGATTGATGGAACTGAAAAAGAATATGAACCTTTTTCTGCGAAAGTAAACTTTTCATCCTTAAATTTAATTATAAACTTGTATCTACACAAGAAAAATCAGGTCAACTAATTTGTCCATTGTTAACATACGCATTCGGATAATCTACTTTAAAATATAATGGACTTTCGGCTCTAACGAACATCTCGTCTGAATTAGTTCGATATAACGAGGTTTTTCTGTACTTAGAGTAAATACTATTAAATTAATTGAATCAAAACAATAAGAAATCAGTCAATGGTGCTTTCAATTAATTAACTAAACTAATTCGAAAAATATCATAGTTTTACACCAATTTCTGATAAGAAGATTTAATAATATAGATTATTCAACCTGAATAAACTTCCGCTAAACGTGCTTTAAAATTATGAGAAAGATACATTCACCATATATATAATATTTGATAAACAGAAATCGCTAATTGTTTCTATAGAAAATTGGCTGTTTTAAATTTTAATCATTGTCTCACAAAAGTCACAAGAGCTTTACAAGAATACCTTAATTAATGTATAATGATGCTTTTTAAATCTAATAATAATTTCAATTTCAGAACCAACCTCCGACCAGTTACCAAACCAGCCTCACGAACCAACACTCACGAGCGTCGACCCAGAAGTAATCTCCTCCTGGCCTATTACTGGACATCCAGAAAACACGACCTCCTTAGAAACACCCGAAGACGTTGAAGGTAGCGGTGAAGCAGAAGACACCTCACCAACACCATCACCAACACCAATAACAACACCAAATCCAATACAAGGCGACGAACCAAAACGATCTTCAACCCCGATAACATTCTCGATAAAAGATTACGACTCAAAAATGAAAAAACCTGAAATTATACCAAAAATCGACAAAACTACTCAAACCGATTCGGAAGGCAGACTTCAAATAACAATTCAAGAAGTGATTCCTGAATTGACTGAATTTAAATCACCCCAACAAAAAGATGTTCCAAACCGTTCAGTGTCTGTAAGTCCAATTAATCCTGTGACTTACAAGAATTTCGAAAGTTCTACTACAAATCCAAATGATAATGACGTTGAATCTTATGCAAGTGAAAAAACAGAAGTATATGATCATCCTCCGCCTGTGTTAAGGATTGGGGATCAATTATTATTTATCAAACAAGGTCAACTTGTACCAGAAAAGGATGCCAGCACACCTAGTCCAGTTATAACACTAATCGGTGCTGAAGGGCTGCAGATAGGTTTGGGTAGTGGAGAATTGTTGGACCACGAAATAATTCCAGTGAATCGTGAAGAAGCTACTACAAGTAATTCAATCACGAAACGATTAGACCCCAATGAATCAAAATCCACTGAAAGCACAACCGCAGATTCAAGAGAATCTACTCCAGAAGTTATTTCCAGTGAAGATTTATCAGATACAGAAACTTCATCGAACGATTCTGTGCTAACTTCAAATGAATTCATTCCCGCAGATGTAGAGCTAACAGATGCGAAATCAGAAGAGTTTTCTTCAACAGAAGCATCTATTAATTATACATCAGAAGAAAAATCTTCAGAAGGAACATCAGAAAGGTCAACTTCTGAAAGATCTACATCAGAGCATTCTTCGTCAGAATCTCAATTATCTTCAACAACAGATCGTAACGATTATGTTCCAGAAGAAAACCCTTACTATCCTGCAATTCCTGAAGATATTATGAACGTACAAGAAGAATCAAGTACTGAGTCAGTATTACTCAAAAGTACAACTCCTGCAACAACTACAGAATATCTTTGCAATACAAGTTCTGATCCATCTGTTAAATCTTCGTCAGTTGAATTTTCTTCAGTTGAATCTTCTAGTCTTACATCAGTTGATTCGTCGTCGGAATCAGCTGAGTCCCCTCAAACGGAATCCACTGTTTTATCTATAAAAGACACCCCAAAAATTCGATTGCTTCTATATGCTAAATCTTCCGATGAAGTTACAAGTAAACTATTCGTAACTCCTGTACCAGCTTTGGAACCTGTTTCCAGAATAGGACAAGATGAATCAACAAACGCAGCAAAGGATGATAAAAGTGAAGTTGTAAATGAAGAAATGACAAATAAACCAGAAGATTTATCTGTAGAAGGTTTAAAAGTACATGTGCAAGCTCCAAAGGAAAATAAGTCAATTGAAGAAATTACCGCTACACAAATAGATAAAGATTCAAATGAAGAAAAGATCTTACCTGAAGTATTAGAGATGCGAAACAATCAATCGATTGAAAGCAACGGGACTCAAGAATGGTTGAAAGAGAATCCTACTAAAATTTTAATTCCACTTACAAATAAGTCGAAAGAAAGTCTGACGATTCCACAATTAGATTCAAACATTCCAGAACCAAAAAAGAGCCAAGAATTGCATGACTCCAAATCAAAAACTAATGAATCTAAAGAACTTGTATTTAGAATACCTTTGATAAATACAAAAGCAGCACTGCCTGATAGTATTTTAAAAGAAATTGTTCCAAGTGATTTGATGGAAGAAGACAATGTTACGAATACAGAAAGTTCTGAAGGGTCGTCAGAAGAAACCACAAATTTAAGTGAAACAAATATTCCCACTAGAACTCTTCTTGAAACTCCTATTTCTAGCGAAAGTAATGAAGCTTCGACTCTATCTACAGAAGAAGTAACTACAACCAATGGAATTGTATTATCAACAAAAGTTGCTGAAATAGTTATTTCCGCAAAAGATTATACTAACACTAAGGAAACAAAAGACATAATGTCTGACCAACCTGCTATTTCTAGCAATAATCAACAACTAAAGGAATCTACCGAGACTACTCCAAAAAGATGGGAAGCATTGAAGCCATCAAAAGAGGAACTCAATTCCAAAGAAGATTCAATTGAAGCTAAAGTTTCATCGAATGAACAATCTAATGAAGAAAGGTCAAGCCAAGAAGAATTGGTTGCTATTTCTAAGGAAATGGTTACCAAAGACGAATCACCAGCTAAAATTGTAGTTCCAACAAAAGGAGAACTCCAAATATCAAAAGAAACATTGGAACAGAATGATGAACTATTCAGTGATGAATCTACTACAATGAAATCGCCACCAATCGAAACTTTATCCAATGACGACGCCAGCATAGAAATTGTACAAAATGATTCAGCTCCGCTGGATATTTCAGATGCAGTTGAAATGCTTCCAGGGTTCCAGAAATCAACACCAATCACATTTAAAAGTAGTGAAGAACAACTAAGAGATCAACCATCTCCAAAAGATGAAGTCGAAATGATTTCTGGAGAAAACCCAAATGTTCAGACACACGTAGAATTTAAATCAACAACAGACGAAGTTCAAATGTTTGGCGATGAAGATCCAAACGTTCGAATAATTAAAGATCAGAAATCACCAAAAACGGAAGTAGAAAGTATTTCCCCAACTACTGAAGACAAAGAACAGTCCAAAGCAGTACCATACCCAAAAGAAGAAGTCGAATTGATGCATGATCTAAACACACATCAAACTAATGTAGAATTCAAGGACTTCCATGAAGAAATCCAAAAACGAGATGTAGTCAAAAAGGTATTAAAAGACATATATGAAAACCCGAAAGAAAATATACGGACAGACCTCACTGACGCAACTGAAGATCCTGCGTTAGATCCAGCCAATCAAGACAGTCCTAACGAAGAGTTTAACGCGGTCAAACCAATTGAATTCCATGATTTATCAACGCGAAGTTTGAACCCACAAATATATAATTCAAGTTTATCTAATAAAGTCGCACCAAATAAATTAAATTCAGAAGTAAGTAATAAGAATTTTGAAGAAACTGAGGTGATCCAAAAAGTGAAGCATGATAGCTCTAAAATTCAGGAATCTACTGAAACACTGGATACTGGCGCATTGGGGGTATTACGGGACTTCTTCCAAACACAGTTTCGACATTATCAGGATTCCAGATCAGCGGATTAATTCCAGGATTTTATTTTTAAGGTCTCTGCCACAAAATATTTTAGGTAATTTACTCTGGTGCCCGCCTGTTATGGGTGTATTCGTTTTGATGGACTAGCTCTTTTATAATAGTTAAAGTTCTTTTAGATTTTATAATAAAGTGAAGTGAATTCATGTTTAGGTTACTAACACCAGTTTCTAAGTCTGGTTTAGGTAAAAATGTCGCTTAGGTGACTTACCAACTTTTGGCAGTAGCCACTAGCCTCCATATTACACTGATTACAATCAGTTCCATTTTAATTTTAATGAAACTAAAATCTTTAAAATAACTATTTTTCATTACTTTTTTTTTGTTATACCAAATGTAATGTTTCCTGCCAAGAGAACTTCGAACGTAGTCTTAACAGAAAAGGTCATTTCTAGACTATAATTTAAGGAATTTGATAACATTGTTAAAACATATAATACTTAAATCTGATAAACATAAATCTATCTTTAACTTACACATATTATTTATTTAATTAAATATTCTTTACAGTTATCTTATTGTCCCACTATTTTTTCTGAAGTAGACGAGACTCCTAAGTAAGTATAGAAACATTCAAGATATATTCAAACTCTTTGAAATGAAACTAAGTAGAAAAAATCACTTTTAAACATATTTGACCAATGAAGGATCACTTAGAAATAACTCTTTTCTACTTTTACATTGATCTAAACTGAACCAACCAATTCTATTTAAAAATTAAGACCAAAACGAATACACCTTCGTATAAGATTAATTAATATGAAGACTACAATAGAATAATATAGAATGTCACGTAAATAGAAATTATTATGAAATTAATCAAATAGACAATTGAAATGTTTGTCCGCTGATGTAACTGTGTTTTAAACAAATAGTAACAAAAAAATATACAATATCCCTGTGAAAAGGTCTATATAATTGTGACATTGTCTAATATTTCGTTGCAATCTTCATATGTTCGTTTAAGTCCATAACAATTGCAAACTTCGATATGCAATTTATTATATTTATAAATATATTTAATAAGATTTCTTTCGATTGTCTTGAAGGAAATCAGAATAAGGAATATGCCATTGTTGAGAAATAAGAATTCTTTTAAGATGAAGAAGTATGAAGACGATGATATAGTTGGTGAAATTTTGTGATAAAAACGTATTATTTATGAACGAGATTAAATATGGTTATTTAAACAAAAACAAAAAAGAAAAAGGAACAATATTTTTGTGTAATGCTAAGATGTTTTAAAATTTATTTAATTTTTTCAGTGCTCTACTATAAACAGTATTAGATTCACATATACAGAAATCTTAGAAATATAATATATATAGTTTTCTAAATTGGCAAAGCTTAACACTTTCTGAATGTTGCTTTATGGTTGAAATTTTATCAATGTTAAAAATTTTTTTTGTAAATCTCTGTCAATAATAGTTAATTTTGTATTAATTGTGAAAGTGCAGGAAAGTTGTCATATTTCCTACTGTCATTATTAAAGCAGTAGGAATGGAGACTTTTGTTTCTTAAAACAATAACCACTATAATATATTTAATTGTAATACATGAAAACAAAACCACGTGTTTCGCCTAAATTCTTATTGGTTGTAGGCACGTGGAAGTATTCATATACACTTTAAAAATATAGTTGTTTTATTTGTGCATTAATACATATATTAATAACAAATTAAACATACGTTTTGTAAGAAATGCATTTACGTACAGTTCTAAATAAATCTTTGAAATTCAACCATATACGTTATGTTACAAGCAAAGGTTGTATAAAACAACGCCATTTCGATAGTAAATTTATTTTGCCAATAAGAAAACTAAATATAATTTACAGAATGTATAATTTTTAGCTCCTGATTTCTATTATTATCTTTGGTATGACTAGATGCAATATTGTATATGTAAAATAAAAACAATATACAAATATTGTTCTAAGTGTAAACTAGACTGACGTTATACTAACGTATGTTCCATTAGCAATAATTGTAACTACTAACTATGTTTTTAGATTATTATATTAAGTGTCATAAAAAAAAAGAACTCCTTTATTATTTAATGAAAATTGTTTGTTTGGTAAGTGAAGGATTTAGGATATTTTTAGTTCTGCATAAATGAAGAACATGAAATATCCCTAGAACAGAATTGATATTATTATTGTAAATTATTGGTTATTTAATTATTTTTTAACATTTAGTCTATATTGTAAAAGAAATTCTCATTGTATTTAATACATAAATCATGTATCGATAAAATATTCTGGTTTTTTATTTATTTTATACCTACTTGGGCTTTTTAAGGCGTTAAAATGATTCACACTTTAAAATAAATCAAGATAACTTTGAAAGGAATAGATTTAAAAAATATTACAAGCAATAAACTTGATTTAAAGAAAGCTGGGTACCTATTCTGAGTATCTCAACTCAACCAGATCTCACTCAAAAACGCTGTTGCCATCTATTGGATTCATTGCGTAAACATGATATGACGTCATGGATCTCAATCAATTCGTAAATTTATCTCACTACCTCGGTAGGTAGTGGGACCAGAAAAGTTACTAGTGAGAAAATTGACAGATTATTAGTTGTGTGCCATGACATCTTTGTACAAGTGCAGAGATTAATGAAATCGCTTGAACTGACTGTTACCCATTTATTACTTGTGAAATCTTTTGCTGGTCTCTTTGTGTTTTTTGTATTTTGTGTTTTCCTTGTTTTGTGTTGTTTAAAACTCACTTACAAACATTTCCGGGCTATTATATATATATAATATTTGTATTTACTGTAGTTTTAAATCTTTTTAAAATAATAATTGTAACAAGTGTTGTAAACTTGAAGTCAGAAAAATCCCTAAAGATCTCACATGCGCGTCTCACTAGTGGTACGTCCTCGTTATCTCAAGTCTCACGCCAATATATTTAGTTGAGACACTCAGAATAGGGGTCCTGGAGTAACCTTCACTCGACTTTCTTATACTTTCAGTAAGTATCTATATCATTAATATAATAACCCAGAAATGTTTGTATGTGAGTGAGTGTGTATGTGTAGAACGCTTTTTTTTGTAAAAATGCAGATTGGCATAGACGGGGATCGAACTCACGACCTCCAGAGTAAGAGGCGAGAGTCTTTGCCACTATACCATGGCGACAGATAAGAATGTTATATATAATATCAAATAGTTTGTACTGAAATAAAAGACTACACAACAGCAATGAATAAATTTCTAATCAAGTAATCTGCCCTACGTAAAAATAAAAGGTTATACGTCAGAATAATTCAAATGTCAATTTTAAATATATTCCGAATCTTCAAAATGCATATCGAGTTGTGTACATTATTGTGCCATTGTGTTTTAGCATAGGATCCATTATCACTTTTAAACTGCCGTGGCACTGCAATACTAAAGAATCTAGCCTGATTATTTGATTCAAAAATGATAACGAATCAAAAGTCAAATCATTGAAAGTGTAGTGTAAAAAGGTTTGTAATACACATATTTTTTGAATAATCGATTCAATTAGTAAACAGAATCCGTAAGTAAATTTATATTCCCGATTTTTGTGTAATAATACACGCATGGATTTATTAAATCAACGTAAATATCTTGATTATTTTTATGTATTAATACAGAATTTGTTATTTATTTCTGCAAATAAATACTGTCCGCCAGTTGTACAACTATTTTTGACGTTGCATCGTCATTCAGAAATTCGGATAACACAATTAACACCTTTTTATACATGTTGACAAATATCGTAAATTCAAACTATAAACTTCGGCCAAGTGTATGAAGTATGAAGTGCCATCAAGTAGTACTTCAAAGTTACCGCGCATTTTCCGACTTTGTTATCAGAATGAATTGTTTCAATTGCAAACATTTATTCAAATAATGATTATTAACAATTTTAATTAACTGTCCAAATTTCAAAATCTTTAATTATTTTATTACATTCTATAATTCATAAGCATTTAAAAATCAATAAAAACATGCATCAAATTATTAAATAATATAAAATGTGCTTTGTACAATATATTTAACTCCAAATAGATGCAGTAAATAAATTTATGAATTAAATTATAAATTAATAAACAAAATCTTGAAGAGTTAATTCAAACATATTTTGGCTGGAAAAATATATAAAATTATGAATATTTAATTATATTTAGGTTTGTTACAGGTTATACGATACAAACTGAAGGAAAACCGTGTAAGGGTAATCCCTTATTTTTATATTGTAACTATGATTTACAAGAAAATTACAAGATAATTCTCCATCCGTCAAAACTGACCTATATTCTGTGTACTATATGGGCACACGGTGCCCACGGGTGACCCTAGTTTATAATATTGCTGAATTTTGTTTTTGAATTCCATGATTGTTGAGAAACGTAAATGTAACAAAGGCAATTTTTCAGTAAATGGTAAATTTGTCGAAAAAACTTTGTTGACAAAAGTTGCTACACATTTTAATATCTATAACTTTTATAAGACTCCTATTTTCTGTAACTCATTTCGTTTACGAGATTTTGTAGATTTTATTAAAATATACCCAAAGAAATAATTGATTGAAACTTTAAAATTTACAATGATTATTTGTAATATGCTTTATGGCCTTTAGGTTCAAAATATGAAATATCTTAGAATGTCCTTTCTAATGGTAGTATTAAGGGGGTCTCCAAATTTAGGGGCCCTATAACTCCAGAAGTATAAAGGCGATTGAATTCAAACATATTTTTTGATCCGATAATGTTACAGACACACGACCAAACACTATAGTTATCTTATACTACTATGAGATAAAAATGACCTTTATTTTGGATACGATGCAAAATTGACGCTATGTATGTTATTTCATTGCAGTCTTCATATGTGTAATATGAATTATATGGACGATTGTGTAATTTTGAAGCATCCAATATAATATGTTCTTAGCCTTTCACTTGCGATTACTATTTTTAGTATGTCACTATGGTAAGTATGTTTAATAGCAAAGTGTTAATTTTCCTTACCTAATACGTGAAATTATGAAATGTTACGATAAGATATTGATATACCTAAACCATTCTTTAACAGACGGACGACCATGCTTTCAGGAGGTAGAACTGTAACAAATATTCGTTTATTATCCGATTTATATTTGATATTCGGTCCAAAACCGTAAAAATTGCATTTTGCCGAATTTATATAAATATAAAAGTATGTGTCCCCAGCAAACCAACATATATCTGAAAGGTTTTAGAGATATTTCATTTTGGGTCGCAGAGTCCAAACCTTGAAACTTTAAAGAGATGTACCTCAGGTGCTAAAACTGTCCTTTAAGAAGAGATTACTTCGAAAGCTCCCTATAACAGGGAATTATTGGGTTCTTCCAAACTCCTCACCGATCCATGATGGGTGGCGATTTTTCATATAATTTTTTGTAAATGTAGACCTAATCATGGATAAACCATATAAATAAAGCATTTTCCTTACATATTTGGATATATATATATATATATATATATATATATATATATATATATATACGATTGAGAAAAAGACTTTTATTGCAA